>WAEK01000002.1:1700000-2247500 GCA_011634665.1 Mortierella sp. BCC40632
CTGCCTGTGAATTTCTCTTTTTGGGCACCGCGTGGTGGTTGTGATGGTGGTGGTGGTGGTGTGTATAGATTATCAGCTTGAGCGATATCTTCATTTCGCCTTTGGAAGACATGTAAAGTGGTCCTCCTCACTCTCTGATCCATGAAACAGGGGACGTCTGTTTTCTTTTCTCTTTTTTTTTGGAACAGCGAAAGGGCCTGGAAATCAATTATGGCGAGATTCCTGACACCAGTCTGTCGCTGTTTCTCTCTCTTCTCTCTCTCTCTCTCTCTCTCTCTCTCTCTCTCTCTCTCTCTCTCTCTCTCTCTCTTTTCTCTCTGTCCGCCTTTTCTTTTTTCTCGGGTCCATTTCCCGTGGCTTCTCCTCCTCCTCCTCCTCCTCCTCCTCCTCCTCCTTGGTCGTCCCCGCTGGCATATGTTTCCTCGTCGACCCCTTGCTTTGCTGCGTTCATTTCACTCCTGCCGACAATGCATCCGGGACACGTATCTGTGGACGGGACATATCCAATAGCTACTTTGTCACAGAGTTGCTTGGAACGGACCTGCACCGTCTTCTCACTTCACGGCCTCTTGACAAGCAGTTCATTCAATACTTTTTGTACCAGATTCTGGTAAGTGGTGTGCACGCTTCATCTCTCTCTCTCTCTCTCTTTCTTTCTTTCTCCGTCATTTTGTGCCTCGAACCGACGATGACCCTGATCCTGCATATTTTAGCCCAATCTGTTGCGTTTCTCATGCGAGAAAGAGGACCTTTGCGTTGCGCTCAGCTGTTTACTTTTTTTTTCTCTTTTTTCTTTTTTCTCTGACATCATCCTTAATAGCGTGGCCTCAAATATCTGCACTCGGCTGGAGTTGTGCACCGTGACTTGGTGAGTTTAGAGAGGATAGGATCAAGGCGTCATACAGCACCGTCATACAAACATTCGAACTGGGGCTGGTGGGCTGGGGGATGAAGGGAAGGGGAGAGGGGAAGGGAGGGAGAAGGACAAGGAAGGAGAGTTGGGTTCATACCCATGACTCGCTCGCTCGTTCCTCTTTGTCTTTCTCTCTCTCTCTCTCTTTCTCTCCCTCCCCCATTAGTCCATGAGTCTCGATCGCTCGGTCCTTCCAGCTCGCCTACAGCTGTCAATTGCTTTTTTTTTTCTTTTAAATTTTGAAAGCACAGCCTTCCGATGAACTAAACAATGTTATTTTCTTCTTCTTGTGATGGATAGAAACCAAGCAACATCTTGGTGAACGAGAACTGCGATCTCAAGGTATCAGGAATTTGCATTAGCCAAAAAGAAAGAAACAAAAGAAATATGAAAGGGAACTGACAGGAATCCAACAACCATGTCATCTTGGCCTTTTTTTATATTTTTTAAATGATAATTCCTTAGATCTGCGACTTTGGTCTGGCCCGTATTCAGGACCCCCAGATGACTGGATATGTCTCCACTCGCTACTATCGTGCTCCCGAGATCATGTTGACCTGGCAGAAATACGATGTTGCCGGTAAGAGAATCCCCACGCTTCATCTTTTTCTCTTCTCTCTCTCTTTTTAATAGTATTGAGAGATTTAGGAACCCCGAGAGACAGGACCATGCTATTATTGACAGAAAAAATGAATTGATTGTATTTTAATGCTAACTCCTGGATCTGGAACTCTTTATAGTCGATATCTGGAGTGTGGGTTGTATCTTTGCCGAGATGTTGGAGGGCAAGCCACTATTCCCAGGAAAGGATCGTAAGTGTTTATTTTATTTTGATGTTGGTTGGGCTGATGTCTCTCTGTCTAGCAATAATTGGGTCATTTTTTTTCCTCCTCTCTCCCTGTGGCTCATTAAGCTACCGTACCTCTGATTTGTATTTATTAACACTCTTCTTTTTTTTCTTTCCGGGGAGGGAATGATAGACGTCAACCAGTTCTCAATCATTACAGAACTTCTTGGAACCCCTGACGACGATGTCATCAAAACCATTGGCAGTGAAAACGTACGAGGACTTTTCCCCTCCTCCCTTCCCAGAGCAAACTGTTTGTCGTGAATCTCTTTTTTTCTGTTGTCTTCTTGGAGGTGTTCGCAGAATTGACTTTGGTTCTCTTTCTTTCTTCTTGTTCTAGACCCTTCGGTTCGTCCAGTCTCTTCCCAAGAGGGAAAAGATCCCCTTGACGACAAAGTTCCCCAACTCGGATCCTCTTGGTATGTGGCATAGTCTTTTGTTATTTTAAATGACATGCTGTAGAATGACTCTTGTATTGACCGTTGCTCTTCAATTGCATCTTGAATTCGATATATCGTAGCACTGGACTTGCTCGAGAGGATGTTGGTGTTTGATCCCAAGAAGCGTGTCAATGCAGGAGATGCGCTGTACCACAAGTACTTGGAGCCCTACCACGATCCCGATGATGAGCCAGTTGCTGATGAGGTCTTTGACTGGTCATTCAATGACGCAGATCTTCCAGTAGACACCTGGAAGGTGATGATGTATAGTGAGATTCTTGACTTTCACAACGTTGATCAGCAAGACGCCAGTACTGTAGGATTCCTTCAAGGCATGTAATGGACCTGTGGACCGAGGAAATACGATGTGGTCAAAAGCACCTCTTCTAAACCTGTCTCCTACACTTTGAACATGACTACTACAACTACAACTACTACTACTACACACACACACACACACACACACACATTCAAGCACACCAAGTACACACTCTCTCACGCTTCCTTTTCCTCCTCCTTCCTCTCCTCCTCGACAGCACAAACGCGTAAAAATAAAAAAAAATGATTAGGTTTTATATCATTTATATCGACCGCCAACAACCACCACCACCACTGTGACGTGGCATCCCCTCCTTTTTCTCTCGTCGCTCTCTTTCCTCTCTCTCTCTCTCTTTCCCTCTCTAAAAAAGGAACCCGAACTCACTTTTCCCATCATCACAGCGACAATTATTCAAACGCCATGGCGATCAATGTGACGCGCTGGAGCTTTGCTCTACTTGTACTTCTCAGCATCCTGCCCTCTGTCTTTGGACTCTACTTTTATCTCGAAGGCGCCGAGCAGAAATGCTTTACCGAGGAGTTGCCCAAGGAAACCATCGTCATCAAAAAGCTCAAAAAAAAAAAAAAAAGTCTAAACGCTTTGGAGCCAAAAAAAAAAATGCCAACGCCCAAACACTAAGGGCCATGGTCAAGGCAAAGGACTCGTGATGGAAAAAAAAAAAAAAGGACTCTGCAATCAAGTGCAGTTCAATTGGCTTGTAGGAAAGAAAAGAAAAAGAAAAAGAAAACTTCGAGATGAGGCGAGATGATCAAGACAGGGCCAACTTCATCTGGATGGGCAAAAAAAAAAAAAAAACTGGAGAATATCTGAAAAAGAGTCATCAATGATGAGATGACCTGCCTTGCCTTTGTCCCCATCTACACAAACACCAGCCAGTCAGTCAGCCAGTCAGCCAGTCAGTCAGTCAGTCAGTCTACATGCGTCATCACACTTTCTTTTTCTCTTTCATCATTCTTTCCAACAAAGAGAGAGAGGCTACATACGTCTATGGAAGGCAGGATGATCTCTACAACGTTTTTTTTTTCTTGTCTTGTGCTTGTGCTTGTGTTTTCCACTCTGGTCCTTTTTTTTTTTTTTTGGATATCTCTTGTCGAGAAGACTGAACAGGAGCAGATCGAGAAACAATAACGACACACACACACACACACACAAAAACAAACAAACAAACACACAAGCCAATTTGAAGTGATTTGAAAGGATAAAAGGATCGAATACTCACATAAGGTGTCTTTTCTCTCTCTCTCTCTCTTTAAATCATATATAGGTGAGTATGCGGCCGAAGAATGGAACGAGGAAACCAAGCAGTTTGTCAAGAACAAGGATTCAGGCATCGAGGTCGTTGTTGAGGTGAGCGAATACTGCCAAAAAAAAAAAAAAAGAAAGCCCTCCAATGGGTACAACATCAAAGGGAACCAAGCAACAGCACAACAACAAACCCCTTCTCAAAAGACTCCCACATACACAACACATTGACTGACTATTTTTTTTTTTTTTTTAAAAAATATATATATATATATCTCCTTATGACTAGGAAATGCCTGAGGGAAACAGAATCTTTAGCCAAAAGTTGTCTTCGAGCGGCAAGTTCAAGTTTACGTCTTCAGAGTCTGGAACACACGCGATCTGTATTTTCTCGACTGCCTCTGGATGGTTTGACTCTTCCAAGACTGTACGTCGTCTCCTCCTCCTCCTTTCTATGTACATTTTTAGCCGCCTCTATCGATTTGACATCTCATCCATTTTCTTTCTTTCTTTCTTTCTTTCTTTCTCTCCTTTCTTGATCGATTTAGAGAATTACTCTTGATTTGGCTGTCCGTGACATTGGAGATGATGGTGATGCACCCGAGGGTACCTTGAGCGGTAAGACTATATGAAATATTTTTTGGGCCTTTTCTTGTTCTCTTCTTTCTCTTTCTCTATCTCTCTCCTTCTAACAGGTTACCAACTATGTGGAACATTGACTAGATTTGGCCATGCGTGTGCGCGACTTGAACGACAAGGTGGATGAAATCCGACGTGAACAGATGTACCTTCGTGTTTCTTTTGCCCCCTCTTTTTTTTTTTTTTTTTTTTTTTTTTTTGCTCGATCCGATCATCAGGTTTACTTTTTTTTTTCTCTCTCTCTCTCTCTCTCTCTCTCTCTCTCTCTTTTTTACTCACTCTAAAAACCTCTTTCTTCCCTTTCCTCAGGAACACGAGCAAGAGTTCCGTGACAAGAGTGAGGCCACGAACGGACACACTGTGACATGGACGTTGGTCCAGATTGCTGTTTTGGGAGTCACTTGCGCATGGCAGATGCGTCATCTTCGAGGATTCTTTGAGTCTCGCAAGATGATCTAAAAGGAAATCTTGAAGAGTTTTTTATTTTCTTTCTTTCTTTTTCTTTCTCCCTCTCCCTCTCTCCCTCCCTCTCTCTCTCTCTCTCTCTCTCTCTCTCTCTCTCTCTCTCTCTTTCTACTCCTTATCCCGTCCGTATCTTGCGCTTTTTTTTTTTTATAGTTCTTCCTTGGACTCTTTGTTTGAAAATAGCCTTTTTTTTTTAAATCATCATCGTCACAAAAGAAAGAAAAAAGAAAGAAAAAAAAAAAAATACGAATAATTATTATTATTTTACACCCATTTTGGTTCATAAAACTGGGTATTCAGAAGGGGTAGTGGATTTTTTTTTTGGTGGGAGAGTCATTCAACATTATTGGCATACAATTTTTTTTCCAGAAAAAAAAAAAAAAAAAAAAAAAAAAAAAATATGGTGGTCATCATGAATCATTACAAAGAAAAGATCATTAGAACATGACCTCTTCCAAGGCTAAGGAGAAAAAAAAAGAAAAAGAACCAGGGAAGAGGCGGGTGGTCATAATACTATGTAAATAGGATAAATCGTGATATGTATAGGTGTAGAAAGAGAGAGAGAGAGAGAGAGAGTAAGAGTAAGAGAACGTGGGATTCATCACCACCATAATCAAAAAAAAAAAAAAAATCCTGGCAGAGAGAGAGAGAAAGAGAGAGAGAGAGAGAATCCGTTGAAAGCTGATTTTTTTTCTTTTTCTTCTTTTTTGTCTTTTTTCTTTCTTTTTGGGAAGCAAAAATAGTAAATAATGATAGCTCTCTTTCCATGAAAAAAAAGGCGGGATTGAACAGGATCCAGGGAAAGGGGAAAAAAAAAAAAAGCTTCTTTTTTTTTTTTTTTTTTTACCCTTCTTTCCTATTCCTTCCCCCCTCTCTGCCTTCTCTCCATACACGTTTTTTTTTCTTTCTTTTTTCTTTCTTTCTTAGTGGTGGTGGTGAAGAGCTCCAATGTCATGCTTGCCGTCACAGCATTGTCGGATATGCTCGGGCAAGACACCATCGTCCTCATCCTCATCCTCCAAATCATCATCCAAATCCTCATCATCCATCTCCTCATCCTCCTCTCCTTCTCCTTCATATCCTTCCTGTCTCCGACGAGGACTCGTTCCCTCCAACGAGGACACTCGGGACATGATCGGACCTCCATTCACGGTCCCATATCCTCCAACCTGTCCAATATGTGCCATATGACTTGGATATCCGACCACAGTGTTCACTGTACTCGTTCCTCCTCCTCCAACAAAACCTTGCTGTCCATGGAGATTAGGAGGTTGATGCAAGGATGAAGTTGAAGCCATCATAGGGGTTCCACTACCCAATTGAGCTCCACCTTTGGGAGAACCGACAGGAGAAGTTTCCTTGGATCGACCAAAAATGTTTTGAAGACGGTTAAAACTACTCTTCTTGCGAACGGTCTTTTCTTGACGGATGGTCAACAATGTGTCCGAGGCCACTCCTCGAGTCGCTTGAACTTCGGACCAGGTTTGAGTATCCGAGGGAACATCTCCACCGGGGGTCGTAGGACGTGACAAGAGATATGAAAGAGACTAAGAGGTAGATGAGCAAGAAGGGAAGAACAAAAAAAAAAAAAAAAAAAAAGGAAAAAGTTAGAGAAAAAACAAAACCCCAAGTCCAATCTTGAGACAAGAAAAAAAAAGAAAAAAAAAAATGCGGAGCAAATTCTCTTGCTTCAACAGGATATTTACCTGATACCAAAGGTCATGCTTTTGACGAGTAGGAGCAGTCAACTTGAGGTTACGGCTCGAGGTCTGGACAAGCAGACTGACGTTGGGCAAATCCGAGTTGGGCGAAGGATTATCATCCGTAATCTGCCAAACAGCCACAATCAAAGCTAATCGAATAACCGGGTAATCCACAAAAAAAAAAAAAAAAAAAATTGGGGGGGGTGAGTACAACATACCTTTCTCTCTCTCTTTTTGTATGTTAACAAATAAATATTAAAATGACGACACTTACCACTCTTGGCACGGTGCTCTCGAGATCCATCAGCCGCAGGGTTGTTGAGACTCCAGTACATGGTCTTGGTGTAAGGATGAACCCAAAAGTATCGACGATGTCGCTTCTCACTAATCACATTTGCCATTGGGCGTCGTGTATACTTCCACAAATAATCACCAATCATCGTCTGAGTAATGATCTGGATCATGGTCGGATCCGTCGCTGTCATATCATAATTGGACGAGACAGACATGCGCCTGTCATGAGGATCCCGTCCTCCAGCTCCAGCTCCACCATAATCCGTCGAAACACTCGAAATCGATCCATTGGGCGAAGGTCGGTACTTGTGGCGACCAATGCTGGCTCCAGAAGAATCCGTGATTTGTTGGTATTGCTCTCGTCCAGGCACATGAACCTGGCTCGAGTTTTGGTTGAACGTGTACGCAGTTCGAGTCGTGCTCGAGATGATCGCTGCACCTGTCGCCATATTGCGTGGAGGAGGTGAAGAGTTCATCATCCTTGGCTCATTGCGCAGAGACGCCGTCCGTGGAGGATACGAAGGTGAGCCATGAGCAGACTGTGTTGGGCGTGGCTGTACAATGTCCGTGTTGGTATTATTGATTAGAGTATTAGCATGGCTGTTGTTGATATAGGACTCTGTCGTAAGGTTGTTGCTGTTGTTAGTGCTGAAGGTGCTCACCATGGGTTCGCCCAGAGTGCCAGGCTCAACCAAGGAGGTCATGCTGGCACGAGCTGCGCGGGCTAACAAGGTCGATGGAGGACCAGTCAAAGGTCGGGCTGGAATATCGCTCTCCTGAGGAGACTCCACCTTGTCATCCAAGATCTGGCTTCCGTTGCTTCTCTCAGTGTAGATGGGCTGGATCCGGCCAGTCTCCACAATGGCTCCACTAGCATCTCCAAAGGCCGAACCGAACGACACACGGAACTCTTGTCCGTTTGCCATGCCGGGGAGACCAATCTCCACGGACCGGTTGTGCTGGATAATCTCCTTGGGCAGAGCAGGCACTGGAGGGGCCGATTGGGAGGTGGCCGATTCGGGGATGATCTGGCTCATGTCGCAAGTATGACGACGCTCATCATCCATGGGGATCTCGGACTGGTTCGAACGAGGGATGGGCTGCTTCGAGGTGTTGACTGCTGCATCCGTCTCGGTTGCTCGCACAGCGGCGGTTGAGAGATCAGAAAGGTGAGCAGAGGCGACTTCGAGTCCAGTGACGGTTGGCGTGGCCACACTGGCGTCCTGGAGTCGCAGAGTTTCCTTGTCCAATCCGGTCTTTCCAGTGTCGATGCCAGCTGGCTGGCTGATGCGCTGGGGGTGAGAAAGGATCTCTGAGGGCACAGGGATAGGAATAGAGACTGGAGCAGGGGCAGGAAGATCGTCGGTAGAGGTACCAATGTCGACCGAGGTAATAAGACGAGTGCTGGTCATGACATCGCTTGTCTGAACCTTGGGCTTCTCGATAGGAGTTGGCACCGGTTGAACCTTCTCCTCGATAGTCTGAACCTCCTTGGTCTCCATCTGGACCTTGGTCTCGACAGTCTGAACCTCCTTGGTCTCCATCTGGACCTTTTCCTCGACAGTCTGTACTTCCTTGGCCTCCATCTGTACCTTGGCCTCGACAGTCTGCACTTCCTTGGCTTCCATCTGGACCTTGGCCTCGACAGTCTGGACTTCCTTGGCTTCCATCTGAACCTTCTCCTCGATGGTCTGAATTCCCTTTGCCTCGGTCTGAACCTTCTCTGTCTCCACTTGGATCTCCTTTGTTTCCATTTGAATCTTCTTGGCCTCGACCTGTACCTCCATCGCCTCGACCTGAACCTCTCTTGTCTCTACTTGAACCTTTGTGGTCTCGATTTGAACCTCCTTCACTTGGACCTGAACCTCCTTCTCCTCGACCTGAACTGCTTCCTTCTCGACCTGAACTTCCTTCTCCTCCATTTGAACAGCCTCCTTCTCCACTTGAACTTCCTTCTCCTCCATCAGAGGCTTTGGTTCGGGCTTTTCGAATCCAGGAATCGTGTGGATCCAGCTCTCGATGGGCTCTGTCATGACCTCCTGATCCTTGCATTCGACCTTGGGCTTTGGAGGCTCTACGGGTGTCGAGACAGCACTAGCCTGCGCCAACTCTGCAAACAGTCCTCCTGTCGGGACAGGAGACATGGCTCTAGAGGGTCGCTGCGAAGGAGCACGAACAGTAGTCGAGGTCTCTTCTCCAAAGGATGATCCAAGGTTGAGCTCCTTCAAGGGTTCTCCCATAACAGGACTCTCGGACTCTAACGAGTTTTCGTCCGAGATCGTGGGTACGACATGAGAGGAGGTAGAGACGGGTGCAGATCCAAAGTCAGAGATTGTACCTTCGAGTCTCAAGGTCTCGATCGTCTCTTCACGGTCCACCAACATCTTGGCAAGCTCCTCCTTCTCGACCGCCAAGGTCTCCTTCTCGACCAACAACTTTTCCTTTTCAGTGATTTCCTTGCTAAGCTTGGCTTGGAGTTCACTAATGATGGACTGTTGGTGGGCAAAGGAGGTCTCACGGGCCAAGGAGGTGGCCTTGGGTTCGATGACGGGGGCGGGGGCGGCGATGGTGGGAACAATCTCGTCATTGCTGAGGATACGAGGTGGAGCCTGGATCAAGACTGGTGCCTCGACTGGGCTCTCAGGCTCGCGCTCTTCTCTCTCCTGAGCCAAGGCGATGGCTTCCATGGTCGCCTTCTTGGACAGTTTTTGCTTTTGAGTGGCAATGGTGGTATTGAGTTCGTCAATCTTTTTCATCAGGTCGGACTTTTCGCGTTGGATGTTGGCGGTATGCTTTCGCATGTTGGCCATGTCCTGTTCATGTCTGGACTTTGTGAGCTCGAGCTGACCAGCAGTCTTTTCCTCCTTGTCCTTGAACTGTTCGACCTGCTCCGATGCCGTGGTCAGTGCCTTTTGGATTTTGGTGTTTTCGTGCATTGCCCTAGAGAGCTGCTGTTGAAGCTCGGTATTTTGACCTCTGAGATCCTGGTTGGCGAGTTCTAGGTTCCATTGGTCTTCCTTCTGACGCTCTATTTCCAGAGATGGGTCATTGTTGCACAGTAGAGTGGTTAGTCATTGATAGAAAAGCGCCCTTTTTTTCTTCTCTCTCTCTCTATAGCGAAGAAAGCAAGATGAGAAAGCAAAAGTGTCAGAGCAATTGCTTAGGGGATAGTTATAAACTGGGCTTACCATCGCTCTCCTCACGCAGGCGCCTTTGTTTGTTAAGAGCGTCGATGATCCGCTCCTGCTCCTGAATCTTAATGTCATACTCCTGGTTCAGCTTTTCCTTCATTTCAGCCTGTGAGGTCCAGTATCGGACCTGGTTCAGGAGCTCCTCCTGGATCTGCACTGGGAAAGCTGGGTCATTGATGGATGGGGTCGAAGGCATGACGACCTTGTGTCGACGGGGCTTGGTGATTGTCTGGACGGGCAGAGTGCTCGAAGGGAGAGCGCTGGGACCGAGGATTGAGCCAGCGCGTGCTGCAGGGTCGCTCTTGGGCGGCTGTACCTCGATGGTGGGCTAATAAAGGGTGAATGAAAGGGTGAGTTTAGGGAGACAGAAGAGACCAAGGGGGCAGGAGGGGGGAGACACGAAGATACATCAAGTCAGCACCCAATCCAACGTGCATTTGCAAAGAGGATGCAGCATGCACACAACGACAAGGCAACTAGCACGCTTATGTGGTATGGGGAGAGAGAGAGAGAGAGCACCCATCTGAGGCTCTACCGTGGATCCTCTTCCCACCACCGGGGCTTTTTTTTTTTTTATACTCACACTCTCACTCTCACTCAAGTCTCTCTCACTTAATCTCTCTCTCTCTCTCTCTCTCTCTCTCTCTCTCTCTGACTCTCTCTCTCTCTTAGTTCTAATTAAACACGGCGGATATAATTACATCCAAATGGGTTTTGGAATGTCGAGTTGAGAGCAGTATTGCGACTCACCACTCCGCTCTGCTTTTGTCGCTCGCGCTCTCTTTCTCTCTTCTTTCTCTCACTCACTTGCAATCTCTCTCTCTCTCTCTCTTTCCTCTCTCATTGTCAGTCGAGTGGCCAGTTGGGCTGCACATTCCGCCGACTCTCTATATATCTTCCCTTACAGCCTCTTTTTTTTTTTTTTTTTGCTCTACATTCACTTTTTGCTAGACCAATTGCTTTTTAGAGCGAAAAAAAGAAAAAGAAAAAATAGTAAAAACGGTGTGTATATGAATGTGTATGTGTGGAGAGGGAGAGCATGTTGTTCGCTCTGAGAGTTGGGTCGCGAAGGAACAAAAAGAGGGTGTGAACTGGTAGATGTAGTAGTAACAGACAGACCCAAGAGAGCAAAAAAAAAGGCATCCCCATCCAACAAGATGCCTTGCCCAAGGACAAAAAGAAAGTGCTGTCAACCGTTCGGGATCATTTTCTCCCTTATCGCTCGGGCTTGGACATGCAAAGGCCGAGGATTAAGACATGGTGCATATCAAGGCTCGTTGGCCTGGGCACATCGAGACACTCGACAACGCAGGGAAGAGAGGAAGAGAAAGAAAGGCAAAGGGGGAGAGAGGGGAAAAAAAAGAGCGAGGTAAAAGGGGGCAGAGAGAAAGAGAGAGATATAGAGAGAGAGAGCAGGAGAAGCAGAATGGAATAGAACTGCTCTGCCGACACGTAGGCGACCACCGTCTCTCCGTTTCGTTGAACCAGGTGGAGTTGACAAAAAAAAAAAAAAAAGAAAGGTTTTCTTACCAGTTGAGCGTCGATGAGGCCCTTCAGGCCAATGATGCCATGGTGGCCTTCATGAAACTCCTTGTCGATCAGAGTGAGTTGCTCGCGTATGGAGTCGGGCAGGACTTGTTCGTATGAACTAGAGTTAGCACTGGCTTCTTCAGAGGCTTTGAGCTGTTGAAGCTGCTCGAAGCAGCTCTTGAGATCCTCCTGACGCTTCACAAACAAGAGACCAACGGTCTGCGTTAGCTGAAGGTCGCTGTGGATGGCAAGCAAACGAGCCTCGAGCTCAGCCCTTGCCTGGTCCACAGTCTCGAGACCAGCGAGGGGGACGGTCGGAGGCAGGGACGGCATCTGGGCCACGGGTGTATCCGACATCATGTCTTTTGGATGCAAAAGGTGCCTGACTTTGTCGGGGGTGAAAGCGGCCGTCGTCACTTGTCACTGGCCAAGAAGTTGCTCGATTTGGTGTGTGTGTGTGTGTGTGTATTATTGTCCTGCAGACAGGGCGAAGGGGAGGAGAGAAAGGGGTTCGTTGAGAGATGAGGACGGCAAAGGGATGGCGAAGGGATGGCGAAGTGGAATGCCGAAGGGAAGGAGGATGCCGAGTCGATGGATTAAGTATTAGAGGAAAGGAAGAAGGAAGGAAGAAGGGAAAAAAAAAAAGAGAGAGAGAGAAAAGAGAAAAAAAAAGAAAGAAAAAAAAAGGGATGATCAGATGAGCAAAAGGAAGGGGTCGTAGCGAGGATGAAGAGGAAGAGGAAGAGAGACCGGTTGGGGATGGCAAGGCCTCAAGGACTACTAGCTAGCTAGGCGAGATGGAAGAAGAAGAAGAAGAAAAAGATGAGAAACGAATGATGCAAAAAGAAAGAGAACATATGAACAAAAAAAAAAAAAAAAACTGCTCTGCTGTTGTTGTTGCTTGCTGCTGCACTGCACCTGAACAGTACTGCTCTTCTTCTCTGCTCGCTGTTGGCTGTTACTCTGCTTTTCTCTCTCACTCTCGTTGGGTCCACTGGGTTGCAGATGGCTGGCTGGCTGACTGCCCCAAAGGGACGACAGTTGCCGTGCAGCGCGGTGCGGTATGTGAGCCGCTATTTGACAACAACCCGCCGTCCTCTGCTGTCGTTCGCCCACACTCAAACCTTGTCGTCTAGTGTGGCCCAAGCCATTCTGGTTGATTCGTCTCTTGTTTTTTTTTTCTTCTTCTCTCTCTCACTCTTGCTTTTCTCTCTCTCTCACTCTCTCTCTCTCTCCCCGCGCACCCTTCTCTCTGCCTTCTTTTTCTCTCTCTCCTCCTCTCTCTTTGCCTCGTTGCCGTCCTGCACAGAACTAACAGTTGGGACCCACTATTGCAGCAACAACAAAAAAAGGAAAAATGTGATCCTTGCTCCGTCGGCTCTCATTCACAGCGCTGCATCCTGCCTGAAAAAAATGTAATATGAAATAAAAAAGGGATCATAAGAGGGACCGTGATGGCAATTTTTTTTTTTTTTCATATACTAAAAGGTATGTGCTGCTGCTGTCAGGCCGAATTAAACGGAGAAACAACCTCAAAAAGGGGGCAGAAGCTCGATCGACCCGATTCCTGTGTTTTTTTTTTACTCCATTCGAAAAACAACAACAACAACAACAACAACAACAAACAATAGCTATTGTCGGATATTACCAGGATGGGAAAAAAAAAAAAAACGGGTTCATCTAAAACAGGGTCGTACTTCTCTGTCAGATTAGAAAAGGCATGCACGGGCGAGAAGGCAAAAGGAAGGAAAAATAGCCCGGGTTCCAACGTGACTGGGTCGCGGAAATGAAAGAAAAAGAACAGAGTGAGAAGAGATGAGGAGGAGCGAGGAAAGAGAATGAGAAAAAGAGAGAGAGAGAGAGAATGAGTAGGAGGCGATGACGGACGGACGGACGGATGGATGGAAAGATGGAAAGAAGAGAAAGAGAGGAGGCGACAAGAGGCGAAATGCGCGGGATGTAGAAGATGACCGAACCACCTCTCTCTGTCTCTCTACTGTTTCTCCGTCTCTCACTCTCACTCTCTTACTCTCTCACTCTGTCTCTTGCAGAGGCAAGTCAGTGGTAATTGAGGTAGGCGAGGAGGTTGGAGGAGTCACGGTCAATGTGGCTCTAGCGGCTCTCTCTCTCTCTCTCTCTCTCTCTCTCTCTCTCTCTCTCTCTCTCTTCACAAACACAGTCCTTCCTTCCTCTTTCTCTCTTTCTATCTCTCTCTCTCACACACATCCCCGTTCTCGGCGGATTCAGCACCACCAACAGTCGAGAGCACCCAAGGTGATCCAGAGCCATGGCGCCCTGGTGGAGAGAGAAAGAGGATCAAGGAGGGTGGGGGGTGAACGAGCTTCACGCGCCCGTCCTATTTTTACGGTGCCCATGTAAAAAAGGCCGACACCTGCATGCGCGCGAATGCAGGACAGATCGCCCCCTTCTCCTCTCTTTTCTTTTTCCTCTTGTAAATATAGCAATCACATAGCAATCATAACACCATTCCCAACAGACGCGTAGGAGTTGGGTTCGGTCTCTCCAAAAAAAAAAAAAATAAAATAAAATTGGCGGCAATAGCTCGTTGTTCTTTGTCGCGCGAGGAAGAGAAGATGAGCGGATCAAAATATCCCATCGCTCAACACCAGCATTGGACTGTGTATGTACACAGAGTATACACGCTGAGAAGGAAAGAAAAATGCCCTATGTGTAACATGGCAGAGAGAATTGCAGATTCGCCATGCATGCCACGTTTCTCTTTCTTTCTCTCTTTCTCTTTCTATCTCTTTCTGTGTATATGTGTTTATTTATGTGCGTTGCTGTATACAAGTCAAGTAGAGGATAGACAAACACCGCAAGATGGTGGTCCAGAAACAGAAGCGTGTCAGATTCATTACAAGTGCAGAGCGAATGTAGAGCGGAGCAACTCTGGAGAGCGAGAGAGAGAGAGAGAGAGAGAGAGAAAAAGATAGAGAGATAGACACAGACAAGGCTCATCACGTCCCCTGCTCCTCTTTCTGTTTCTAGGACAACAGGATGAGGAGAAACGAAAGAGCCGAGAGCCGGATCCCCTGGATGGATGCAAGGCGGGACCCAGCAGATGGGATAGAGTGGAGGTGCAGGAGAGAGAAAGAGAGAAAGAGAGAGAGAGAGAGAGAGAGAGAGAGAGAGAGAGAGAGAGAGAGAGAGAGAGAGAGAGAAAGAAAAAAAAGTTTGTACGTACGTGGATGGTTGAAAGAGATATACGGTGCACATCCTGGAAGGTTGGATGATGGGAGCCGCCGTAGGGAGAAAAAAAAGCAGGCAGACAAGAGATCCGTCGCGTTCCTATCATGACAGACTGATCGTGCCTGAATAAGAGAAAAGAGAGAGAGAGAAAGTATGTTCAGAGTACATACTCAGAACTGGTAGGATTGGCATCACATGTCAGCCGTGCCCCGTGGGCATTGAATCCATCGAATCAGAGGGTGAGCGAGAGTAAAGGAGCGAGTAAGCAGGCAGCCAAGTGAGAGTGTACGACAACAACAACAGCAGCAGCAGTAGTAGTTAGAGTGGTAGTAGTAAGAGTAAGAGATGAACCCTATTCCGCCGGTCTTTTGTCTCTATGCGTCCTCCTCCTCTCTCTCCACACCCTCGGCGTCCACTCCTCTTCCTCCTCCTCCGGCCTTCGGACTCACTGCATGTGCACTGTGATGATGATGATGTTTGCTTTTCTGCTGTCGCTTTACGGGCTATTATCTCCTCGCTTTATCTTTCACACACACACACACACACGCACACTATCTCAATCTCTATCTCTCTCTCTCTTTCTTTCTCTTTCTCTGACTCTCTCTCCTTTGTTGCTGTCTTCTCTTTCTTCTTTCCTTTTTTCTTCTTCTTCTTCTTCTTCTCTTCTTCTTTCTACTTTTCCTCCTTCTCATTCCACATTCCACATTCCCCTTCATTCTCTCATTCTCCTCCCCATTCCCCATGGCCGTCTGCTACTCCCCGTCGGGTGCTGCTCCGTTGCAGGCGTTGGCCAACTCACTTCTCGGAGAGTCAAGCTTCTCTGCAAAGTCCGCACACTTCCGACCTCCCACGCGACCCTTTCAAGCCTCACCTTCCCCACACTCGGCTCAACTCTTCCCCCGCTCTCATCCTCAGCAACATCTACACCAACCATGGCCTGCCAAGGATCATTCGCTGCACTCAACGACACCCTTTGTCAAGAGCCACCCCGTCGATTCGTTTGAGAATGCCTGGACAATGGCACAAGACTCGGCCCCTGCCTATGCTCACCACACACTTCCTTTCCAACAACCCATCCGACATCTCCAGGATCTCGACCTGATCTCGTCCTGGGAACAGGCTGTCCAAGATACCTCCGTGCCAGGTCCACACCCATTTGTCTCTCGGTCTTCTTTGACTCATTTTCATGATACCATGTTTGACTGGCCCGCTGACGCTGCCTCCTCATCGATGGCCATGGCCGAGCTCTCGACGTCAGAGTTTGAATCCTTCCAATACGATCCCACCTCGGCGACACTCCTGACTGGGCCAATCCAGAGCACCGTCACGAATGCCACTCAGGACAGTCCATGGGCCAAGGAAATGGCTGTGCAACAGACCAAGGATGATGATGAAGACGAAGACGAAGACGAGTTCCGGGAAGAATGGAGCAATGACTATTTCACTCAAATCTATATCAATTCGCATCAAACCGAGTTCAAGCAGATCGAGGAACGACAAAACTTGAAAGAGGCTCAGTTGGCAGAGGAACGTGAACAACTTCGACAGAGAGCTGGTCCCAACAGTGTAGCCTCTATGCTCGCTCCTACAGCATCAGTAGAACGCACCAGGCCACTTATTCGAGTGCCTGGACTTGATCATGCTCCACGAGACACTGTTTCCATGGATGTGGACGAGTTTATGCGCTTTAGTCAGCAGCAGACAGAGACTGCACCCTTGGTGCACCCTGAGAGTGTAGCACCTCCCAGGCCACTCCGAGTGGAGAACAAGTTCATGTCCCTGGTGAGCGACCTACAGTTGGCAGGACAAATGTACTATCCAGGTGCCAATCTCCCAACTTTGCCAGAGCTCTCGGATCTTCATTCCTTGGCCTCGATCACAGCCACAGCCACCAGAGCAGACCCTGTTCCTCGCCAAGTCACACCGACCGAGAATGCATGGGCACAAGAGTTTGTGACAGAGGGTCCAACCCTGTCCTCAGCTGTCAACAGGACTGCTCAGCAGTATCTGGGTGCAGAATGGAACTGGGAGAAGCTCTTTGGTAGGGATCCGAGAAGAGCACCCTCCAAGGCAACGATTGCAGGCCAAGCCCAGGAACAATGGGACTTGCAACAAAAACAACAGAATCAACCACAAGAGCCATTGTCTTCTGGTTCGACCTTGACCACCGTGTCACCAGCAATTCATCTTGAAAATGAAAGACTCAAGGCTGTGGCCCTGACTCGACTTCAGGCCTTGTTTGGCCACCTTTCTCTGGGTCGGAGTGCAGGCCTGCCATCGCAATAGGACTCTATTCTTTCTTTCTTTCTTTCTTTCTTTCTTTCTTTCTCTCTATCTCCTTCACCATCTTGATACGTGTCTATGCATTACTGTATAGCTCTTCCAATGCATACGAAGCGTGCCAAGCTCAATTGGACTTTTAACACACACACACACACACACACACTTTCTCTCTCCACACTTATTCTCATCTTAATTCTCTCTCTCAACCTTATACCCGACCCTTTTTCACTCTTTCTTTTCTTTTTTCTTTTTCTCTCTTTTTCTCTCTTATTGTTCTGCGTCTTTTGTGTAAAGTAAAGCGTATGGTTCCTATGAAAAATAATAAATATATATTTAAAGAAAAAAAAAAGCTCAAATCTACATACTATCAGCCCTTTCTTTCTTTCTTTCTTTCTTTCTCTCTCTCTCTCTCTCTCTCTCTCTCTCTCTCTCTTTCTTTCTTTTACACCATGGCTCGTTCCTGAAGGAATCGATGATCTCCTCGAGTGTTCAAGAAACTATACTCGATCACGTTGAATCCATTCCTGTACTTGACAAGCAACATTGCCACCACATTGATCTCATTCCAGAACGGTCTCAACCCAAACGATTCCAATCGTTCAAAAAACCTGAGGAACCTCGTAAAGCCTTCACCATCCAAACCTGCATCCGGATTCATATTCGTCCACAAATGAAACTCAATCTGAAGTTGACCAAAGGGAAGCACACCAATGTTCTTTCCATCCTTGTCCTTCTTCTCATAAAGATCCATAAACGCATGCAGGGTATCGTATTCGGTGCCTTCAATGTCGATCTTGAGGATATCGATCCAGTCATGGTTGTTTTCTTTCATGATGCTCTCGATCGTCTTCCATTCGACATCGGATTCCCCTGCTCCAGCAGCCGAGACTGCCTTTCCGATAAAAGCCTTTTTAAAGTGGACCTTTGGATTATTGACAGCCTCTGTAAAAAAAAGAAAAAGAAAAGACAAAAACAGTTAGAAGACAGAAAGAGAGACAGGGCGTGGGTGTGTGTGACAAGAAGAAGAAAGATAAAGGGCAATATTAATCATGAATAAAAATAGCTCAACAGACAGACAGACAAACACACACACACACTTACCAGGTCCCATCGAATTCACCGACCCATCAAAAGCCCAGACTTCACAATTGGAGCGAGCCACCAGTTCCGCCTCAAAGGAACTCTCATGAGAAACTCCAAACGAATAAACAACACCAGGCTTCTTGGATTGAGGTGAGGCCTCCTCCAACAATCGGAATCCACAGACCCATTTTCCTCCATCGCCTAAACTGCCGATCCTTTGGATATCATGAGGACAACTAAAGGAGGCTTGAAAGTACCACCACCAACTCATCCAGGGTTGCCATGGGTCAAACGTATTGGTTCCATAATTCATCTTTTGAAGCCATTCATATCGTTGTCGAAGCATCCTCCCATAGACAGTCTCCGCGTACTCGAGTCTTTGTACCACAGAGTCAATACTCTGGATCACGGGCACTTTCGAGCCATTGGGTAATGTGACCCAAGACTTTTCGTTTTCATTCGCAATGGGTAGATGTCCCTGGACTTGAGATGAGGCAGAGTTGGGTGACCTTGACAAAGATTCTTCATCGGATGGGGGCTTGCCCTGTTGAGTCATGAAGCTCAAACCCACCATGACTAGAATGGCGACCGTAGTCAGGGTTCCCAAGAGCCTGGGTCGGAGAAGACCCCGTAGCATGGAGACTCCGTTTTGACGAGAAGGGTGACGGTTGCTGACAGGCAACGTCGGCGTGTTGTCAAAGGACATGATGGATTGTTTCCTTTCCCTTTCTTTTTTTTTTTTTTTTTTTTTTTTTTTTTTAAGAAGGTGATGGAGGAGGGGTAGTGGTGGTGGTGGTGGTAAGTGGGAAGCGTAAAAGAGGAGGAGAGAAAGAAAGGGGGTGAGGGAAAGACAAGGTGGAATGGCCTTGCAGTTAAACCAAAAAGAAACCTTGGTGGGATAGAAGCCACCCTAGCCCACTCCTTTTCCTTAGACTGAAAAAAGAAGAGAAGGGGTCGACACATCCTGCATGGGTTCACATTCTTCTTTCGTCCTAGTCAAAGAAAGAGTTCTGTCAAAATAGATGTGCGTGTGAGTGAGTGAGTGAGTGAGTGAGAGAGTTAATATGTTTTCTCGACGGTACAAATCTTCAAGTCCTCGGACAATAGACTGCTGATGGAGATTGGTTCCTCTGACTTTGTATCACAATTTGAGGGGGAGGGTTCTCAAAAATCGCGGTCGGGATCTCAACCAATAACGAACGTGGGTCACGGCCTCTTTATTGAGCAGACTGTTTGCCCAGTGCTCTCTTCCAAAAGTGAGGCTCTTTTTTTGTTTGCTTGCTTTTTTTTAAATGTCCTCAGCTCTATAAACTTTCCTCACATAGAAAAAAAAATATTTACTAGATCTGGTATCGTCCAGCGGGTCGACCCATGCCTCCTGGCCCACCACGTGCGCCGGCTTCTTCAGCCTTGATCGTCTCTTCACGCAAAATACGTCGAATCTCATTCTTGGCCTTGTCAATCACATATTGACTATCACCCTCCACAAACAAATACAACTTGCGCTCTCCTGCCGGTGGTTGCTTGCCCTTCTCCACAAAGACACCTCGAGTCGTAATCGCGGCTCCAGAGTGTTCCGAGATCTGGGAAATCATCATCTTTTGTGTCACCATCAGACGCGCCTTGGTCGGGTAATCGTTGATCTCAATCTCGAGTGCAAATCCACTATCGCGACTGTTCACATTGCCTCCTGGTCCACTAGGTCCAGGTCCACCAGGTCCACTTCCACTGCTTCCTGGTCCTCCATTGGCATCTGCTCCCTCGAGACGAGCCTTGTTCAAATTCTGGGCCACCTCTAGGGCTCGCTGCTTGGCTGCACCTCCCAAGGATTGGTTCAGTCGATCTGCAGCCTCCTTGGCCAAGCGAAGAGCTATAGTGGGCAGTTGCAGTTAAAAAAAAAGAGAAGAAGAAAAAAAAAATCCAAACAAAATGATTGGTTAGTATCGCGTGTTCAACAATGTCATCCAATTGATTCTTTCATATTTTTTTTTGACTGAAAATCATTACCGTCTGAAACACTGCCAGGAGCTGCCACACTTGGCGTGCCGTTCGTCTTGTTTGCATCTGTCTCGACGGCCACTTCCGTAGTTGCGCTCGCGTTCGCGCTCGCATTAGCCGCCGCTGCTGCCTTGGCGGCAGTGATACCTGGAGCCACCTGCTTGACCTCCAGCTCCAGCTCCTTGCCATCACCATCGTCGTCAGATCCTTCTTCATCCTCTGCACCATAGGTCTATCAAGCGAATATACAGGAAGCAAATTAGTAACTGAGGTTACAAAAGTGGCAACACTTTGGTTTACAGGGGCTGAGAAAAAAAAATAAAATCGCATACCTTCTTCTGGATGGCAAGGACCTTGTCACGCTCCTTTTCAAACTTCTCAAGACCTTTACCACCAAATCCAGAGGCAGTATGCTTGGCATCACCCGATTTGACCTTTTCCTGGAAGGAATCCACAAGTGCCTGAAGTTCCGTAGGGATGGGCGTGGAACTGTTGGTCAAGGCCTTGGCAATATCCGGTGCAAACCGTTCTTGTTCTGGGGTAATAAACGTATAGGCAATACCCTTGTTGCCAGCACGTCCTGTCCGTCCAACACGATGTACATAATCCTCCATGTGGTTGGGACAATCAAAGTTGATGACAATGCCTAGCTTCTTGACGTCGAGACCTCGTGCCGCTACCGAGGTTGCAATTAAAATTTGACACGCGCCAGACTTGAAATCTGAAATCGCACTATCTCGATCCACTTGGTCCTAGATTTTTTTTTTTTTAAAAAAAAAAATAACAAGAATCAGATTTTTGGCACGAGTAAGGACAAAGGAAGGAAAAGAAAAGAAAAGAAAAGAAAAAAAAATAAAATAAAATAAACGCGACTTACCTTTCCACCGTGGATAGTTTGACTGACATAGCCACGTCGAATCAGATCACGCAGTAAATTATCAGCTGCCTCTTGTCGACTCACAAAGATCAACACTCGAGCCTCTGTATTGTCATTAAAGGCTTGTCCAAGAATTTCAAGAAGACGTGCAAACCGGGTATCGTCTTCACGCACCTCCACCACCTGCGTGACATCCTCACAGACAACACTCCGAGCTCCAACCGTGATCTCGAGTGGACGTTTCAAGAGTTTGCGGGCAAGCGCTTCCATCTAGATAAACATACAAAAGAGATTAAGAAAAAAATATCATTTGAGTGGGTCGAAAGTATGCATAGGATAAGAGTGCAGAAGAAGAAGAAGGGAAAAAAAAGCAAAATCTAGAGGATACTTCAAATTGGGACATACCTGCTTAGGGAAGGTTGCTGAAAAGAGAACCACCTGTCTCTGAGGTCGGACATTGTTCACAATCTTCATGACCTGTTGGAAGAGAGAAAGAGAGAAAGAGAGAGAAAACAAAACAAACAATATTTAGACAATGTCCGTAAAAAAGCAGACGCGTACACGGATACAACTACCATATGAATAAGGAAAATAAAATAAAATAATAGCGACCCCTTACCTGAGGCTCAAAGCCCATGTCAAACATACGATCCGCCTCGTCCAGGACGAGAAAGGTCGTCCTTCGGAGATTAGTAACGCGCCCAGAATTAGCACATAAAAGATCGATTAGGCGACCGGGCGTACAAACAACAATCTCGGCGCCTCGTTT
This sequence comes from Mortierella sp. BCC40632, assembly GCA_011634665.1. Lineage (NCBI taxonomy): Eukaryota > Fungi > Mortierellomycota > Mortierellomycetes > Mortierellales > Mortierellaceae > Mortierella > Mortierella sp. BCC40632. Next base: position 1,721,825 of record WAEK01000002.1, read on the forward strand.
CAGTTCTGCGATTTGATCTTTGATCGGAGACCCACCATAGGCACACACGGCTCGCAGACCCAACACCTTTAAAAAGTTTTTGCATTCCTTATGGATCTGAACTGCAAGCTCTCGAGTAGGGGTCATGATGATCGCAATGGGTCCTTCCATATTCTCGATCGGTCTTTGATCTTTGATATGTCGCAACATGGGTAAGAGAAATGCAATCGTCTTGCCACTTCCTGTCTTGGCCACCGCAATCACATCTCGACCACTCATGATAGCTGGGATGGCCTGGCTCTGAATCGAAGTCGGTGCTGCATAGTTTAGTTTGTGCTTGATGACTTGAAGGCTATTTTTTTTTTTTGTAAAGACGAGTTTGTATCACATATTCAGGGAAAAAAAAAATATATCGTTCGTTAAATAAGAAATCGACAGCAACAACAACAACAAAAAATCTGCCCAATACTTTTGTTAAACTTACCATCCTGAGGGAAGACCAGCCTGAGTCCACTTGCGGATTGGCTTGGGACAATCCGCTCCACGAATCTTGATCCCGTCCAATTCCAAACGCAAACTATGCACCTCCTCAAGTGACATGTCGGCCATCTCTGGTGGCTCGAGATAAAAGTTCTTTCTAAAAGGTTCATACTGAATCTTGGAATGATCCACAGGTGGAATATCCTTCTTCTTGACCAACTTGGCAGCCATTGCAAGAATATCCTCCTCCTCTGAAGATTCATCCTGATCGTCTTCCTCTTCCTCCTGTGTGATTGGATTCGTTGAGATGGGGGCACCGCTCTTGGCAGCTGCAACAGCTACAGCCTTGTTGACCCTGTTATCACGCTTTTGTTCCTTCTTCTCCAGTTCCTTGACCTCGGCTGTTACGTCAACCATGAATGCGTCCAAAGGATCAATCTCATCTTCTTCCATAGCATTGGTTGCAGCGCCATCTTCTGTATCGGCCATGGTTGCATCATCCTCATTTGAATTGTCCTGTGGGGTTGTCTTTTCATCTTCTTCATCATCGTCATCGTCATCATCCCAGCTCCAACCTTTGGAAGGTACAAGAGAGTCGCCAGCATCCGATTTTTTGAGGGCATTCTTGTCAGAGTCGGCTTCTGTAGGAAGGGACGAGGAGAGTTCCAACTGTTTGGCTTTTTCTTCGGCCAGCTTTGCCTTTTCCTCTGCTTGCTTTGCTGCTTCTCTTTCAAGTTGCCACTGACGCCAACTTTCCAATCGTTTGCTCTTCTGAGCAGCCTCTGATTCGGCAAAAGCAGAGATGACTGGTCTAGGTCCAGGTGTTGCTGATGTTGAGGCTGATAGAGATAAAGTGATGGGAGCCTTGATCTATGGGAGTAAAACAAAACAAAAAAAAAAAAAAAAAAAAAGAGAGAGAGAGAGAGAGAGAGAGAGAAAAATATCAGATATTGTTCGAAGAGTGATCCTCGAAAAGAACGAGTACAAAAACTAAAGATCGGTTGATGGCCATGTAGACTTACATGTGGAACAGACGGTGCAGCCTCGACCTTGGGAGCGGGTACTGTTGGCTGAACTGGCATGGTGGGAGCAGGAGGAAGTGGTTCAGAGACAGGTTCTGATGTTGATGATGGTGTCTTGACATCTGGTGTGCCCACAGCAGGTGTCGAACTTCTCTCTCGATCCTCTAACGGTCTAGAAGAAGAACGTTGTCTTTCTGGTTTTTCTGATTTCTCTAGACGAACATGCTCTCGACTCTTTTCCATGCCTCTGTCCCGACGGTCCCTGTCCCTGTCCCTGTCATACTCGCGTGTACGTTCTCGACTGTCCCTGTGACGATCTCGTTCACGCTCTCTTTCTCTGGATCGACTGCGTGCGTAACGGTCTCGGTCACGATCTCTTTCCCGGTCTCGATCCCGACGATAGTGTCGATCGACTCGGTCTCGGTCCCGGTCTCTTTCTCTGTCTCTGTAGTCTCTTTCACGCTCACGTTCACGCTCACGGTAGTGGCGCTCTCTTTCCGAATCTTTGCTGGACCGGCTAGCGGATCGATAATGGTCATCATCAATATCCATCGAGTCTGATCGCAGGCCTACATCTCTGCCAGAGCGACGAGAGCTGGATGATGGCGAATGGGTCGAGCTAATTCCGGGTGTAGGCGAAGTCACCTTGGACCGTTTCGATGGAGAGCGAGAGCGACCATCCCGGGAAGAGGGACTTCGTGGTCTTGACATGATGCTGTTTTATTTGATTTCTTGATTGGCTTTTTTAGATCCAGGGGGTTTTTTATTAATGGGAGCCTTCTTCTTCTTTTTTTTTTTTTTTTCCTTCCTGCAGTAGAGGGTGGTGGATGGAAGGGAGCGGCAAGACAAAGGAAGAATGCGTGGCGATGCGCTGTCGGTTGGAAGGGGAATGTCAAGTGAATGGAAAAGAAAGAAGAAGAGAGAAAGAGAGAAAGTCAGACAGAACTGATAGATCAAAAAAAAAAAATAAATTTTAGCATAAAATCTATCCAGAGCCTCTGATTGGCCTCTCTCTTGTCGCTGTGCCTCCCAGTGAGAGAGAAGAGAAAGAGAAAGAGCGAGAGGTCCCCTTTTGTCAGCCCTCTGGTATTCACCCCCTATGATGACAAAATGGATGATCTAGAGCTTGCTTTCCGTCCAACCAACCAAAGATACAATCTTTTTCTATCAGAGCAAACGGTCGTTCCTCCTCCTCCTCCTCCTCCTCCTCCTCCTCTGCTGTGGTTGAGACTCCTCTTGACAAACCAACTGATAAAAGAAAAAAGAAAAGCCAAGAGCCAACATCTCTCCCTCACTCTCACCACTCTCTCTGACTTTCTCACTCTCACTCTCTCACTCTCTCTTGCTTCGGAGCTGCGCCCATTCCATTCCCTGACAATTCTAGATCATCAAACCGGGGTCGCGATCAACCATCCAGGCCCAATTTGGGCGAGAGTTGATGACGTATTAGAAAAAAAACGCGAGTGTACACCGCCCTGACCACCACAGACCCTGACTCGGAACTTTGGCACGTCCTCTAATGAAAAAAGAAAAAAAGAAAAAAGGAGAGAGTTGGACTTTATATCTCCATGTAGGGGAAGCATCATCCAATGTTTAAACAAACTTGGACAATAACCGTTAGCCTGGTCAAACCAACTCTCCGAAAGGCCTTGCAATTCCTGAGAAGAAGAAAAAGAAAAGACGAAGAATAAGAATAAGAAGAAGAAGAAAAAGAGAGAGAGAGAGAGAGAGAGAGAGAGAGAGAGCTGCTTTTTTATCGGTCGGGAACGCTCTCTGTGTGTGTTGTACCTGTCCTCGTGTGGCCATGCAATTTCTCACTATCCATTCAATCTTATCGTCCCACGCCATAACACTACCCATTGTGGGCTATGCTCGGCGACTCTTTTACACGCACACACACACTCTCTCTCGGAAACTGAAGTATGAGAAGGTGACCTTCCCAGGGCAGTGCAAAAGGAGAAAAGACATGCTGGTTCCCCCACCCCACCTTAAAGCTTCTTTCTTTTTTGAACAAGACATGCTATGTTGCCTCTGGCGCAACGCACACAGCAGCAACAGCAGCACCCGAGTCAGCCCCTTTCCTTGCTCACGGATGGTGGTCAACATTGCTGTGAGAGAGTAGACTACAGTAAACGATGATGCTCTTTTTTTTTTTTTTTTTTTTTTTTTTTCTTGTTTTGCCTGGGGACATGCGCGCTTTTTGTCTCCTTCCCTTCCGCGCCCCCCCCTTCCTCCTCCTCCCTCCTCCAGCTTGCCACCATCGCTGGTCTGGTCTCATCTCGCGACAATTTTTCTTTTTTTATTGTTATTGTTGCTCCCCTCAAGTCAGTCTCATCATCCTCTTCTATTCCTAAATAAAGCAAACCGCCCTCCCTCCCATGGCTGACAGCAGGGTCCTCGCCTCGGTCTCAGTAGTGGATCGTTTCCTCTATGTCCAACTCTCAACTCAGCCAGGCAACCTCGGGAATCTCTACTTCATCGACACCAACTACCGCTTGCCTGAAGTCGGCATGGTCACTCAGACAATGGCACCCCCACTAGATGAAGCTCGGGACTCTCCAATCTCTTCTTCCAGCATCGCCTCTATTACCTTGACCTCTTCACAGAATGGTCAACCTGTCAACTTGATGTTGTTCGCATCCAATCCAGCGAATACACAGGGACAAGGGAAGCCCCCTACGGTGGTTCGATATGTGGGTGTCGGTAGTCCCTTTGTGAGAGGACCTTCCTGGAGCAAGACCAATGTTCCCATCAACCAGGTCTTTCCCACACCCCCCTCTGCCACCAAACTATGGCTCGCACCGACCGTGTCCATGCTCAAAGGTGGACCTGCGCTGTATCAACTCTACTTGGCAGGAGGTTTGGTTAATTTATGGGCGGTCCAGATTTCGATGGAAATTACTGAACCGGCAAAGCTCTTGTATCCAATCCAAATCTATACATTGGATGCTGCCATGGACCCAAAGATACTCTCCCTACCGCCTTCAGCAAACCATGATGTTCTTGTTGTTGGAATGTGCCATGGCCAGGCCAATACCTGTTTGGTATTCGTCAAGGGAAATGATACGATCACTGTAAGAAAAGAAAAAGAAGTGATATTTAGAGTTGTTGGCATTGAAGTAGAGAGAGATAGGATGCACCTCAGCCCAAACAGTAACCAACTTTGAGCCGACACTCACCGATCTTGTTTTTTTTTCTATTTTTTCCTCCTCCAAGATTTCTACCAGTGTCCCATATGATCCGTCAAACTGCTTCACAGCAGGTAAAAGAAGAAGAAGACACTACTATGCATGAGGAATATGGACAAGAAAAAAGAAAAAATAGACATGGTCATCATTGGAGGGTAAAACAGAGAAAGGGCAAGCATATTCATCTTTGACAACCCATTTCTTTTTTTTTTTTTTTTTTTTTTTTTTTTTCCTTCTTCAGGGCCCAACTCGGTCATTATGGCTTCCGCTACCAACTCCCAGGTCAACCAATTCAAACTCCCCGATGCTAATATGCCATCCACTCCACCAGGAGGTAAATCCGCCAACTGGGACATCCAAATAACCGATCATGCCCCTCCTCCAGGCACCATCCTCGCTTGTGCAGCCCAAGGATCGACATTCTATGCAATCCAAAAGAGTAATGACTCGACTTTTTTTTTTTTTTTCTTTCTTCTTCTTCTTTTCCTTGGTGACTCTTCAACTCTTTCTTGCAACAAACAGCGATTCATGAATGTATTCTAACCATCCTTTTGCTTCTGTCTTCTTCTTCATTACTCCCCCCTCCTTCTCTTTGTAGGCGATAACGTAAAGCCAAAGGTGATGGCATTGCCATTAAACTCTAATCAACATTGGACCTGGCAACCTTTGGTCCTCATGGAAGGGATACCGGGCAATACTCAGGATTATGGACCTTCATCAGGGGTATCGCGTGGCGTCATCTTGGGAATCGTCTTTGGCGTGATTGCAATCCTAGTGGCCATTGGTTTTTACTGGAGACGACGAGTCAAATCCAAAAAGAGTCTTCTCCAGAGTAACGCTGCCCTCAACACCAATCCTCAAGAACCTGTGATTGTCCGTCCTCCTCCTCCTCCACCACCACCACCACAACCTCAACGACAATTATCGATGCCAACAACATCAGCAGCCTCTTTTGCATACACTGTACCTGTCAGTCAGCAACCAAACCAACCTCCTATGCATATACCTTTACAATCAATGCATGCACCTCATGACGCTGGCTCTACTTGGTATGCACCTGTGGCACCGATGGGACACAACAGTAGAACCTCCTCCTTTGTGAGCATGCCATCTGGATCTCCTGCAGTGGCCATGGCCACTATTCTCCCAACAACTCCCTTGGGTACCTCGACCACGCCCTCGCCACATTTGCAACCTGGAGATAAACAAGAGGTGGGCGCACATGGATTGACAAATGCATTACCACACACTACAGAGGCGCAAAGAAATGGTTCCTTGACCTTACTTGGCACCTCTCCTTCCAATGCAATGACACCCTTTGAGACACAACCGACCTCTTCAACAGGACAAGGTTCAGAGGGAGATTCATCTACTACTGCTACTGCTACTGCTACTGCTACTGCTACTCCTCCTCTTCAAGAGATTCTCTCACCTACTTTGGCCAATGCTCAATTGATTCTGCAACAATCACAACAACATGCGCCTCCTCCTCGGACTGCACCGACTCAACCTTTAATGCCACTTCAGTATCATCCTCATCCAGTATTCCAGATGCAACCTCAGTATCAACAACAACAACAACAACCACTCCAGTATCCAGTACCACAGGCGGGTGTACCCGTGGCCTATTCACAGCCATACATGGATCCCAATGCTCAGCATCGACGCTAGTTACATAGTATTATTATCATTATTATTATCATTATTACTTTTATTCCTTCTTCTCCTCTTCCACTATCCCTCCATCCATCTCTCTTTGCCTCTATCCTACCTTTATCTCTAATTGAAAACTTGTATACCCCATCAACTCTATTTTTTTTTTTTTTTTTTTTTTCATTGTTCATTGTTTCATTGTTTCATTGTTTCATTTGAACAAAAAGGGGATTGGGAAGAGTAGGAAAAAACAAAACAAAACAAAAAAAACACGAAAAACACACACACACAAAAAAAAAGGAGGGTCAGAAAATCTGAATAATATATTTTTTGGTTTGTATTTTTTGGTTTTTTTTTTGAGCGACTCGCGCGTGGTGTAGTTAGAGGAGGAGGAGAGGAAAGAGAGTAAGAGGCAAATTATTTGTAATTAGCACTGAAGGAGGAATAGTGTGCTTTTTGTGAAAAGAGGGGGGGAAGAGGAAGTGAAGAGCATTTGAAAAAGAGGTAAAGGGGAAAAAAGGTATAGAGCCTTTTTTTTTTTTTTTTTTTTCATAAGGTCGTAATTCGGAGCGGAGAAAAAAAAAAAGGACTAACTGGATCCTTTCTTGTTCTACAAAAGATCCTTCGCCCTCCCTCCCCTCCCCCCCCCCCTCCCCTCTCTTTTATCCCACTGGATTAGATATTGTTCTGAGTCTTGAAAGAATCCCATGCAGAATTGAGCGTGCTAAAGATCGAATTGGCCAACATTCTCTGCTCCACAGTCGTTGTCGAACTCAGCTATTATGAAAAAAAAAAAAGGTACTCGTCAGCTCTAATCTTTCATAGTACGGTTGCCTAGGTTTACTCTAGGTTGACCTAAACCAACAACAACAAAAAGGAATCCCCCCTCGGATCTCACTTACCTTATCAGGATGCACCTTTCCAATAGCTCGCATATACTTGATCTTCACCTGTGAAGGAGTCACCAATTCATGCATCCCCACCGACTTCCACCCAGCACTCTCCCAAAGTACCCCTCCAAGCGATGCAATCAACGCTCGGATATTATCCTCTTTACCCGATCGCCACATCTTGATCTTGAAATCCACTTGTTCACTCAATCGAAGCTTCTCATCCTCTTCTCGTTCTTGTTGAACCGCATTCTGTCGAAGCTTGGAAACTCCCTCAGAACGATCCACTTCCGCCTTGGTCTTGGCTGCTTGGTTCGATTGATGTTGTGAAGCCATCAAATCTTGCATCGGAGAGGAACTCATCACCTTGGTCGGTGCAACAGGTCTTGGGCTCGAAGTCGCTCCATTCGATTTCACAGCACCTCCATTCGCCATTTGGATCGCCTTGTCACATCGTCGGATTCCCTCGGCTGCATTCCGATGACTAGGGTCCAGTCCTCGAAGCTTGGTCCAATCCTCCTTGGCATCCTTGTACTTTTCCAAATTCTCAAAGGCAGTTGCTCGACGCATCAAGGCCTTGCCAAGCTGATCCTTGAGATTCACTCCGACAGACTCGGGCAAGACATCATTCACACCCTCGCCATCCGGTCCTTGGATCAAAAGGATCGATCGTTCACACTCAACCACAGTCTCCCGATATTCTCCCGTCTTGAGCAAAGCTGCCGCTCGATTGTTCTGGGTCAAAACCATCAAAAGATGACCCTGGGGCAACACTTGACCCGCTCGAGCATACAACTCGGCTGCTTGTCCAAACTGTCCCAGCTTGAAGGCTTCATTTCCTTTTTCCTTGTGGTGATTAGATTCTGCCAACTGTTGACTGGATGCTTGAACAAGTGTCCTTGGGGGTCGAGATGGCTTGGGTGGGAGTAGGGAAGGTGTTCGGACCCGTTGAGGTTGAGAAGAAGAGATCGGTGAGGATTTAGAACCAAGTCCTGATCGAGGACTAGAAGAGTCATTTGTCGAGAACAAGGGTTCATTTCGAGATGAAGAAGGAGAAGATGCGCCTCGTCTAGCAGAGGAAACATAAGTGTTTTCAAACGTCTCCTTTTCTTTTCGGGGTGTCTGGCCTGGTGTTCGTCGCGCAGGACCATCATTCTTTGCAGAGTTGCCTGGTGATGAATGGGACTTGGTTGAAGGTTGAGGTCGAGTCTGATGTTGTTGTTGTCGTCCTGTAAATACTTCATCCTCAGAATCAGAATCCCGGTAGGCGTCCTTTGGTCTGTCTCGATCATCCACCCATTGGTGACGACGCAACGTATTATTCCGAGGTTCTTCTGCGACCATGTCATCCATGACTGCCTGCATCTTTTCCTTGCCATGCTTATAAAACTCGTTGGCCTTTGACAACACCGACATTCCAAAGACAGAGGCAGTGCCAACAATCTTGTCCTTTTGTTGCTGGAAGGACATTTGTTGTTGCTGTTCTGTTTGCCTTCTATCCTGAGTTCTTCTTCGTCGATCCTCCAATGGGGGATCATCTTCATCGCGAGGAGACCTGCGATCTTCCGCTGGTCGTCTCTCACGAGTGCTACGATTCCGAGTTCCCTTGGGTTGGATTTGACTTTCTGCTTCATCGTTCTGCAAAAGGTATTCAATCGCAGCTTCAATGTCGCGACCAGTCTCAGTCATTGCCAATGCCATCTTGGCACGTTCTGCCGAAAAGCCCATGGATACAATCTGGGCAACATCCCTGTCTTCGCGCACAGATGCTGGTGAGCCTGGTGCCCGCGGAGACTAGATTCGTTGAGGATAAGAGTGAGAGAAATCCAAGAGTGCAGCTGTTAGCAAGAGTGAATTCGATTTGAACCAAAGAGACGCAGGTATTCTCCGCTCTTTAAATCAATCAACTCACCTTGGTGACACTGGTCTCAGAGAGAGCCGGGCTTTGCCTAGGCGAAGGCGTATTTGGTATGGACGGCTGTTTTCCGATAAAGGAACTCAAAGCATCCACTGATTCACGCTTGGTCCTTGCAGGTTTCTCGGGAGGTGCCTGCTCAAAGGATCCAAGGTCAAAGACGTCATTGCTAGGCTTGGCTGCGGACTAAATTAAAGAAAGACCAATTTTTTTTTCTTTTTTTCAGCGTCATTGAATCTTTCCAAAAGAAATAAAAATCACAATGGTCAAGTATGATAGATAGCATTTTTTTTCTCTCTCTTTCTTTCTTTTTTTTTTTTTACCTGACTTTCTACGTTGGGTTTGGAGGTGGAGCTTGCCAAAAAGTCAAGGTCCCAGGGGTCTCCTGAGGCACTGGTCGCAGGTCGGTGATGGTTCACTGGTGGGGTATTATTGCGACTAGAAAAAGAGCATGACCATAATTATTTTTTCCATATCCCCCCATCAGAAACTCGAATGTCAGCAGCTATTAAATCACATTCATATCAGAATACTTCATCACAAAAGAAAGAAAGAAATAAAAAATCAACCAATTATTAGTCACCATACATAGCATTGAGCGACTGATTCTTGAGTGAAGAGTTGCTCCGTAATACTTGGTCGCCAAGAAGAGAACCAAATGGATCACTGGATCCTGATGCGGATGGAATTCCTGCCGCCGGTGAGGCATCGTTCGACCTCTGTGGCTGAAGAGGCGTCATCGAAGGCATCGACGGCGACACAGATCGACCCAAGGAACCAGAAGTTGCCAAGAAACCTGAGGGGCTCTGACTCTGAGGCAGTCCATTGCTTCCTCCCTGAGGCTGTGGTTGGTAGGGTTTGGGAACAGAGGAAGCTGGGATACTCGACTGAGAAGAGTGTGAGGAGAAGGGGGTCGAGTTGGCAGAAGGTCTTGATCCAGAAAGACTCGCAGGATCATATCCTTTGAACCCTTGTGAGTTGGCCATCGAGTTGAAGCCTCCTGAGCGTACTGGTGTAGGTTGAATGGGGGTAAAAGTTGAGGATGGTGTTGAAAGTCCAAAGGAAGGGCTGGACAAGTTGTTACGAGGAGAGCTAGAGAGTGAACTCTGAAGCTGTTGTTGTTGATCATGGCGTCGACGTTCTTCCAGAGTCATAGAGCTTAGACTCTTGGTGGCGCTCGAGGTAGAGTTCTGACCGAATGAACTCATTAGAGAGCCAAAGACATCGTCTGCAGGTTTAGTGGATGTGGTCGAAGATTGCAAAGAGTTGCTGTTGAGGCCAGTGTTCCGAATGGAGGAGGATGTTGAAGATGTTGCTGGAGTGGGGACGAGGCCTTGTTTGCTGAGACCCATTTGAAGATGGGCGGGTTTGGCGACTGGAGGAGGTGGGGGTTTAGCTTTTGCACCCCCTGTTCCTGGGCCGCCGTTTCCTGAGGACTTGGAGTCCCATGAGAGGCCCAGCAGGTCATCCATTGTAATGGCGAAGAGATGGTGAATGGAGAGAGGGGATGATGGTGGACGTCCGTGTTCCAAACTTAGCGAGGTGGAATGCAAGTCCCGTTTGCTCTCCCTCTCCCTCTCTCTCTGCCTCGTCACGTGGAGTAGGCTGGGCTGATCCTGATCCACTTCTGTGTTCTTTGTGTTTGTGAGACACTTGCTTCTTTTGTTCTTTTTACGGCAAAGGAACGGTACGTAGGAGAAAGGCGCCTGATGTAAAAATAAAAAGAATAATGAAAAGGTAAATCTTGGGTCTGGCGATACTATGACTCAAAGGACATAGCACCGCGATCATCGAGCCAAGCAAGCTGGCCTCTTTTTTTTTTTTTTTTTTTTTTTTTTTTCTCTAATATTCAGCCATGTCGAAAGTATCATGACCAAAAGAGGATCCCCTAACGCAACTCCCAATCACCATCCGGAAAAGTTCTTTTCTCATTCCTCCATCCCACAGTCTCCTCAAATATAGCGAACAAAGGTCCTCGTAGGCACAAAGAAGAGATAGAATACCAAGAATCTATGTAGGAGTGCCTTACACACCAATGATTCCAACTCGACCTCAAATGCTCTCCATGCCCTTCTCCCCTTTGTCCGACTCATTAAGGACAAGGTTGCCGAAAGAGCTCTTTCTTTTACTGTTCAAAAGGTGAGCTTTCAGCTCTTTTCGCCTAGCCAAAAAACTGACTGATCTGCTGCTAGAGGGAGAGCTTTGTGCAATGCATGCATACACTTTGGCCTGCATGGTGAATTCAACAGTAGGCGAGTTGCTGACCAACACTGAAGAGCCCCGCTCTTCACCTCACTTTCTCCCCCTTGTCTGCCCTGGAGACTCTATCGCTTCGGTGAAATAGTCAAGATTACGAAGATATGTCATCCACTGAGACGTAGCCTTTCGGAGGTAGGGAGGAAAAAAAAACTGCAACAGAGCCATTGAAAGCACTCGCAAAGTGCGCGCCATTCACGTCCCTCTTAGATTATCCTTGAGGAATGCTCACGTTTGTGGGTTCTAATGACCCTGGGACAAGGCCAGAGATAGAAATGGGTCTAAGGTTAATTTTGTCCATCTCCCCTGACAACCGAACGCGTTCTCCGATTTGTGTAACGGTCCTCATTGAATTCTTTTTTGTTCAAAGATGAGGGAAAGAGCAGAGTCCTCTACATGGACCCCAATTGGGCAATAGTGGTTAGGGCACCAGTAGGATCTAGGCTTGAGAGAAAAGGAAGAAGAAGAAGAAAAAGAAAAAAAAAGGTCATTGCTGCTTGTCTGGGGACAAACAAAGCAGGACGGGTAGTGCCCAGATCTGTAGTGCCTTTTGGATCCTCCCCTTGACCAGGAGTGAGGAGGAAGATGCGGAAGAGGAGATGCTGTACACATGGGGTAGGGAGAGGGTGAGCCTGCAGCTCAACCGATGAGAGTACAACCTCCTTCTCCTCTTCCTCCTCCTCCTTCTCATCTTTCTCCTCTTCTCCAACCCACACTCCCTTGGACATGATCACATTCCAACAAAGAGCCTTTTTTTTTTTTTTTTTTTTTTTTTTTTTTTTTTTTTTCCAAGTGCTGCCAGACTAAACAAACCATCAAGGAGTTGCTACTAATGGATAAACTAGACAGAGTCCCAATAAATAGAGTACAGATTGACAAGATCCCAAGTCATGCTGTGCTGAACCCTGTCCCACCTACCAACGACTGTAACAAACGACAAAAAAAAATAAAAAGAGCATGAAGGGGAGAGCACCGTTTTGTTGTATATTCAGAACGCCTCATTCAAGGGGAGGGGGGAGAGAGAGAGGCGAATGCTACAAGAAGGATGGAGGCAGGTATCCTGGTTACGGAGAAAAACAAAAGGGGTGCAGGTTCCTCTCTCCCCCTCTTTTACCCTTCGTCGGGTACAGCCAAAGCAACGAATGGCTCAGGACTGGAGATCTTGTATAAATATCATGGAGAAAAAAAGAAAGAAAGATAGGATCCAGTGTTCATCATCCACAAAGTTATCCGATCCCATTTCTCCTCGCCTCCCTCTCTCTCTCTCTCTCTCTCTCTCTCTCTTCTCTCTCTTTCTGTTTCTCTTTTTTCTCCTACAGCTCCTCTCCCCCCCCCCACTTTCCTTCTCCCGGTTTCAGGAATTTCAAATTCACTCAGGTCCTGATTCATCTCTCTGTGTTCAGACGATGGCAACCATTCACCAATATCTGGTAGTCGCAGCAAAGCTACTCGTTGCGACACTGTTGCTTTCAGGAACTCATGCCGCCGCCATCCAAAAGCGTGCCGACCGTGGATACAACGACTATAGCTGTAAACCATCGGCCGCTCATCCTCGTCCTGTCATCTTGATTCATGGCACATGGGGTAACACTGGAACATGGACTGCATTGATTCCCAAACTGCTTGAGGAAGGCTACTGTGTGTTTGCTCCAAACTTTGGTCGATATGTTCTTCCTATTTTTGGAGGACTTGCACCCATCGAAAGTAGTGCAGCCGAGATTGGCAAATTTGCGGACAATGTCATAGCCGCTACTGGTAAGATAGCTACCATGAGGAGGAGAGGGAGGGTCAATGGTGTTTGATGCCGAAAACTAAGCAGTAGTCTTTTTTTTACATTTATAAATGATTCTGACCCTTTTTTTTTTTTTTAAAAAAAAAAAAAAAAAAAAAAAAAAAAAGGTGCTAGTCAAGTCGACTTTGTTGGACACAGCCAAGGTGGTAATTTGGCGCGTTATTGGTCACTCTACTTGGGGGGTCAGGGCAAGATTGGGCGTACCATTGGCATTGTTCCCTACCACTCATGGCACCACTCTAGGTAAAAAAGGATTATCATATTTTCATATATATATTTTTTTTGTCATGATTCTCCGACTGGAGACAACATTGTCCTCCTCTTTGCCTCTTTCAATTATACTCTCTCTTAACGACTCGCTGTTTTTTTTTTTTTTTTTTTTTTTTCTTTTCTTTTCTTTTTTTTTTTTTTCTTTTTTACTTTTCTTTTTCTTTTTTTTTTTTTTTTTTCCTCTCTCCTCCTTCTTTTGTTGGCAACTAGTTGGAATCACCACTTTACTTCACGAAACGAATATTGATAAGGCAGCCAAGCCATTTGTTGGCATTGTTGCTCCTTCGTTGGAGGAACAGACTCAATATTCTGATTTCATCAAAAAACTAAACGCAAATGGGGATACCTTGCCCGGTGTTTTCCAGGCTAACATCATTTCAAAGTAAGTCCACTTTTTTTTTTTTATTATTAAAAAAAAGAAAAGAAAACCTCAATTGAGGCTCTCAAAAGCTGAGCTAACTCTCGTTCTTGATATTCTCTTTCTCTCTCTCTTTCTCCACCACCACCACCACCACTGCCACAACTCTTGAAAAATTAGATATGACGTTGTAGTCACACCCTATACAAACGCCTTCCAGAATGGAGCTGGTGTAGTGAACACTGTCCTTCAAGATCTGTGCCCGAACGATCCGAGTGGTCATTTCCTGATCCTGTTATCTAACGCCGCACTTCGCTGGGTTTTGAATCAACTGGATCCCAGCACGGCCAAAGAAATTAGTTGCACCGCTCTGCTCTAAAAAGAAATAGATAGATAGATAGAGAGAGAGAGAGAGAGAGAGAGAGCAAGAAAGAAGAAAAGAATCCAAGACTAGAATAATGTTTGATCGATTTTCTTGATCGAGCTAAACGTCTGCTCCTTCCTCTTGCTCTTCTCTCTCTCTCTCTCTCTCTCTCTCAGATCTTTAATGGGTGCTATGGATTCTAGATCTAAAAATAATAATAATAATAATGAGATTTTTTTTTTTTTTTTTTTTTTTTAAAAAAAAGACTACTTCCAAAAAATCTTCCATGCAAAGAAACCTGTCACCAAGGCCGTGAAAAGTGAAGACACAAAGTTGACTTGATGATTGTCCAGAATATCAATTCCTGAGATAGCCTTGACATCATCGCCTTCCTCTGGTGCCTTGTAGGTGATCATGTTCTTTTTGGTCGAGAAATTCGATTTTTGGACTGTTGCTCCGAGCATAGAATCGAGCTAGATCATTTTTTTTTTTTCCCGCAAAAAAAAAAAAAAAAAAAAGGAGATATGGTCAGAAGGGCTGTATGGTTTGCAGTAAAAGTGATTCTGGACACCAGATAAAGAAACAAAGAAACAAAAAAAAAAAATTACAAATCGCGTGATCTTACCAATGATCCAAAGAGACCTGCAGCAGTGCCAGCAAGGGTCACCGAAACCAAAAAGGTGACATCCAACGATTTCGCAAAAGTCATGATACCAGTCCAATCCTTTTGTGCCTCAACAAGTTGTTGAACAATCAAACTCAATGCAGAGGTGATGCCGATAAAGAATCCTCCAGCGATCGATGCTCCAAGTCCCAGTGTAGACACTCCACCGTTCGTGCCTGGAGGAACTCGCTTCAAGGTGGTGATAAGTGTTGGCCAAGACTTGTTCAGGATTCCAAGCTCACTAGCCCACTGGATGTAAAACAGATGATCGGGATAGCGTCATGGGTTAGAGATACAGAAATGGGGGGGATATTCTTCTTCTCATGGATAGGTTGTATTTTGACAAAGAGTCATTTGAAATGAAGTGAGGCTTTACCGTGTCTCCATTACAGCATGCATAGTGTCCGATATACGCAAAAAGCAACACACTTGCTCTCCAGTCCTGCAAGAACAAGCTAACAGGACGAGAAGCCTGATTCCAGTAGAGGTATTGAAACAAAAGGGCAATGACGGTGCCTGTGGCGCCGTTGGAAAAGACTTGGATCGCATTTCTAGCTCCACCTTCCTGGTGATCCTCCTTGATTTCGAATTAATCGAACAACGATTTTTTTTTTTAAATACCATGGTCACCACCGGAGCAAATTCCATAGAGTATCAAAGTCAGTGGAAGATACGCAAATGGCAAGTAGAGACTCTGTAATCGCAACAATAGCATCCAGAATCCCTCGCAAAAAAAAAGAGAGATAGAAAGAGAAACTGTCCTTCGTTTACCTCGAGCTTCTTCTTTTCTTGAGACTTGAACTACAAATATTTTCATCAACCCAGGCAGATCCATGTCAGTATCATTGAAAAGAAAGAAAGAGGTGGTGACCAACCAATCAACCAACCAATCAACCAACCAACCAAAAAAAAAAAAGGATCGTTCATATCAAAAAAACCGTCTTTTTTTTTTTTTTACCTTGGTCAATCGACTAGACGAAAGGTAAAAAGACAAGAGGACAGCACCGAAAACATAAGGAGTGTTGGTAAATGTACCAAGACCCACCAAGGTCGCAGCAGCAGCACCTGAATGAGATAACGATTTCTTGGAAAGACCATGCCGAACCATGAATGCACAGAGCGAGGCAGGGTAGAGCATGCCCACCAGAGTGAGCCCTGCCGGCGGAGAGAATTGAATCGAGGACATTAGAGAGTGGATGACACTAATGTGCAAAAGGGGGGGGAGGGGGCCACCGTTGATTCGGATGGAGGGAAAGAGAGAGAGAGTGGGAAAAAGTGAGAGATGGAGGCAAAAAAACGTGTGATGAGATAATGAGATAAAAAAAAAAAGAGGATGGGTGAGAGGGACAGAGCGCGCGTTATCAGAGCAAACACCAGGGGGGAAGAGTACCTCCAAAGGGAGCGAGAGAGAGAAGAGTGGTTTGAACCTCAGCTGGACAAACAAACAACAACACACTCTACTGATTTCTACGCGTTTGGATTACTGTGGTTCCATTGCCAGGGCTGATGGACTCTTTCAGAGACCAAGGTTAGTTATTATCATCCTATCAGTAAGAAGATCGACAAAAGGCACTGATCACGAGTCTCCCCTGCGGCCATCAGTCCAGTCTTTGTAGGTCAGTTGTTTTTCTTTTTCTTCTTCTTCTTCTTCTTCTATTGACGCGTGTGTGTCTCTTGCCCAGAGTTCAACTCAGCCAGCATATTTGCCATAGTATCGCGGGACATTTGCACATGTGGTCCCCCCTCCTTCTCCAAAAAAAAAAAAAAAAAAAAAAAAAAAAACCAAGCAAAGAACACTTTATGATCAGGGGAATCATGGTTGTCAACAAATTTACGGTTAAACGGGGGGGATAAAAATACAACTCCTAAACTCCTATGTAAAAAAGCTGAAGGAAAAAAAAAAAAAGGTAGCTAGGGTAGCAGTAAAAAAAAAAATAATAAAAAATTACTGCTTCCAGCAATGGCATGAGACATTAACAAGAGTGGTTGAGAGAAAAAAAAAAAAAAAAAAAAAAAAAAAAAAGGAATAGGAAAAAGTGGTATATATGAAAAAGGATAGTGGTGAAAAGTGGGTGCGTGGAGAAAGAGAATGAGTGAGAGGGGTTGACACACAGATGGATGTCAAATTAAACACTGACATTGATGAAGGGGGGGGAAGAGACATCAGTCTGTGTGAACAAAAAAAAAAAAATAGTAACTGATAAGAAAACGTTCAAAAGTTGCGAATAGGTGTGGATGGAGGGAAAAAAAAAATAGTAACTGATAAGAAAACGTTCAAAAGTTGCGAATAGGTGTGGATGGAGGGAAAAAAAAAAAGTCGTTCACTTGAAAAAATTGGTAATCTTTTGAATAAGATTCCGGTGCTCTTTGCCATGGCCATGGCCACCTGGACCGTGCATCGACCCATTGTGCCCATGAAGTCCATGCGCATGGATAAACCCATACCCTGCACCATGCCCCTGAGGATATCCTCCACCAAACTGATTCAATCCATAGCTGCCTGATCCATAGAGCGTGCCTTCCTTCAATGTTGCCTCGGGTCGTGAAAGCGTCTGTAGGCAATCATTGTGGCCAAGATCCTTGGCCAATGTCAAGGCTTGGAGGAGCATCTTGGGTGTAATGATGTAGACTGGATTAAGTCCACCCACCATGTTGGTCATGTTGGCATTCGAGCTTGTGTTGGTAAACGGTCCAATGTGACCATTGCCCGAGAGTGCAGTCAACATGGGTGAGCCCACAACACCACTGCTTCCTGCAGAGGTTGGAACAGTGCTCGTCAACGAGTTCTCACGGTGGCTCATATAACTAGCCAACATGGCCGAACTAGGCGACGACTGAGCAGAGGATGGTGAAGGAATTGAGGAAGGTGTATTTTGACCATAGGCTCCTGCAAAGGGCCCTGGAACATGACCAGGAATGTTGATGTTTCCACTGCTACCATTGTTCGTAGTAAACGAGGAAGCAGAAGACTGTTGCATGACTGGGTGTTGCGGCCCAAAGAATGACTGTGACGACTGAGAGGACGATGGTGAAGGAGAAGGAGATGACGATGCGGCAGAGAAGCTGGTCGGTGCATAGTAATACTTGAGCAATAGACGCACCAGATGCACCTTGTCTTCGTTGACAGCATCCATCAGTGGATCACTGCCATAGGCTGGCATGGGGCTAAATGGGTGAGGAGAAATCTCCGAGATCCCTTGCACGCTCAACCGTTTCTCCTTTCCTGTGACCAGGTACGGGTTTGCACCATAGGCCATCAAGATCTCCACCTCGGCCCAGAGCTTCCGCTCGACAGCAATGGAGAGAGGGCTCGACTTTTTATCGTTGGCAAGGCAGTTGACGTCGGCCTTGCTATCACAAAGCAATTGTACCACCTCCTCTGCTTGCATGTCGCCTTCTGTCATGTTGAGTAATACTGTGTGGAGTACAGAGTACCCACTTTCGTCATGGACATTTGGATTCGCGCCAACGACCAATAGCTGTTGTGCAGCCTTCCAGTAGTGGCACCGAACTGCTGTGAAGAGAGGGCTGATGGGCGAGCCTTGTTCCAGATGAATGTCGGGGGCACTCAACAAAAACACAAGACTGGCCTGAGAGAACGAGATAATGGCCAGGTGGAGGAGTGAACTGCCATTGCCGTCGAGGATGTTGGGGTCCCCGCCCTGGTTTAGGTATTTTTCTAGAATAGTATCCTTTGCAGGTCGATCCATAAGGGCCTGAATAACCTGTTCTTCCGTGACAGTCCCTGGATGAGAGGATGAGGTATTGTTTGTGCTCCTTCCACTGACAGAACTAGTAGTGGATTGGATGCTTGTCCGGTTTGGGTTAGCGCCCGAGCGTAGATGCTCGATGGCCGAGAGCGGGGAGCGATTGGGGACAATGGGTGGTGATACACGGTAGGGTGGCTGTTGGCCTGTGTAAAAAGGAGAAGAGGTTGGGGACCCGGGCAACTTGACTGTGGAGGCAGAGCTGGTGAGGCTGCTGACGCTGCTGTTATTAGGATAGTGTTGCAGCATGTGTGAGCTTGAGTTTGGATGGCTGTACAGGGTATTTAAGGTGCTCGCACTGCTGTTACTCTCCTCCCGTTGCCTAGATGCTTTGCTTGGTCCACTGTCCTGAGTTGGGACTTGAGATGGCTGCTGGCCTGTGGCGGCATTCACATGTCGCTGCTGCTGCTGCTGCTGCTGTTGCTGTTGCTTTGAGGCTGCAGTAGCCTGTTCAATGGCTGCGGCTGTGACGGGCCTTACCACTGCGGCGGGAAAGAGACCTGTGGCTAGGACAAGACCCGAAGAATCGATCTGTTCGCCAAGGATCCAGCCATCGTCAAAAAAGTGGACAGCACGCACCTGGTTGCCAGGCCGGAGAGCCAGCTCGTCCGAAGAGGCGGGATTGTAGGTCTGGACGACATTGAGCCTGTTGCCAGGCTCAGTTCCGGGAATAGCACCACTGCGTGTAGTCACTCTAGTTGGAGGCACGTAGCAGTGGCTCTCCAGAGAGCAGAGTTGCAGTGGGAAGAAACCATGCCTGGCGCTGGTCCGCTTGTCAGGCTTCATGACAGAGCCCAGACACCAGCAATCGTCAAATTCTCGGCTGACTAGGAGGATGTCGCCCTTGCGAAACGAGAGTTCATCATGGTCTCTGGCTATGTAATCCCACCATGCATGATACTGTGCTGTATACTGAAAGGAGGACGGCCTACCACCCACCTTGGAGCTGCTGCTTGTCGCCACCTTGGTCAGTGGCGGCAAGGGGGGTAGGATGGGTGTAGGGGGTGAAAAGTTGGTTCCCGCTCTTGCGGTGGTATTGGAGTTGACGTTGGTATTGCTTTTGTTGATGCTGTGGCTATGACTGCCACTGCCATTGCTGTTGTTATTGCTGCTGCTGCTGCTGCTGCTGCTGCTATTGTTATTATTATTATTATTATTACTGTTGTTGTTGTTGTTGTTGTTGTTGTTGTTGCCACCGCCAGCGTGGGGTTGAGAAGAGGAGGATTCAGACAAGTTTGTGGAGGATGAGCGGGGCGAGAAGGTAAGAGTCGTAGCATAGGTCCCATTGGGAATTGTCATTGGGGCAAGGGCCAGGTTTGAAGACGAGCCAAGGGCAGTAGCAGGAGAGGATGGCAATGCCGAGGTGGAGAGATTCTTGTGGCGAAAGAGTCCGAATGGAGTCGTTTCCTGACTGAGGGGCGAACGGGCGGAAGGTTGAAAGTGGTAGAATGCTGGTATTCCCGTGGTTCCTCCTCCGACAGTACTGACACTGGTCCCGCTGCCATTGGTACCATTGTTAATGCCACTACTGGAGCTGGTGGTACTAGAGTTGGAATGGTTCGATCCACCAGTACTGTTTGGGTTCTGAAGCTTGGGCCGCTGCGTGGTGTTTGGAGTCATTGTAAAGGATGGCGGCGCACACACAGAGGCCGTGAAGACGGAGAGCTAAGACCGCTGTGAGGCGGGAAAAGGGTGGGGTGTGGAGAAGGGCGGCGGCGGCGATGGCGGCGATGGCGGTGGCGGTGGTGGTGGCGACAGCGGCGGGGCGCGAACGAAGCGGGGAAAAAAAATAAATGGAAATTGAGGGTAGGAAAAGAGAGGATTGGTTAACCAAGGCGAATGGACAGGGACATGGTGGGAAGTGAGAGAAGGAGGATGAGAATCAAGATTGCAAAAAAGGATTTGCACGATGCAATAAAGGTTGCGTCTCTCTCTCTCACACACTCACTCTCTCTTTCACTATCTCTCTCTCTCTATCTTTCTTTCACTCTCTCTCCTCTGTGGTCGATGTTGGTGAGATGGCAGGGTTTTCTTGAGTAAGAGAGAGTTAGAGTGAGAGTGAAAGTGTGTGAGAGAGAGAGAGAGAGAGAGAGAGAGAGAGAGAGAGAGAGAGAGAGAGAGTGTGTGTGTGTGTGTGTGTGTTGCTGGCTCTGTTGCCTGTGCTTTGGCTCTTGCAGAACGCAGCTAATAAGGATTGGAGAGAGAGCGAGAGCGAGAGAGCGAGCGAGCGCGAGAGAGAGAAAGAGAGGGAGAGAGGAAGAGAGAAAAGAGCAAGGAGGCGATGGATTACAGGATACGCGAGAAAGAGAGAAAGAGAGAGAGAAAGAGAAAGAGAAAGAAAGAAAAAGAGAAAAAGAGAAAAAGAAAAGAGAAAGCTGGGAACCGGTCAGACGGTCAGACGGTCATTCGTGCAACAGCAATGAGAAGAAGAGAGACGTTGGAATGGGTCAGTCGTGACACACACACACACACACACACACACACACACACGGCGGATTGATCACGGCATCCCGCAAAAAAAAAAAAAAAAAAAAAAAAAAAAAGGGCCAGACAGATGTTCCCCTTCCTCCTACTCCTCTCTCTTTCTCTGTCTCTCTCTCTCTGTCTATCTTTTTCTCTATCTTCTCCACTCGAGCACGCGATTGTGGCCGTGTGTTTGGCCGCGGGACAGGCACAGGGCCAGACGAGACGCTCCACGGGCCGAAGAAAGGGAGTTGTCGAACAGAAGAGAAGAGAAAAGGGGAAGAGAGAAGAGAGTAGCGAACAGTCGTCTTCAGTCTAATCCAAATGCTAGATGACGGTCAGACGGTCGGACGGTCGGACCATCGGACCGATGGGGGGGGGGAGGACGGGGAAAGGGGGCAGGAGAAGAAGGGGGGAGGGGGGGGACAGGGGGTGAGGAGGAAGGAAGAGGAAGAGGAAGAGGAGGAGGAGACGGAGGAAGATGTTTCGATACTTTTTCACCAGAAACGGAAGCGGATGATCTATACAAAAATGGATGAGAGTCGAGAAGGGGGGAGGGGGGAGGAGGAGAGATGATGAAATAGGGAAGAAAATCAAGAAATTGTGATGGTGTGAATTGGGAAAGTGAGTGAGTGAGTGAGTGATTTTATTTGTGCGAGTCTGCGAGTGAGTGAGGAGAGACATAGAAACGAATGAATTGGTCAGTGCCCGCCTTACTCCTTTCCCCTTCCTCCCTTCCTTGGAGGTGTCGAGTTGGCGGGATGGGTTCCCTATATCGGTCTTTCTCACTTTCTCTAGTTCTGCAAGAGCCTGTTAATCTCCTTCTCTCTCTCTCTCTCTCTCTCTCTCTCTCTCTCTCTCTCTCTCTCTCTCTCTCTCTCTCTCTCTCTTTGAAAAGAAAACTCTCTCTCTCTCCTTCTCTCCTTCTCTCCCTCTCTCCCTCTCTCTTACACACTCTTCTTCTCTCTCACTCGCTTACTCTCTCTTCTTTTCACCCACCGTTTCTCGCCCCTTTCCCTTCCCCAGGACCGGAGAGAGGTTCCACTCGAACGTGGCTTTGAGGGCCCAGAAGCCTAGCTGAGCAGAGCTTCTTTTTAATTTTCTCGCATTACATGCGCCTTTTCTTACCCACCCTCGAACAACATTTCTTTCATTTCCTCAGGCATTCGCACACACACACACACACTACTTCCATGCTTGACGACAGCGCAACCGAAGCCCAGCGCTGGGCTGGGCTCTACAACCTGCTCGACCGTAAAAGTCTGATCCATCCCGAGTACGAGCCAGTCGATGAAGTAATGACACCTCATCACCTCAATGGCTCGTATTTTTTTTATTTTTTGAACCGCAGCAGCTGGCAGTCGCGCGTTTGGCATGCAACTTATTTCATATTCTCTCATGGACATGACAGATCAAAGAGTTTGTTAAGGATGCAAAAATTCTCGTTATTGGCGCCGGTGGTCTCGGCTGTGAGATTCTCAAGAACCTGGCTCTCTCGGGCTTTCGCGATATCCATGTCATTGATATGGACACGATTGATGTCTCCAACCTGAACCGACAGTTTCTCTTTAGGTAAAAAATACAACTCGCGTAATATCTCTCTCTCTCTCTTTTTTTTTTTCTGGCGCCGCCATTCGTACTCTTTGCTTGATGATTTACATTACTCAGCTTCATATCTTTTCTTTCTGACGCGTTCACTCTGTCCCCGATAGACGGGCTGATGTCGGAAAGCCTAAAGCGGTTACTGCGGCAGCTTTCATCAACAAACGCGTCCAAGGTGTAAATGTCACTCCGTAAGTCTCCAGTTCTAGAGAAAAAGCAACAAGCAACACTTTAACAAAAAAGCAAACAAAAAACAAAAAACAAAAAACAAAAAAAAAAAAGAAAAAAGAAAAGAAAAAGGCGTTCACAGACCCAACATTCGATCCGCCATGCTAACAAAACAAGCTTCTTTACTTGGGTGGTAGCCATTACTGCAAGATTCAGGACAAGGACGAGGATTTCTACAGCGAGTTTGCCCTAATCATCTGTGGCCTGGATTCTATTGAGGCGAGACGTTGGATCAACGCCACACTCATTGGTATGCTGGACCCCGAGAATCCGGACACACTCAAGCCCTTGATCGATGGTGGCACGGAAGGTTAGAGACGAAAAACTTTTTTTTTTTTTTTTTTTTTTTTCCTAGTGGATCCACGCCATGGAGACCATGGACCCTACTGAATCCGATAGTAATACCTTTCTTACTTTCATCGGCTAGGATTCAAGGGTCAGGCGCGTGTTATTCTACCAGGAATCTCCTCTTGCTACGAATGCTCGATGGATATGCTCAGCAAACAAACAGGATTTCCTCTCTGCACGATTGCCAATACCCCTCGCTTGCCTGAGCACTGTGTCGAGTGGGCATCGGTCCTTGAGTGGCCCAATAAACACGGAGGTAATGTGGTCTCTTGTTTGTTCTAGACGTTGCCACGTCTCATTCGAATATGAGCGATTGCGGAGAATCTATTCCAGCAGACTAACATGACTAAATGGTTGGTCATTGCTTTCTAACCCCTCGCCCCCCTCTCTTTCCCATTACCCTGGAGTAGAGCGCAAGTTTGATACCGACGATCCAAATGATATCAAGTGGCTCTATGAGACAGCACTCGCTCGTGCCAAACAATTCAACATTCAAGGAGTTACCTATAGTTTGACGCAAGGAGTTGTTAAAAACATTATCCCAGCCATCGCCTCCACAAATGCCATTATTGCTGGTAAGATGCATCGATACGCTAGTGTGAAACATTTTTTTTTTTTTTTTTTTTATTGCTCTGCTGCATTTCTTTTCTTCTTTTTTTCCTTCTCTCAAGTTAACACAGAAAGAGTACATCTCTCATAGCATCTTGCTGTAATGAGGCCCTCAAGATTGCAACCACATGTGCAAAGATGCTGGATAACTACATGATGTACACTGGCAGCGACAGCGTCTATACCTACACTTTCCAGCACCAAAAGAAAGACGACTGTCCAGTGTGTGGTCAGTCCGAAACAAAGATGGAGTTTAGTGGGTCGAAGACTCTAGAAGATTTCATCGATTTCCTCAAGGAAAAGCCTGATGTGTATGTAAAAAAGCATCGGAGATTCGGGCCGCACAAATGTCTTTTAATGAAGGGGAGAACGAACAAAGGAACAAATGTACTCTGGATGTCAGTCTAACTTGGTTCCACCCTCATGATCTTTTTGTAGTCAACTGAAGAAACCCAGCTTTGGAGTCTCAGGAAAACCGTTGTACATGCAGGCTCCCAAGGCACTGGAAGAGGCGTTGAGACCCAACCTGGAGAGGAAACTCGTGGACCTGATTTCCAGCGGAGATGTGATTACAGTGACAGATACGACACTGCCCTTCAGTCTTCAGATCCAGCTTACACTCTACTAAGCAGTGCGTCATTTGTTTGGCAGAAGATGCTGCGATTCTGTCAAGGATTCTGAGATCCAGGGGATTATTTGCAGCCAAAAAGAGAGGCGTTTGCTTGTCTAGCTAGAATCGCGTCCTTTGTAATCTCTAGGGCTTTTTACCTGGTGCTTCAGTAGCTAAAATAAACCTTGTCCCTGGGATGTGGCGAGAATAGGAGTGACTGTCCGGGTAAAAAGGGTGAGGATGAGTGGGGGAAGCCAAACTCGAATTAAACAGAGCCTCTTTCTTTCTTTCTTTCTCTCTTTCTCTCTTTTGTATTTCCCATTCTGCATCTTTTGTCAAATCATCCTCACCAGCATCCTTCCAGGATTGAGATTGGACCAATTGAGAATTTCAAGAGACACAAAGAAAAAAAAAAAAAAAAAACAAAGACAAGGATGGAGCACAACATTACCGAAGGTAGATTCAGCCCACAGACGATCTGTCATAAACTTTTTTCTTTTTTCTTTTTTCTTTCCTCGCAATTGTTCATGCTGCGGCGTCAACCCCTGCGAATGCAGAGTAATTGCCACCAACAAAACGTGTTTGCCCAACAATGTCACCTAAAGAAAATGAAGGCTCTATCTGTCACTCTATTGTTCCGGCTCGGGGATTATGTGTACCATAGACGAAGCAGCTCTCTATGACCGCCAGATTCGCCTCTGGGGCCTTGACGCACAGAACAGGTATTTTTTTTTTTTTTTTCATCAGGGCTCAGAGCACGGCGCTCCAAAGAAATGGCTCCCATTTTCTTTTTCCTTGCATTTGTGATCAAGAGAGCAACGTTGGTTCCTAGGTTTTTTTTGTTTATTTCTGAAAGACATTTGACATATGAACCCCTCTGGACCACTTTTTTTTTTTTTTTTTTTTTTCTTTTCTTTTCTTCTTCCTTTATTGTTGCTCTAGGATGCGAAACGCGTCGGTTTTGATTGTAGGAATGCGGGCGTTGAGCAACGAGGTGTGCAAGAATATTGTACTAGCAGGCATTGGTTCGATCACGATCCTTGACCATGAAGAGGTTGCCGAGGAAGACTTGGGTTCTCAGTTCTTTCTTCGGGCTGATGATATTGGACGTAACGTAAGATTATGATTAATGATTATGATTATATTTTTTTTTCCCTTGCCTCGAATGAACCTAACTGGGAAAAGACCATGGATACAGGCAGAGCCAACCTGATGAATTTCAGATCCAGGAACAAGGGACAGAAAATGGAATGTGGCGTGAAGCTATTGGAAGGAAAGGGAAAGAAAAATATCCAAAAGGCTCTACAGGAGTGGAGCCGCAGCAGACAAGACGATCAAATCAAAAGAGCAGGATATCAGAAAAAAAAAATGGCACTAGTCTGTGAAATGTTGCATCTACTCATATTACCGCTCCATCCTATGGATCAACTCATATAGCGCGCCGCCGCTGCAGCAGAGAGGGCCCGTTTACTTAATCCCCGCGTAAAGGTGGTTGTCGACGAAGACAATGTTGTATCCAAACCCGAGTCGTATTTTACACAGTTTGATTGCGTGTGTCTGACAGGATGTACACCTGATCAAATGGTGAGCGGTCGAGATCCTATAAGAATAAGAAGCAGCATCCTTCGCTGTACCATCTATTGTCCTTTCTCTTTTTTCTCAGATCAAATTTGGAGCTTGGATGGGTGTCCTTTGCTAGACTATCACAATGAACTGAATTGACATTATTGAATCAATCCTTTACTTTTAATCTCACTTAGATCAGGATCGACAACGCTTGCCGAAGCTCAGGACGAACAGGATTCTATGCGGCAGCTGTTCATGGATATTTTGGCTACATCTTTTGTGATCTCAATAAGCACGAATTTCGTGAGGAGCGCACGGAACCTGCCATGGAGAAGGGCATGGAACCAGAAAAAATTGTGGAGCAGAGAAGTCAGTCTTATGAAAGCCTTGAAAGCACGATGAAGGTCACATTTGGGTTCCCCAAGGCTAGAGCACTGAATCGGAAAGCGTCACCTCTCTTTTTCGCTGTCCAGAGTAAGAAACCAATAGGGATCTAGGATCGAGGAAATACCAAGATTCCCGTGTCATTTATCGCTAACTATTTACTTTTCGTCGAATGACCATGTTAGCCCTTTGGCTGTTCCAGCAGGCTCATGAGGGGCGGCTACCACGGATTGATGACCAAGAGGATATGGCAACGGTTTTCCGGTTGAGAGATGAGAAGCTTCAGTCATCACAAGTTGATGGACAATTTGTTGGCGACGAACTCCTTCGGTAAGATGACCCTCCTGCGGATCCATATAGAGCTGATGGTCTGAAAGGGCAGGCGACATTGAAGGATACTTTTGAAATGATGAAGACGCACTTTTTCCGCGGACATGAAAGACCAACTGATTTGATCCGCAAACCATTGACTCGTCGAATGCATAGGAAACTCGTGTCGACAGCTGCAGCAGAGATTGCACCAGTGTGTGCAATTGTCGGAGGATTCCTTGCACAAGACATTCTCAAGACACTCTCAGGCAAGGACGCGCCTCTTCTGAACTATATTTTTTACAATGGACTTCAAGGTAAGAATCACACTTTAGTACCGTATTGAGAGTGTGATTATTTGAGCAGTACGTCTGAAAGTATTCTTTATCATCTTCTTGCTTGACTCATCATAACTCTTTTTTCTTTTCTTTTTTTTTATGCATAATTTCCTATAGGAACTGGACTTGTCCATAACATTCAGCAAACGAAAGTGTAGACAATGGACCGATTCCTGGACGGTAGTGATACCAGTGACGAAGAGTCAAGCGCGCTAAAGTGAAACCAGTCAACAGAGTGTCTCTTCGCCCCCCTCCCACCCTCCTCTGACTTACCTAGAAACAACTGGATTGTAATGATAGCAAAGACTCGACTTTAGCCCAGAAACAGAGAGTACCGGAAAAATGCAAAGAAAAAAAAAAAAAAAAAAAAAAAAAGGTGTTTAGGGGGCAGTCGCTGAGAAACAAGGAAGTGATGCTGAAAGATGAACTGCGATTCTGGAGCAAATGGAAGAATAGAAAGAGAGGTCTTCGCAGAGCTGTCTGGAGAAAATAATGCTAGGCAATGGACATTTTAGTGAACGTAGGATGGCTACACACGTGTGTGTGTGTGTGCGTGTGTCTCTTTCTCTCTCAGTGTGCCTGGAATCATAAGGTGGCAGAGAAAGTCACCCCCCTCCAAGACCACTAATCAAAGTCGTACCACTCGCCATGTTTTCGACAGAACCTATAGACTAACTGCTAGAGCGCGACTATTTGACTTTTGACCCCCGTCCCTTCCTCTCACCCGGAAAAGATCTTCCCAATTTGTTCTCAGCGCTTCCAGATACAAAAGTTTTTTTTTTTTTTTTTTTTTTTTTTTTTTTTTTTTGGAATGTTAGATGGTTTAATGATAAGTAGGGTGGTGAACTGGGTGAATGGGCACGTCCTGGCGACAGTTCTAAAAAGCTAAAGGTAAAAAAAAAAAAAAAAACATATATCGAATAACTTAATTCTTTTTGGGCATAGAGAGGCGAATCCGTAGCCAGATGCATGACCTTGCTACCAACTATTTTACAATTATCCACAAAAGCAAAAAAAGAGAGAAAAATAGAAATAGACAAAGGGTTAGTTAATTGGAAAAAAAAATCGACATGTAGCACCATGGTTCTCAAAAAAGTTCATCAAAAAAAAAAAAAAAAAAAAAAAAAAATAATAATAATATTCATTCATCCAACTTGCCTGTTCCAGCGCCTCCAGTGGTGCCGAATGTTGTCCAGTTTTGACGCCCTCGCTAGGCTCGAGAGTTGCCCATGAGATTCCATTGGCTATTTTTTTTTTTCCCAAAAAAAAAAAAAAAAAAAAAAAAAAAAAAAAAAAGATAGCCTATTAGATAGCTGCGAGAAGATCTAGTTCCTTAAATCTTGCTCGAGTGGCACGATTTTTTTTAGAAAAAAAAAACAATCAAAGACCTAGATAATTGGCACGTACCTTTCTTCATTGTGATCTCAACCTTGGTTCCCAGGACCTCGAACGAACTGCCGGCAGGCTCAATGGGTTGGAAGAGAGGGAGCTCCAGCTTGAAGCGTTTGTCGTCAGGCATCTTCAGATCAATTGAGATCTATAAATATGTGTATCGATAAAAATAAAATAAAAAAATAAAAGCGTCCAATTCATGCTCAGTCAGTGCCAAAATCTTTCAATAATCCAGTTTTTTTTTTTTTTTTCCTGCTCATAATGATCCTCCTGTTACCTCGCGCTCATTGAACTGAACAAGGGCCGACTGCTTATCAACCTTCTTGGCAAAGATGGAGAGGTTGACGTGCGACTGGGTCTGGTACCTGAAGTTAAAAAAAAAAATGGAGAGGTCGTGTCAGCTTGCTGGTAAAAAGAGTCTTTTTTTTTCCTGCAGGAGAAACAATCCATTGATCCATACCAGTCATGACGGCACTGCACCAACTCTTCAACTTGCACCTTCTCCTTCTACAGTGATTTTTTTTTTTTTTAGCAAATCAAAGAAAAAGAAAAAAGAAAGAGTCAGTCTTCGTTCAGTTCAGATTTTTTTAAAAAGGTCGAGAAACAAGTCTAGTAACACAGCAATTGGACTCGATAGTTTACCTTGGCTCCAACAAACAAATGCTGGTTGGTCGTTCTGCATCCCTTGAGCTTCAAGAACTCTTCAAACTCAAGGACCTTACGAGGGCAACAGCTCCATCCCTTGGATCCTTCATGGAAAACGGGGGTTCCAGGATGGTACTGACAGACAACACTGTCACCCCTAGACTCTGACTCAGAGACATAAGTCTGTCCACATCCGCGACGCATGCAAGTCTTTCCTGCTGGGACAGGCACCGAGAGATCATCCTCCTCCTCAACCACTGGCTCTGGCTCTTTAGGCTTTGCTGCAGCTGCAGCGATAGGCTGTGGTGCTGGGACTGCAGTGCTAGCAGACCCATAGACTTCTGTTCCATCCTTCTGAACAGTTGTTGGTGCAGATGCCTCGGGGATCTCGGCCTTGTCATTGGGTGCAGAAGCAGGGGCGGCATCTTCCCGAGGAACATCGGTGTGACGACCATAAGAGCATCCTGGAATGGCGAGGAACTGATCAAAGCTGACGACTCTCTTTGAGCAGCAGTTCCAGCCCTTGAGACCCTCGTGGAAGATGGGGCCCTGTGGGTGGAATTGACAAGAGTTGTCCGAGTTGGTTGCCTCGTCGTAGGTCTTTTCGCAGCCGCGGTGAGTACAGACAGGCATGATGTCAGAGAGGAGAGGAAGAAAGAAGCGGAGGAGTTGGAAGAGTCGGAATGAAATGAGGATTCAGTTTGAACAGAAACGAGAAATCTAGGCCACAGACCTTGGACAGTTAGCAGTCCACCGTTGCCACAGGGAAAAAAAAAAAAAAAAAAAACCTTCTATCTCGTTCGATGGACTTGAGAGAGAGAGAGAGAAAAAAAAACGAATCACCTCGCCCAATAATGACTTCGCCTTCGACCTCGCCTCATCCTTCGCTTCATCCATCGCGTGACTATAGCCAGATCTCCGAGATCCCCTACTGCTCTGTCCCACCAAGCTACAACGAGTTTCTACGGAAATACCTCGAGCCCAATATCCCCGTCTTGATCGGTCCTGCTCTCACCGCATCCTGGAGAGCGCGTCAAGAGTGGGTCGACCATGTAACAGGCAAGCCTGACTTTGCGCAGCTTCGCGACCAGCTTTGTGGAGACAAACCTGTCCAGGTGCCGGTGGCCGATTGTCAATGCAAGGACTTTACAGACCAGAAGCGATCGACCATGGACTTGAAGGCGTTCTTGGATGAATGGGAAAGTCAAAGCAAAGAAGGCGTGTCGTCAAGGATGTATCTTAAAGATTTTCATTTTGTCAAGACGTTCCCCAACTATACTGCCTACATTACGCCCGATATCTTTCGCGATGACTGGATGAACGAGTATTGGACAAAGCGGACCGACATGGATGACGATTATCGTTTTGTCTATTGCGGCGGAGATGGGACATTTACTCCTTTTCATGCCGACGTTTACAGGCAAGTCTGGGTACTGATGGCAATGACTCGTGTCCGAAGAGGAAAATAGGAGGCAAAAGAAAGGAGCTTCCTTTAACAATTGACTCTTTTCGGATCTTCTTTCCATAGATCATACTCATGGTCAGCCAACATTTGTGGAGTCAAGAAATGGACACTCTTCCCTCCGGATCAGGAACACCTCTTCCATGACTCGCTACGCAACAGTGTCTACGACATTGAAAACGTCGATGCTTCGGTCTACCCTTTCTTCCAAACAGCAAAGCGGTTCACGATCTATCAACAACCAGGAGAAACGCTCTTTGTTCCTTCAGGATGGTGGCACCAAGTCCAGAATATTGGCGATACGATCTCCATCAACCACAATTGGTGCAATGGCTCCAATCTAGATTTGATTCTAGAGTCCATTCTCACTGATCTGGACCAAGTGGAGCAGGAGATTGAACACCTCAAAGACTCTATGGAAGAAGGTGAATGGATAGAGACCTGTCAACGACTGCTTCTCCTCAACAGTGGCTGGGATTGGAGCACGATCTGGCAAATGTGTTCAACTGTCAAAAATAGAGTGCAGCGACAGTTGAGACATAGAGATAAGATCATGGAACTTTCGCCTTTGTATGAACCGACAATGTATTTTGTAGAAGAGGGTGTTGAAAAGCGCAAGACAACACCCGTGTATCTCCCACCATTAGTTTCTCAGCAACCAGCATTGGAGCTTACGCTGGAACGTTTGGATGCTGTCCTGAATTTTATCCGCAAAGACAGTGCTGCAAGATGGTTTCTGACCGAGATGAAAGGGTATACCCTGGACGAATAGAAGCAAGGCATTTTAGATTGTATTGTAAGGCCGTAAACGGGTCAACTTTGTGGGACAATATCTCCCCTCCTCCTAAATGTATTATACAGATGAATTGTTGTGGCAAAAAGGTCTCTCTGCCAAGGTATCATGATATAGGGTCTATCAAAAAGAGAGAGAGGACAATGTCCATTGTCAATAGATACTAATGGACTTGATAATCATGCCAGAGAGTTAGAGATCAAATCCACATGAATATATATATAAAATAATTACCAAATGGTAGTCGATCCATGGGACATAAACCACCACTCTTTTCTGTCTCCAACCATTTTGTAATGCAGTGCAAGTGAAAGCTATGCGTGCATCTGCCAAGCACTGATTCAATAGTAAAAGTAGTAAAGTAGTGTTCGACGTTAGGCTACTGAAGAGCAGATGCATGAGTTTTTTTTTTTTTTTTTTTTTTTTTTGGTGGCGTAGCGCAACGTGGCGACCTACAGAGTGGGCAGTTGTCTCCAGGCATCTTGCAGCTAGAACAACCTGCGTCAAAAGGATTGTGGCAGATACCACAAACATCAGTCGAGTCCTCAATATCCCATTGCCATATCGCTA
Organism: Mortierella sp. BCC40632; assembly: GCA_011634665.1. NCBI lineage: Eukaryota > Fungi > Mortierellomycota > Mortierellomycetes > Mortierellales > Mortierellaceae > Mortierella > Mortierella sp. BCC40632. The sequence goes on from WAEK01000002.1 coordinate 1,753,742, forward strand.
CAGCGTGCCACCTAAAAGAAAGCAAAAGATAAACGGTCAATGCTTTCCTTGATTTCCTGGTCTGTCTGCGGTGGGAGGGGGTAGGAAGGAGGGAGAACAGAAGGAAAAAAAAAAATGAGAGGGTCTATTCTCTCCGCTCGTACTCTATTCCAGAAAAGAAAAATGAAAGAGAAATGAAGAGAGGCACCATTAGTCAACCATTCCACAAGTCTTGCATTTGACAGGGCAATGCGGGGCCTTGTTCGGTTTTCCTGAGAGTAGCATACTCTTGATTTTGACTTTCATGACCGACTTCAAGTTGTCCTCAAGTGGGAAGCATGTGCTTGCATGAAAGTGAACGCCAAGTGAAATACAAGTCGCAGCACAGGGACTGGACTGGTTACTTTCTTTCTTTTTTTTTTTACTCCACACGCATCAGCCACAAATACATCACTCATAAAAAAAAAAAAAAAAGCTTCTCCATGTATGCCTCCCATTTGCATTCCACCTTCCAGACCAAGAACATCACAACATGAAGGACACGGAGCCATCCAAGAACGAGCGCGAGTTTCTTTTGGAGGCATTGCGGGAGGGTGCACGTATTGATGGGCGCAAGTTTTATGACTTTAGAACATTGAGAATCTCTTTCGGGTCAGACTACGGCGCGGTCGAGGTTCAGTTGGGCAACACAAGGTCCGTCCTTTTTTTTTTTTTTTTCTGGTGGAACCACCGCTCCTTTCAACTTCCTATCCCTTGTCTTTTGTCACTGGAGTCCAGTCTTTTCAGCCTTTTCCCAGTCCTCTCTTTCTTCTTCAGGGCTAACCGTTTCTCTTTCTCTCTCTATCTATCTTGCAAATCACGGATAGGATTCTTGCCAAGGTTTCTTGTGAGGTGATCAGACCATATGCGGACAAGCCCACGGAAGGATTCTTGTCATTCAGCACAGAGATTTCGCCCATGGCCTCGACAGTGTTTGAAGCTGGAAGGTAGGCGATCGCTCTACATCTTGGGAAAAAAAATAATGCGACATCAACAACAACCAGGAAAAAAAAAAAAGAAAATGAATCGACACTCGGTGCTCACAAAAATAACGAATGATTGAATTACAAAATAGGCAAACAGACGAGGAGGTTCTTGTTAGCAGAATGATCGAAAAGGCAATGAGGAGAAGCAGAGCATTGGATACCGAAGGCTTGTGTATCATTGCAGGAGAGAAGGTAGCGCTTGTTGGAATGCTCTATCTTTTTTTTTTCCATTTACCCTCACCCCTCGCAAGAATCCTAACTCGAACCCGACCTTATTTTGTCTTTCCGTTAAATCTTTTCGTATTCTTTCTTGGGATAGGTTTGGTCGATCCGTGTCGATATTCACTTTTTGGATCACGATGGAAACCTGGCAGATGCTGCATGTATTGCAGCTATTACGGCTCTTATGCACTTTAGGCGACCGGACGTGACAGTCGTTGGAGAAGAGGTCACAGTTGTAAGTCGCTTGATCTTTGTAATGAGTAGAAGAGAAAGAGAGAGGAGGGATAGGACAAATGGAAAAGACAAGTTGGATTCACCACTATTTTTTTTTCTTTTTCTCACGTCGATCGTCTATTAGCATCCTGTTGACCAAAGAAACCCAGTGCCACTCAGCATTCACCATATCCCGATCTCTGTCACGTTTGCGCTCTTTGACAAGGGGTGAGTGTCTATTTAAGATTATGCGTTGTATAGATGAAGATCCAAACAAGACCTGCCGATGGAAAAAAAAAAAAAAAAAAATGAGAGAGAGAGAGAGATCTGCCTGCTAAAAATACGAACGTATTCTTTTACCTCCCTGCTTGTGTGGAAATCAATTTAGTGAACGAATGGTGGTTGATCCAACATATCTGGAAGAACAAATCATGGAAGGAGACTTGACTTTGACGCTCAATGTACACAAGGAGATCTGTGCACTCTCCAAAGCAGGTGGAATGCCCTTGGACCTTGAGCAGGTCGTGCAATGCTCAAAGATTGCGGCCGTCAAGGTGCAAGAGATCACGGAACAAATCGAAGCAGCACTAGCAGCAGACAAGAAGAAGAGGTGAGCATGTTTTTTTCTTCTTCTTCTCAACATAGTGGAAAGTTGATACTGACAGGTGGACTGGTTTTCGCTGTTCTTGTGCAATATAGAGAGACCACCAGGTCATAGCATGTAATAAAAGTACACGATTCTGGCAAAGAAAAGAGAGTTGATGGTGGGAGAGAGAAAGAGGGAGAGAGGGAGAGAGAGAGATAGAAAGAGATCAGGAGAGAGAGAACGTGTTGTTCACGTTTTCTTGGGATAGTGACGCCCCTGCGACGACACAGAGCGACCAGGGGTACAGTCACACTTAGCACATTCAAATGAGGATGGAGTTCATTCGCGCCCACGCCCCTTTCTCACTCACTCTCTCACTCACTCTCTCTCCTCACTCTTATTTATTATTATTTTTTCCTCCTTCCTTCTTCATCATGCCCGAGTACTGGTTCGCGTCCATTCCTGGCGAAAACAACCGCACTGTCGCCTTCCAGAACTTTAAGGCCAAGATTGCCAGTAGCCAGAATGACCTTAGTGAAGTTGCAGCGCTGCCCATTCCTGAATTCAAGGTCCTTGATTGACTCCAATCATACCCCTTCCTTCACCATGACCTCTCTCTCTCTCTCTCTCTCTCTCTCTCTCTCTCTTTCCCGCTCTCTCCTGCTCTCTCCTGCTCTCCTGCACGAGCTCTCTGTCCTCCTTTGTCTCTGTCTTTGTATCTGTCTGTCCAACTGAACAAGTCTTCACGCTGTCAATAGATTGGAACCCTGGATACGCTCGTCATCCTGTCCGAGGACCTAACCAAGCAGGACTTGGCGTTTGAGACTTCAGCAAACAAGTTGGTCGATACGTTGCGATCCTTACTCGGCACTGAAGCTCCAACCAAACTTGCAGGATGTCTTTCTGTAAACGAGAGTAAGCCTAGTGGAAGGGTGAAAGGGCGGGGGAGCACATTGACTGTCGACTTTAGACTCTGGTCAGATGGGGAGGCGTGTTTTTTTTTTTGCCGCAGTGGAGATAGAGAGAATGGCAGTTCAACTCTCACCCCCTCCCCCCTTCTTCCCCCCCCTCCTTCCCTCCCTCTCCCCTTCGTTCGTCACTCCTCCGTGCTTCTCCTGACCATGCTTGAAATCTCTGTATCCCTACGATCTCCCTTTTTGCTGTCATGTCGACATCATAGAGACCGTCGACAACTATCTCAAGACCTTCCAATGGAACACTATGAAGTACCGCACAGAAAAGTCTTTGGTCGAGTTGGCAGAGATCTTGAACAATGTAATGTCTTTTCTGTTTTACTGTCTATCTATCTTTTTTTTTTTTTTTTTTTTCCTTTTCCTAACAGCTGTGGTGGTCCTCAATTCCACACGGCATTGTATTTCTCAATGTATGTGTCTATTTATACAAAAAAAAAAAAAAAAATCGATCTTATAGGAAGTAACTTCGATCGACAACTTGATGAAGAACAAGCTCGCCAACTACAGTGTCGTCAAGGGCAACCTTCAGGGAATCCAGAGACGCGAAATGTAATCATTCGAATTTGTCTTTTCTGAGCGTACAAAAGAGAAGAGAGGACTTTACTGGAAATGCAGGGCCTTGCTCAACCTGGAAAGAGCCAAAGTTTTTTTTTTTTTTTTTTTTTTTGTAACACTATTTGTTTCTCTCTCTCTCTCTTATAGTGGAAATCTTGCCTCGCGCAACATTGTGCCTTTTGTCAAGAAGGAGCATGTCGTCTTGGATTCGGAATATTTGGAGACTCTAATTGTTGCTGTCCCCAAGTAAGTCTCTCCCTCCTCCTCTCCTTCCCTCCCCTTTTTATTCACTTTTGTCTCCCCCATGACTTTTTTTTTTTTTTTTTTTTTTTAGTGAGAAATACCTTGGATGTTGACCTTGCAATGATACAAAAAAAAAGTATTTACTAAATGACTGGCCATGCGATCATGTTATAGGGTATTGTACAGGGAGTGGCAGAACAAGTATGAGACCTTGACTCAAATGGTGGTTCCCAGATCCTCTCAGTAAGTAATTGTTGGCCTCTTTCTCCATTCCCTTCCTCCCCTCCTCCTATCCCGGCCCCTCCTTTTTTTCTTCTCTCTATTGTCCCATCCCTTCTCCATTCTCTTTGCTGCATGGTTACCGACACGTGTACTCATACTTTTTGTTTTTATCCACTTGGAAATCGTTTTTACTATACGTTCCTATCTGGATTTCTAGAAAGATTGCAGAGGATGATGAGTACGGTCTTTTCACTGTAACGCTCTTTAAGCGTATCGCCGAGGATTTCACAAACAAGTGTCGCGAAGAGAGGTAACAAAGAGAAAAGAAAAAGATTTCTTTATTCTTTTTTTTTCTTTATTAATAATGGACGGGTGTACCGCTTAATTATACAGGAAAGAAACTCCACGCACTCACAGTGGTTGATCTTTGCTTCCTCGTCCCTTCTTCCTTGGATAGATTTATTGTCCGTGATTTCAAGTACAGTGAAGATGCGCTTGCGGAGCAAAAGCGTGAATTGGAAGAAGTCGATGCTTCTGAGAAGGAGCTTTGGGTATGTCCCATCGTGTTGATTTTTTTTCTTTCTTTCTTTACCTCATTTCGTTCAATATTATTCACTAACCGGGAGTATTCTTTTTATGCATTTATTGACACCATAAATAATAATAATAATTTATAATAATCTAGGCTACGTTGTTGAGGTTGGCCAAGACCAACTTTGGTGAAGTATTCCAAGCCTGGACTCATCTCAAGTCACTTCGAGTGTTTGTGGAATCGGTTCTTCGATATGGACTTCCACCTGATTTTGTTGGGATTACGATCAAGCCCAAGCCCAAGCAGGATAAAAAGATTATCGATATCTTGACATCGCATTATGGATACTTGGGTAGTCGAGGAGCTTCGGGTCATTCGAGTGAAGAAGGAGCTGGAGAAGATGTGATCCCTGGATACAATGATAAGGATTACAAGCCCTTTGTGTTCTTTTCTCTCAAATTGGAAGTTGAGAAGCAACAGTGAGCAATTTTTTTTTTTTTTTTTTTTTTTTTTGAGAGAGATATATATTTCACAACAGAGAGAGAAAGAGAAAAAGAGAGAGAGAGAGAGAGAGAGAGAGAGAGAGAGAGAGAAAAGTCCCTTCCTTTCCTTCATACTCTAGAGATTCCACATGGTCCTGTAGTGAAAAAAAAAAAAAAAAAAAAAAAAAAAAATCAACAAATAGGGTGTTCGATTGAACTGCGTGCTGACAACGACAAACAATAACAACAAATCAACAACAGTAATAGTAAAAAAAACAACAACAAACAACAACAATATATATGAATATATGAAAAAATGAAAGAATGAACAATGGAAATGAAAAAAGGGGGTGTAATTGGTTTTCTGAAAGAGATTAGCCTAATCCATCAGGGTATGTAGAACTGGCTACCACCTTATTTTGAGGTGAAGGCAAAGTTGAATTGGGGGGAAAGGAAAAAAAAAAAAAAAAAGTGATGCTGGAAACGCAGACTATAGTACAGAGCTTAGTAATGAGAGAGTGAACGAGAAAAGGAAAACAGGAGACAATGATAAAAGTGCATCAAATGTAGAGAAGGAGGAAAGGGAATGTATCACAAAAAAAAAAAAAAAAGTGTCCATCCTTTTTTTTTTTTTTTTTCCCTCTCTCTCTATGATGAATAGGATTGACCATTTTGATAGTAGTACGCGTATGGGTTCTGACTATAGTCCGACTGAGACCGCTGTTGTGCTTGCTGCTGTTGCTGTTGCTGTTGCTGTTGCAAAGCAAAAGGGTACTGTTGTTGCTGTGGTTGTTGCTGTTTCTGATTCTTTAGCAGGTCCAACAAGGCTCTTGTCGTCTCTGCATCAGGAATAGCATTCCCTGCAGCGGTTGCAGCGGCAGAGACAGAAGCAGCTGCTGAGGTCGTCACTGGTTGTGCCAAACTCTGGGCTTGAGGGAATCCAGACTGACTCTGTTGATAACTAGCATAAAGAGCACTATAGTACTCTTCATAAGATTGAGTCTGTTGTTGTTGTTGTTGTTGCTGTTGCTGCGGTGGTTGCTGATGTGGTGGTTGCTGTCCCTGAAGATATTGTGAGAGCTGCGAATATGGATTGTTAGACCCATATTGAGCATTGTACGCTGCAGCATAAGCATTGGGGGTTGAGACGGCCGCAGCATTGTTGTTGGTGTTGCCGTTGTTGTTGTTTGTTGAAACCATTTGAGTCAGAAGATTGAGCGAATTGAGAAGCACTGTCGAATGATCCGCCGTTTCCTATACAATCCCAAAAAGAAATAGTTTTTAGAATAGAGATTCGATCTCGACTGTGCGCTGCTTGGATACTGCCAAAAGTAAAAGAAAAAGAAAAAAAAAAGAAAAAAAAAAAAAAAAAAAAAAAAAAAAAAAAAAAAAAAAAAAAAAAAAAAAAAAAAAAAAAGAAAAAAAAAGAGTTACCTCAAAGAGAACAATCGGTTTTGGAGTGAGGACAAGATCTGATGGCCAGTTGGCTTCTGATTCCGGATTCGGTTCAGCAGGCGAAGGTGGGATATACGCCACTTGGAAGTAAATCGCAGAAAGTGTCTCCAACTCACGACTCTCTTGCGAATACTTTTCTGTACTCTTACTTCCTCGTCCCGTCCCCGGAGTCCCGTTCGTACCGTTCGTCAACAAAATCTCTTGTGGAGGTCTCCACCGTTCGCCTTCCAACATGGAATGAAGTCGTTTCTTGGTCATCATAAAGGCCGGCTTGATGATTCGAGCAATCTTGTCTGCTCCTCCGTGTTGTTGTAATTGTCGTTGTTCTCGATGGTATTCAACCATATCCACGTCTTCCTCTTCTAGCTCACTCTCTGGTGTCATCATCATCATCATCATGTCCTCGTCCTGTTGGTCTTCTTCTTGGAACTCCATCAGCTTGGAGCGAGGCTCAATATAGCGGATCGCAACCAGTTCGTGATCTGCCTTGAAGCGAACAACCTTCTTTGGTTTGGTGACTGGGGAAGGTTCGAGATTGATTCCAGACATCTCTGAGACATGGCTCGATGGTGAAGCCGCCTTTACCTCTGACAAAGAGGGAGGAGAAGAAGGCAAAGCATTTGTTGAAAGCGATGGGAATGAATAAGGCTCCTGTTGCTCTGGAGGGGGGCCATTAGTTGCTCCTGGGGGAGATGGTGGTCGCAGTGAGGGTGTAGCCAGTGATGCTGGTCCCTGGACAAGAGTCGACATCTGCTGTGGCACCTGTTGTTCTGCTGGAGGCAATGGCAAAGTGGACGTTTCCCTGACAGGGAATGATTCTTGCGCTACCTTGAAAGCAGTCGAGCTGAGTGACTTCCAGGGAGCAGAAGGGCCTAAAGATGGTTCTCCAGTGGGCGAGTCCACTGGCGTGATGGGTGGTGATGGATTTGCCTTGACGCTCTGGAGCGCATCTATGCCTGAGGGTACATTCGAAGGGATTGTCGGTGCCTGGACAATCTTTGGTTTGAATACCGATTCTTGAGGCACTTCCTGCTTCGCGATAACAGTAGGGGTTGTGTTGGGAGTGGCTCGTTTTCCTTTTGTAAACTTTGGCAAGGCCACACCCATGCTCTACAGAGCAAATCATGGAATAGGATTGGGAAGAGAGTCAGAGAGATGTCAGTTCTGATGCAAAAAAAAAAAAAAAAAAAAAAAAAAAAAAAAAAAAAGGTGGGCTTAAACGAAGAAACGAGGTTCCTTTGGTCAACATGGTTTACCTCATAGATGGCAAGTCGGTCTTCTTCCTTGCCGAGTCTGGGCTTCTTGCGTTGATCACTCTCGGATACACTGCTACTTGAGTGGGTCTCAGTGGTGGTTTGTACAGACTCGGACACCATCTGGCGCCACTGGTCTTCCAGCTGAGATGCCTGACGCGCGATTGCTACACGACGTGGTGATTTTTGTTTTTTGTTTTTTTTGTTTTTTTTGTTTGAGGCCGACCCACGGTGTTTATTGTTAAGAAAGAAGAAAAACGAAGGTGAGGCAAAGGTTTTATTGTTATTACACAAGAATTCACCAGCACACGCAACGCAGAGTTTGTTCAAAACTCGGTTTATGTGGTATTGTTCATGATCCATAGACATGGGAGAAAAGCCATGCGGATCAAATCATCCCAGGAATATAAAGAGAAATCTTTCCTCGGGAAAAAGTCAACCAGGGATAGAAAGGAACAGCGTTGTGTGAGTAGCCTCTGTTAGGCAAGTCAGGGATTGCACGATGGTTGCTCTTACCTGGGTCAACATCTTTATCGCCCGCAAGGTTCTTAATCACCTTTCCTAGTCTACAATCACGCAGCGTCTCCAAGTCAAAAGGAAGAGTCTTCAAAATTCGGATTGTCTTGGAGAGCATCTCAGTGCTGTTCTCGCTGCCAGGGTCTTTTCTTGCCTCGAGAATCCACGATCTAAAAATGAGTGGTCCTCTGGATGTTGCAAACCTGATCATTCGAAAGATGGGAAGAAAGAAAGACAAATTAGAGATCAGTGCCACAGATGGAGACACTTCACGATAGGGCCGAGAAGGGGCAAAAAGACTCACCGTTGAAGGATTGGCTGTGACTTGGTCGAGATCAAGGCATTAAGAATGTACTTTCGACCACCAAAATCATCACTGGCTGTCATCAATTCAACAATTTGCTTGATATCCTCTGATTTAGTGATGGATCCTCCTCGGAGAAGAGGCAATATTTTTTGTGCAATTCCACTTGCTTTCAGCTATTTATCCAGGCGAATTAAAACCAAACAAGTTAAAGATCAGATCGGTTGATGCCAAGAGAACAGATCGGTCCAGTAATACACTCAAAGATAAACTTTCTATTTACCTTTAGAGGAGGTGGTCGGACAGGGGGTGCCTCAACAGCTGGTTTCGTTGGCTCTTCCTTTGCGTTGCGAAGCAAAGGAATCTCGATAACTACCTTTGGTAAATCCTCTCTGAGTCCACGAATGGGGCTCATCTCTGGAGTAGACTTTGTTGGTGACTCTTTGGAAACACGAACATTAATTGGGGTTATTTCTTGAGTGAATTTTGTAGGGAGTTCCTTGGGTGAATCCTTGGTGACGCGAGCAAGTTGAATTTCAATCACTGGCTTCTTTGATCTCGTCACATCTTCCTTGGGCATGCCTTCAGTGTTTGGAGGCATTGTAGTCAGACTTTTCAATAGTTCTTTCAAACTTTCCGTTCTATTTATCCACAAAAGGAATAGGAATTGTAAAAAAAAAAAAAAAAAAAAAAAAAAAAAAAAAAAAAAAGAGTATCAGTCTCCTTTCACAAGACTTGCCTTGCTGACACCGCAGCAATTAAAGCGCAAGGTATTCTGTTTTGTGAGGTCCACATACGTTACTACGCCTCGACCGGCAGATTTGTTTTCTAGATAAAAAGAGGTGCGGGGAGTGTGTATTCCAAGTAAATAAGCTGTCCTTCTCTTCCACTCTCTCTTTTCTTTCTTTTTATCTTTTTCTTTTTCTTTTATAAATCTTGAGTGCTGCAAACACCAACCTAGATTCCCAGTGTGCACAATATCCTCCATAGAAGCACTAGCATCGATCGCTAATTGAGGATCTTGCAAGTCAGCTTCCACCGACCCATGTTTCTCCATTTTTTCTTTTGCTTCCAGAGCAGCTTTTGTTCTCCTGCGAGAGAACCAATTGGAGACCTGAAGTAGAAATCCGGGGGGGAGAAGAAGAAAAAAAAAAGGGTTGGTCTTGTCAGTTATGTCTACGCACTTTGAGGGGCACAGACCCATATGTTTCCTCCAATGTTTCTAGGTCGCCCATCTCTTGAAGGAAAAGAATAAAAAAAAAAAAAGACCTCTAAACTGTACCTGAACAGGTGTGCTGCCAATCAAGACCGAGAGTTGGTTTTTGACCGGTTTGCTTGGGTACTGGTCCACTTCAAACACCTTTTCAAGAATGTTGTTGTGCTGATCTGTGAACGTGAAGCGATTCTTTTGTCCTTCGGCTGGAGTATTTTCATACACCAATGCCGCGGACCAAATAAAGAAAAGAAAGCGCGACAGACGCAACAAGATACAGAAACAAGACATCCCACATCCCAAAGACAGGAGTGTCAAGAAGAAGGACCAATATGAAGATTTTGTCCAGAAAACACGACGCATGCAGTCCCAGGTCGCACATAAAAATAAAATAATAAAAAATAGTGACAAGAGAAATAATATATAAAAGAAAAATAGCAGAGCACCGTTGAGAAGAAGTAGGTGTGTCAGTCAGTTGATTGGAATGCAACATTTTGAAGTATGGCTCTATGGCGGTCACGTTTTGTCAGATTATCCGGCGGCTATCTATTTCCCCACACACGCTCTCTCTTTTTCATTTCTCTTCCCTCTTTTCTCTTTTATACACAGGTTTTTTGAGAAGCCAAAATGTGCCTCCTCCTGTGGAAGAAAGGGAATAAAAAAAATAAAAAAAAAAAGGATCGGGTCGCATGGATTTGCATGGGAGGGGAGAAGGGGAATGTAAAAATAGGCCCCGCCAAAAAGAGAGAGAGAGAAAGAAAGAAAAAGTGGCTCCACTCTCATGGCAACCATTTTTCTTCCTTTTACCTCATCTATGCCATCACGAGCACAGCGCCATAGCCACACAGGTGGAAGACGTTGAACCCAGATGACATATCTGGCACAAGGTCAGGTGGTTGTTGGTTAGACCCGAGAGGGTTCCCCTTTTTTTTTTTTTTTTAAAAAAAAAAAAAAAAAAAAAAAAAAAAACCCTTAGTTCAAGCTAAAGCGAGAAATGCGAAATAAAAAAAAAAATCCCCCCTTATCCAGCCATCGCTCTCTCTCCTTCCTTTTCTTTTTCCCTTTTTTTTGTTCTTTTTTTTCTTTCTTCCTTTTTCATCCAGGCATCTTATTTGGGATTATCAAAAAAAAGATCCCAGTCAGAAAGCTGCACAAAACCATTTCGAGAAAAAAGGGAGTCGGAGATGGGGGGACTTGCAGTAAAAAAAAAAAAGAATCACCTCTAATGTTGTATTCTGGCCTAGTGTCGGGCAGAGACGACCCATTTTCGCCTCCAGGAGAGGCGCTTCTTGACTTTTCCGTGGACAAGAGCATACTACTGTCCCCATTACATGCTTCATCAAGAGAAGCTTCATCACCACCAAGGGTCTTGTCATTATTGTTCTCTTCTTCCTCTTCTTCTTCTTCTTCTTCTTCTTCTTCTTCTTCTTCCTCTTCTTCTGTTGTTGTTAATGCTGTTGTTGTTGTTGTTGTTGTTGTCACTGCTGTCTCCTCTACTTCTTCGTTCTGTTTTGGACTAATGCCATTCTGTTCAGCAGTAGCTACTGTTGTCTCTTGGTCATCACCAGAGACAGAAGACATGATGAAAGTTCGCTTGAGGGGGACGGTGGAAGCCATGTCTGAAGATGGCATGACCAGAGCATTATTCTTTGAAGGAATCGAAGAGTCCAGCAACATTTCCTTTTCCTTTGATTCTAAATTCAAAATACTCTCCTGCTGAGCCGATGTGGGTAGATGAGGGTCAGCAAGAGCATTCACAGGGGGGATCGAGACTGATGATGGCGTAGATACAGAGACACTATTGATCATGAAAAGAGATGGGGAATAGGGATGAAAAGGGGTGGGGTAAGGAGAAGTGAAGTGGAATGGAGGGGAAGAAAGACAAAAAAAAAAAAAAAAAAAAAAAGAGAAAAGAGAGTAAGAGTGAGAGTGAGGAAGAAAAGAATGAAAGGAGAGGAGAGAAGAAAAGCAAGAAGTGAGCAGTGATGGCTGTTTTCGGATAAAATCGGGGTGCAATTTCAACCAAGTAGTCGATCAATTTCGTGATCCCATCCTTTTTTTCTGTCTCTCGTGACCAAATGAAAAAGGTGGCAGCCAGAGCAGAGCCTACTGGATCAGATCCCACCTCTACGGCACGTCTACGGCATTGCCCCTTTCCTCTTCCTTGTTCCTTTTCCCTCCTCCTCTTCCTCCTCCAACTTTTGATACACAAGAGAATGATTTGCTTCGATGGTTCAGCGAAAAGAACACGACTGATCAGCTTCGCCCAAAACAGGCAAATGTTTCCTGTAAGGAGGAAACGGGATCGCCCTATTGCTACAATCCTAAATTGCCCCCTTCCCCTCCTTTCCCACGTCGGTCTCCAAAGAGAGCACTGCCAACGAGTCGTCGGCTCTTGACGAATGCTGTGTATCTTGGCGGTATTTTTGGAGTTTGGTGAGACGATGGTGGAGCCGCGAGGCTTACCTTTTTTCTTTTGTGCTTCTCCTTGCTGCTCGTCTCTTGCACTTTGGATAAATAATGTAGTGCAGTGTCCCTTTCAGAAATCTTTATTCCAAAATGACCCAGAAAAAAAAAAGAGAAAGTATATTCATGTTGGGACGACTGGCTTCTTCTTTTTGCTACTGGTTACGTTTGCAGAACTACTACTACCTGCCTTTGAACTCGACGGAGGAGTTGTTGTTGCCGTCGGGGTCCCCCCAACTGGCACCACCGCCATCTTTTTCTTGCGTCGAACTAATCGGACCACCTCGACCGTGCTCGACAAAGAGAGAGTTGCATGAGGATCCTCTTGTTCTGCAGAGACTTGTGGGAATCGATCCACCAATTCTGGTCGTGTCCTTATCGGCTCTAATCCTTCATTCGTGTAGTTGCTCGTTACAGACGGTGCAGGAGACTCGCCTCGAGACGAAGGCTCTGTGGAAATGGGTTGTATTGCGGGGAGAGGAGAAGGTTGACGTGTAGATAGTCTGGGTGAAGGTACTGGCGATGAAGACAAGGAATTGACTGGACTATTACTACTCCGTGTCGGTAGTGGTGAGCTTCTCAGTGCGGGCGAGGACGAGGACGAGGTTGAAGTAGTCGTTGTAATCGGGACGGCTGAAACACTGGACGAACGCCCCAACACTGGTGTCCGTGGTCGCTCCTTGCTCGGTGGTCCCTGACCGACAGGTTGCGTGGTCGAATCCGAGATCGTTGGCCCTATCAAAGGAGCAGAAAGGGTAGTTGGGGCAAACAGAGAGGGGGATGAGTTGGACCTGACAGAGGCGACAATGGTCTGGTCATAGGCTTTTTCCTTTGCCCTTGTCGCCTGAAGTCGAGCTTCCTGTTTCTCGCGTCCTGAAACGACGAGCTCGGCTCTTTTTTTAATCTTTTTGGATTGAATCGTTGTGGCATTGATGGTGTTCCTGATTGCTGTCAGCTTAGCAATGTAATGCGGTAGTCGCGCAAACTATTCTTCCATCAATGTTTTACGAATATTAGTGTCGCCAGAAGGTTTCTTTTTTTGCCTTTGAGTGAAATGAATGGTGCACACTCTTCTTTTTCGTTCTACTCTCATGTACCGTATCATGGATCTTGTCAAACTCGGCTTGCGACAATCCAAGTTCGGTTGTGAGCTCGGCTACATGTCCATGCAGAAATGCCTGGCCCTGGCTTTTCAGAAAAGAGTCAGAAGCGAATTAGTTGACTCGTTTGACACAATGCATGCATCCGCGGAGCTTGTGTTTCCTTTCTCCATTGAATGATGGTAGAGCACCTTACCCCAGATCTCTCAACTGTCTCTCGACGACGTTGACCAGAGGCTCAAGTCGTTCTAGCAACACCTGATTGAGAGGTTCCACCTGGTCATCCATGGAAGAAGAAGACGAAGAAGAAGAAGAAAAAGAAGAGGAAAAGAGAAAAAACAAGGCCCAATTGTCAAAGCAAGAGAGGTTTTTTATGGTGGTAAGAAATCTATATGAGGGGTGAAAAGGGATGATTGAGAGCGCCACTGGGCTTCGTTTTTAGTGCTTTTTTTTTTTTTTGTTCCGCCATGACTGGCACATGGTGTGATGCAATCTCCAATATACAGAGTATAAGTTTTTCTCGTTCCTACAAATCGGGTCTAAGCGAAGATAAAAAAAGAAAGAAAAGAAAAAAAAAAAAAAAAAAAAAAAAAAAGAAAGGGTCCCAAAGGTGGGTCATTCGCTTAAGAGATATAGAGTTTTTAGACGTGTTGGCTTTTTCTTTCTTTTTTTTTTTTTTTTTTCTTTTCTTTTTAGCGCTTGAGGTTCTTGGCCTGCTCTGGGTAGTTTCTTGCAAAGATAAGCTGTGAGTACGCAGCCTCACGGAATCCAATCGCGCTCGTCAACTCGGTCTCGGTCCTGGCCATGTCAATCGACTTGTCAAAGTATTCCATCGCGCTCTCAATCTTGCCCTGTTGCAAGCACAACTGTCCCAGAGTCGCAATAGCAACATCACACTCGGGATCGGCTACAGGTACCAAAAAAAAAAAAAAAAAAAAAAAAGGTCAGAACTCACTCAAAATCAAAAATAAGATCCTCATTGATTCCCACAGATCCGTTCAATTACCATCCAGCGACTGGAGGCAGAGTCTCTCAGCTCCAGCTGGATCCTGCTTCCACTGGAACATCAAGAGAGCCTTGTTGATGTATGGCAGAGGGTTCGAGGGCTTCAGCTTGATGGCCTTGTCGAATCGCTCGTAGGCCTTGTCGAACTGCTGCTGATCCAACAACAACTCGCCATAGTAGTTGTTCACTTCACCCGAGTCTGGGAAATCCTTGAGCGCCTTCTTGAAGATCTCCATTGCCTGCTCAATGTTGCCGAGCTTGTACTGAGAAACACCATGCTGGATGTGGGAGAAGACAAAAGTGGGTTCCAGCTCAATGGATATAAGATAGTCCTTTGATGCGCTCTCATGATCTTGGGTGATAAAGTAGACCTGACCGCTGTAAAGTCGAACAAACAGGATGAATTTGGTTAGCAAGAGTAGAGACACCGAGGCCATCATTTCTTTCTTTCTTCTGGCTCCAGAATGAAAAAAAAAAGACAATTAACGTACCGGTGGTAGTAGATGTTGGGGTCATTGGGGTCAATGGAGAGGGCAGTGTCAAACTCCTGGAAGGTCCTGGTAGCGTCGGCTAATCGAGAACGAATGTATTTTCATTAGTGCTGTGTTAATGGCTAGGAGATTATGCAGGACAAACTCATTTATAAAAAGAAAGAAGACAAGAGATGAAAAAAGAAGGGTTAAACATACCTTGCTCCATAAAGACGCTGCCACGCTTGATATAAGTCTGGACGTACTTGGGGTCAAGCTCGATGGCCTTGTCAAAGTCGACAAGGGCCTTCTTGGCATCACCCATCAAGAAAACAAAGGTTCCACGCATGTTGAGCGCCTTGGCCATGTGGGTGGTGTCGAGTTCGATGGCCTTGTTGTAGCAAACCATAGCTTCCTTGTACTGTCTCTGTCCCAAGTAGTACTCTGCAAGCATGAACTGTGCGTCACCGGTCTCTTCATCCTCAGGCTTCGTCTCAGGAACAGGAACCTTTCTGAAAGAATCCAAGTAGGCTGACATAAATGACTTGGATGGAAGACGCTCCTCACGGTTCTTCAAGATATCCTTAGCCCTCTCGTCCGAGACCTTCTTCAAGTTGCGCTCCATCGACGACGCAAAGGACTCATTCTTGAATCCATCGAGAATGCAAAGAGCAGTAAAGTCGTGCATAGCCTCCTGGTGCTTGCCAGTGTTCTCGTAGGCATGGGCACGTCTTCCAAGTGCCTAGAGAGTAGAAGGATGTGTCATTGTAAACGCGAAGGCTCATTAGTTTCTTTTTTTCTTCCATTGGATCAAGCAAGCGGTTCTTGTTGCCTTTTGCGTCCATAGAGAATTAAATATCCATACCTTGACATAGGTGGGGTTCATCTTCAAGGCCAGAGTTGTATCCTCGATAACCTTTTCGAACTTTCCGATGATCGAGTAGCATGCAGCACGGTTGCTGTAATACACTGGGTCGGGATTGAAAGCGATCGCCTGCGAATAAAGTCGGATCGCCTCTTCCCACTTCTTGGCCGAGTACTGATGGTTGCCGCGCGTCTTCAAGGTGTTGGCGTGCTCAATTCGTTTCTGAATAAAACAAAGAAAAGGAATCCCATGTGTTTAGGTGAGTTTGAGCGATTCACACCTGGAAAAAAGAGAAAAAAAGAAAATAAAAAGGACTCTTTCATAGCTCTCCACAGCCGAGTCATCGTCCCCAAGCTACCTTTTCTGACAGAGTGGCGATTGTCTCTGCGCTCATGCTTTCCACATCCTCGTCAGACTCCTTGGCCGAATCCTTGGCCGAATCCTTAGCCTTATCCGAAGACGAAGAAGCGGCTGCGATGTTGGTAATAGATAAGAAGTGAACACAGACAGATACAAGAAAGAGGTCTCCTGTCAGAACAGCTGCTTATTTTTTTTTCCCAGACGGGAAGGATCCTTCTCTTCTGCTGTTCATATCACTCACTCCCCTTCCCCCTTCGCCCTTTTACATGGGCAAAGCCGCATGGCAAAAGTGCAGGGACAAAAAAGAGTCGGGGAGGAAGAAGTGGAATAGAAAATAATAATGAAACTAATAAAAAAGAAAAAAAGTGGATCCTAACCTGACTCTTCAGCTACGGCAGAGTCCTTGTTGGCAGCCGACTTTTTCTTGTTCTTCTTCTTCTTGCTCTTTGACTTGGAGGTCTTTGGCTCTTCGGGTGTAGCGGGAGACCGCGTGAGATAGTAAATACCCGCGCCGGCAAGAAGCGAGACCGAGGCAACGGCCGCATAGAACTTCCAATCCTTGTCCTGGACGAATTTCTGAAGAGCATTCGGGCCATTGGAAACAGGGACAGGCGCAGGGGCCTTGGGTGGGAGAACTGGGGCTGATGACATTATGGTAGGATGTGGAGGCGGGGGGGAGGAGAAAGGAGCCGAGGGTCGGAGGAGAAGGAGTGAAATGACACGAGGGAAACGGACGGAGAGGATCAATGCAACCCGGCCGGCTTTTGGACTGGGTGGCGAAAAAAGGAAGAAAACAGCAGGCAGGGGATACGTCGCGCAGCTCATACGATCCGGAACCCTTCCTTGACGTTGCTCCTCCGGCAGTCCAGCCTGCGAACCTTCATAGGCTCGGAGGTTCACTGCCGGACATTTCGATTTCCTCTTGTCACCTCACTTCGGCTTTTACTCCACCTCCGATCCAGCCATGTTCGCTACTAGACGACTCTTCAGCGCGGTCACTAAGAAGGTATCCGCCTCATCTCATCGTCCATTCCACTTGGAGATGTCTAGTGGACAGTGACTCTGGAACATTCTGCTTGGGATCATCGCGCTTTTCTTCTTGGATCCGACCCTTTTGTCGCCCCTCTTCTACACCAGGACTATGTCGGATGTTTCCTTTCTCTTCATCCCCATCGTGGGCAATGACTTTTTTTCTCCTTATTTATCCCCTAGGAGAAAAGAACGTGATGATGACTCAAATACAGTTACTAACCTTGCTTCACCACACTCCTTACCCCATTAGACCACCGGCATCTACGGTCTTCCAGTGCACCCCAACCCTCGCCCCCAGCTTATCTCGCTCTACAAGGATACCCTCAAAACTCTGGATCAAATCCCCGAGCATGCTGTCTATCGTCAGGCCACCGCTGCTATGACAAAGCACCGTCTCGCCGTTGTCGAGGGAACAGAGGACATTTCAAAGATTGAGGAGACCATTGACGCTGGCCAGATCGAGGAGGTCGTTGTCCAGGCCGTTGATGAGCTCAAGCTCGCTGGCAAGATGCTCGAGTGGAAGCCGTAAGTTCCCTTCTTTCTTTCATCTCAAACTAGAGCGACTACGCGCGCATCCACCATTGCTATGTCTGACCACTGAAGGAACACTCATTAACATCTCTGGAATTGGATTCTATCCTCCTCTTGAATAGATGGGAGCCATTGGAGACCCCAGCACCAAAAGATCAGTGGGTCTACAAGTACAACGAGTACAACTAAATGCATCCGATAAATAGATCCAAAGGAGTGGCACGACGAACCAAACGACTATCCCCTTCCCCCCTCATTAAAAAAAAGTACACGAGCTTGGAAAACACATTCATACATACCCCACATCCCTTCTCACTCGACCCAAAATGGATTTTTACGAAAAAGAAAAAGAGTGTGGTGATTATATTCCTTCTTTTTAAGACCCCTTTGAGCGCAAATGCACCCCGGTTGCCATGCTAAACTGAGATTCTGAAGAAGCGCTATTATGGGATCCTTGGCTGGAGTAATTTGTCGGGTATCGTTCGTGCTCAATCATTTGTTCAAAGGCTGGATCCTTGGCGAGAACATTACTGCTCCCACTCCCTGTGTGAACCACATATAAGAATATCATGCCGACAATACCGCTAATAAGGAAAATCACGTCGAACCTTTTTTTTTTTAAAAAAAAAAAAAAAAAAATACGATGCAACAGAAAACCGTTTAGTGAATGAGTACTTTTAGTATCCACACCAAGCAACGATGATGGAAAGCTCGACTGGGCACTTACCATCGATGATAAAAGTCAAACTCGAGCGATCCAAGCGAATCCGTAATGATGGACCTATAGGGGGAGTACAGCCAAATAGCCCAATGTCAACCAAATACTATTCTTGTTGATGAAGGCAGCATGAACATCCTTTCAATCAAGTACTTGCCTGTATTCCAATGGCAAACTTTGCCTCATCATCAAGATGGAGCTCAAAAAGTACAACCCCATGACGTGTGCCAAAAACAGGATGATATTGCTTGAGGATACAGATCGTGAAAAGACTCTGAAAAACTTTGAAAGCTCATTCAGCAAACCTCGGATGGACAAGAAGATCATTAAACCCACAAAGAAGAAACTCAATTGCTGTGACCAGAACCGCACATCAATCTTCATGTTGGTGTATGAAACAAAGTAGCTGATCACTGAGGTGATAGGATCGGTCGACCCTGTTCTCATTAACAATGTGTTGAAAAGTGCCTAGATGCATTCATAAGAGCGGATCAAAATGAGTACATTATTAGATGTTAGGATACAGATAATGCAAGAGAGAAAAAAAAAGCTAGTCAGTATTAACTCGTACCATGGCTAGCTTGTATAGACAATATACGGAAAAGATGTATCCCATCAGGTTGCTCAGCTTTCCTTGCCAGGTACCAGCATTCTCTAGTCGACTCTAGATCAATGAAAGAGACAATGTGTAAATAGGGCAAGAAATAGTTCAAAAAGATTCCCTTCTCCTCCTTTCAAGATCCAAAAGAGAGTACCTTTTCAGTGTACATATCATCAATGTCCTGAAAGAGCTGCCTAGAAATCCCCTCGAGAGCTGCCACTTCTTGTCGAAGTTCATCTAGATCTATCAAGGGGTAGTTCTCCAGTCAGGTAAACAAAATGAGATGACTACACAAGGCGCGCTGAAGAGTGTTTGAGTAGGCTGATCCAACTTACTTTCAGTATCTACTTTTCCTGACACAGCTCCAAACATCTTCCTTACAAAACCTCCTACTTTGGATGCATTCGGCTTCAAGGGGATTGGAATAGAGATCGGATCGGGCATTAGCAGACTCCTATAGAGTCAAAAGCAAATGAAATGAAATGAAATAGCTTCCCAAGACTCACATCTGCGTTTCGTTGACGACTTTCCGCAATAAGAATTCTTTTTTTCTTTTGAGCAATCATCTCCAAAGTCTGCGTCATTTTTTTCTCCGCAAGTTGAATATCCGAGTCGGTGACCTGTCTGTTATAGTCCATGGGGAAAAGTTATCCAGATAACAGGTCAGTGAGTACTATGATCTTGTTCTCATTACCCTTTCTTCGATTCAACTATTTGGCATTGAAATATTTACCGCATAAAGAAAAAGAGGTTGGAGTAGGGTCCATTCACAGCACCGAATCCAGAGAGAATAGCACTAATAGTGACTCCAATGATCCCGGCTCTTGACATGCCCCATTCAATGGACAATATTCCTAAACGATCCTCAGAGTAAATGGTAAGCAATCAAGGGATAGTCCTGTGAAGCATTCCAAGCGTATTTGATTATTAGATCAGGGATGGCGAGGTTCTAGTTACCTCCTGCTTGGCTGTTAGAGGTAGGGAAACGATTTCCGACTTGAGCAAAGAGGTAAAAATATGCGACCCAGACAATGCCTCCTAATAGCAATGCTTTCTTTGCAGACACACCTAGACAATAGGAGAGATGAGTCTCCTTTCTTGATCCATATTTTTTTTTTCAAAAAAACAAATCTGAACCCCCAGTGCTATCTCTTACCAGCATTTCTAAATATGAGCACGCCTTGATAATATGGGATAATGACAATAACCAGGGCTAGGATGGCATAGATGGTAAGCCTCCAAAAGTACCAACGCGATCTACGCAAATGGGATACATTGAAAGGGTTAAGAATGGGTAGGTCATCTGGCTGACTTTTGTCGGATGAGATTCTTTTCAATGGGTCATTACTCTTGACTCAACAGTCCCAGGATTTCCAAGATGATGAGCTCAAACAGTTGGCTACTCCATGTAAGGGTCAATGCAAAGACGACCTGGACAAGGACTCCGCCTTGCCACCAGCGCTTTCTGCGTTTGTAGGCGGTGTTGGTAGGAAAGGCCGAGAGAAGAAACTCTTGGTCAGAGCTGTTGGAGGCATAGTCGCGAACGAGACCTTGAACAAGAAAGGCCCAGGCGAGGTTGAAGATCAGTGCCTGGACCCCGAGTAGAAACAATGCCTCAACGACGGGGCCAAGAGTGAGTCTCATGGAGATGGGAGGCGCATGAAGAAGAAGGTTAATGCTGCATGCATCAAAATGGGACCGGTTTTTGACCCTCCACGACTCTTTTATTTTTAGGCGGATCGTACCTTTTGTTTTTTATTTCCTTTTTTTCTGTTTCTTCGGAAAGCATCAAGCACCAGACTCTGGGAGCACAATGTTCGGAATCAGACTCTCGATCCACACCTGCGCTCGTCATGGACACAAGTCCATGTCTCTTTCACCACAGCACACCCAACGGCTATTGTTCTCCACTACCTCACAGTGGCTCTATGCAAAGCCGTCGTCCAAGAAGGGCTCGGCCCCTGAGCCAAAAGCTCTTCTCGGCAGACCATCCAACAACCTAAAGAGTGAGCGGCAAAAACGAATCGCTCTTGTCTACTCTGGATAGGATCCAAACAGAACAAAAGAAAAGAAGAAAAAAGACTGACCGTCCGATACTCATGCACTCTTTATCTATTTTGATTCGGAATAGTTGGAGTCCTCGGTGTTCCGAACGTAGGGTATGACCTCTCCCTCCCTCCTTCCCCTTGAACCTGATCCATGGACTGGTAGCTCTAGCTAGAATTTTTCTAACAAGTTACTCAAACAACCATACCCCTGAATATAGGAAATCAACCTTCTTCAATGCCCTGACCAACTCCTCAGTTCCTGCAGAAAACTTTCCCTTCTGTACGATCGACCCATCCGAGGCTCGAGTCATTGTGCCTGACGATCGCTTCTCTTGGCTTGTGGACAAGTATAAACCACAAAAGGAAACCCCAGCTTTTCTAACAGTGATTGACATTGCAGGACTTGTCCGTGGAGCCTCCAAGGGCGAAGGTCTTGGCAATGCTTTCCTTTCCCATGTTCGATCCGTCGATGCACTTTTCCATCTCTGTCGAGGTTTCGAAGACCCAGGTGTCACTCATGTCGACGGATCCGTTGACCCAGTCCGTGATCTGGAGACGATCCATTTTGAACTCATCTTGCGTGACATTGACTGGCTTCAGAAATCCCAACAGGAACTCAAACCCATCATGGCTCGACTCGGTAACAGTACAGGACCCACGGAAAAGAAAAAGAGGGAAGAGTTTGCCATCATTGAAAAGTGTCTTGCCTGGGTGGAGCAAGGCAATGATATTCGCAAGGGAGATTGGACCAATGCAGAGATTGAGGTGATCAACCAACAATACCTTTTGACCGCTAAACCAATGATTTACCTTGTCAACCTCAGTGAACAAGAGTATTTGAATCTTTCCATGGAACCCAATCCAGCTGTGGAGCGAATTCAAGCCTGGATCGATGAAAATCATCCAGGAGATCTGTTGATCCCCTTCTCTGGCTCCTTTGAGAGTCAGCTTTCACTCTTTAACGATTCACCAGAGGATAAGCAAACCGTCCTGAACGATGCTTCGGAACAAGTCGGTGCAGAGATCCGATCAGCCTTACCCGAGATTATTGTTCGTGGACGAGAGGCTTTGAATCTTCAACAGTTTTTCACCGCAGGTCCGGGTGAGGTCCGATCATGGACGACGAGAAAGAACACATTGGCTCCTCAGGCAGCAAGTGTTATTCATACGGATTTTGAGCGTGGATTTATCATGGCTGAGGTGATGAAGATGGATGACCTCAAGGAGCTTGGATCAGAGGCCGCGGTCAAGGCCGCAGGCAAGTACTACTCAAAGGGCAGGGACTACATGGTTGAAGATGGAGATGTCATCTATTTCAAATTCAATGTCACCAAAAAGAAGTAAACAGCAATAAAGATTTATTTACATTTGGATACAATGCATCAGACACCGTGAACTATTGGCTGATTGGTCGGTTGGCTGGTTGGTCGGTTGGCTGGTCTGAATAGAGTCGAGAACTGCTTTGCCAGGATTTTAACTCTTGGGGGAAGATTCTCCCTTCTTCAGATTGCATTATCCTAGGCCGAGTTTACTCTGAACATTTTTCAATCTTTTCAATCCCTGTAGCTATATTGTTGTCCTTGTGGATAGCCACCACCATCGGGCTGGCGGTCCCTATAGCCACCATTGTGCCGGTTGTCATTGTAACCTCTGTTACCACGTTGGTCATCCTTGTAGCCAGGATTGCCATATTGGTTGTCTCTGAAGCCCCTATTGTTGCGCTGGTTATTTTGAGGGCTATAATTTTCATGGTGATTGTCTCGGTAACCATTGTTATCACTGTAGCGGTCCTGGCCATCGTTATAGTGATGGTTGTAGCCACTGTTGTCGTTGTAATGGCCCTTATCAGTATTTCGCTCGCCGTAGCCTCTGTTGTCATTGTAACGCTCTTTAATATCGTAGGAGTGGACCCTGTAGCCAGCCGTGTCATTGTTTTGATCATTTCTTTCGTTGACACGATCATTGTTGTCGTTGGATCGGTCATTGCTTCCGTGGAAACGCTCCTTGTTGTCGCTGAAACGACCACTGCTACCGTTGAAATGGTCATTGCTACCGTTAAAATGATCATTGCCGTCGCTGCGGTGACCATAGTTTTCGTTGTGGCGATCGTTGTTGTCGTTAAAATGAGCACTGTGATCACCACTTTCACTGTGGTGGTCTGCATAACCATCACTGCCATACATTGGACCAGAGTCATTGATATTGAGCTGATCAAGATCAACAAAGTCTGTCGGTTCGAAGGATTGGCTAGCGAACAAAATAAATGGCAATGTTTTTTTTTCTCTCTCTCTTAGTAGTATGTCCTTCATCTCTTATTTCCTCCCTTCCTACCTGACATGGACAATAAACCGGAGACAATCCTTTTGAAGGAATATGGTATATGTAAAGTGGAGGGTCACTTACCTCTCTTCGATAAACTCTTGCAAGAATTCGGGCACCACTTGTTCACACTCAACTAAGAGTTGAGTCAGCTGTGGCGCCAAGGAAATGTTCCTGTTATTGTAGAATGAACTTGCAAGTCCTTGGTTTCCAGCACGAGCTGTACGACCGATCCGATGAACGTACTCATCAATCGAGTCGCAGAGGTCATAGTTGATGACATGTACCACATCCTTGATATCCAGTCCTCGGGCAGCCACGGCTGTTGCAACCAAAATCGGAGACCGACCTACACGAAACGCCTCCAAAGAACTTTCGCGCTCAGCCTGAGTTCGATCACCATGGATGGAGACGCAAGGAAATTCCAGATTGAAAAGATAATCGTCAAGATGGTCTGCTTTGATCTTGGTATCAACAAAAATAATTGTCCGAGCAGGCGGTGCGCTAAGCAAGAGGTCATAAACTTGCTCATCCTTGTCTTCCTGCTCCACCCAATACACACTCTGTACAATCTCGGTTGTCGTTCCTCCAATCCTAGAAATTCCAATCGGTTAAAGAACAGTTTAGTACATTGCTGTATTGCAGAAGGACTCTTTCTCGCCCTTTTCCCCCTTTTTATATACATACCGTCCAATACGGAGACTACAGTGCCCCGGTTTCAAGATCCTCTTTCCCAGGATCTGTATCGATTGTTGGAATGTTGCACTGAACATGACAGCTTGAAACTCAGGGTTCCCACTGATGTTCAGACCATAGTCTTCAAAAATATGTGCCAGTACCTCTGAAAATCCTCTCTCCTCCAACATCCTGTCTGCTTCGTCGACAATCGCGCACTTGACATTTTCCAGAGAGAGATGTCCACGCTCAATAGAGTCAGTCAATCGTCCAGGAGTGGCAATAAGTACGTTGGCGCCTCGGAAGAGCTGCGCCTTTTGAGCTCTCACATCCGAGCCACCATAGATCACAACAGGTCGAATACGAGTTTTGTAGGTCAACTAAGGAGACAAGGAGAAGGAAAAGAATAAATCAGTAGGTGCTGTCTACCAAAGGGATGAAGGCAAAGACCTGAACCAAAATCTTGACAATACATACTCTTCGTGTTTCGTCAAAGATTTGAATCGCCAACTCTCTTGTGGGCAGGATGATTAGCACTTGAGGTCGGACCTGAGTGATGCGTGCACCGGGCCTGTTTCGTGGCTCTTCAGCAGTGTCGGAAAGATACCCGAGTAGTTTAGAGAGGACAGGCGCCAGGAAAGCCAATGTTTTTCCTGATCCTGTCTGAGCACAAGCCATCAGGCTATGTCCGTTCAGTATCAACGGGATTGCATGTTTCTATTCTTCCAAGACAACGAAAAAGAAAACGCGTCAGACGTCTATTATCTCTCTCACACACGCCCTTCTCGAGCGCGAAATGCTCTGCTGTGGGGGTTCTGTTTTCTAACCTGGATTGGTGTGGGTGCTTTGAGTGACATGCGTTCAATGTTTTCCAAGATGGCAGGGTGTAATTGAGCGTCCGCAAACTAACGCGCAGAGAGGTTTTTTTTTTTAGGATTAGAATTAGAATCAATAACAAGAATACAAGGCACTCTCAAAAGCTTGACGAATATTACAGATTCATCATCACCCCCAATGGCAGGCAAGCATTACATTCATGATAGGCTTATGATCCTTGGGCATGTTCTTGAATCTAGGCTCGATTCTGTCATATTTGCTAAAGCTGGGGCCAATATGCATGCGATCTGCCCCACTAAAGAGTTCACTCTCGAGCTCCTCATTAGGAGGAGCGGTCTCCTCGGTATAATCAGGATTCCATTCATAAACAGGCCGATCTGAGGCAAAGACATGTTGTTCTTCTTGGTGGTAGTCCATTTGGGCGATGCTGTGCTGTGCTGGCGATGAACGATGCGTGGCCCGCGTCGAAGTGAAGACTGGTGGGGATGAAATGGCGGCGGGCAGCAAATGTGACTTCCTTTATCAATTTTTTTATTTTATTTTATTTTTAGCCTGACCTTCGTTCTTCATTCGGTTGTCCCTGAGGGCTGGAGACAACAGACTCAGGGTCAGAAGCCAAAGGCATTCCTTTTTTTCTCTTCTTCTTCTTCTTCTTCTTCTTCTCTGATTTCCTCCTCCCTCACCCTCCTCACCACCACCGCCACCACCAACTTTGTCAGCCAGGAGATTCCATCTTGCTATAGCCAAGATCCATCTCCGCATCTAAATCCCCTTCTGCTGCATTGCCATTGCATCATCTGGTGTATGAGCCTCTTGCTCCAGTCTTCATCCACAACAGCATTCGGTCGACTCTTATCTAGGACACAACACTAGGTCTTCTAGCCACCCCTATACATTCCTCAAGCTCACTGGCCGTGCTCTTCTCGCGGATTCACAACTAAGCATACTTGACGATCGCTCATCCTCCCTGCGAGTCACCCTTGCTTCGGCCTCCAGTCGGCGTTCAATCCTTCCGCCTGCCCCCTCTTCACTCGAATCCTATTGACCCCTGTACTCTCAGCCCCGCCTTTTCTAAACGTAATATGAACTTGCGGGACTCGTTGATGGGACGCAAGGGCTATTGGCTCCGAAATGGAGCAATTCTCACTGTGAACTTGACCCTCTTTTTCCTCGTAATGCTGCCTCGTAGGCAGCCAAATCTCCACGAAAATGTTATGTTTGGTACGAGGTCTTGTTAATTTGGAACCCACTGTACTCTTCTTCAGTAACAAACCTCCCTCCCTCCGATTAACAAAGACATCGATTGTGTGACCCGAATCCCTAACAATTAGACCCTGATGTGGACACAACGAAAAACTGGCCACAGGACATCACATCGGCCCATTGCACTCTCCCGCACCCTGGACGGCCATTGATCCAGTATGTGCTCATGATTGACGCCGGCTCCTCAGGATCCCGCATCCACGCTTACAAGTTCAACTATTGCAAGGCAACGCCAGAACTGGAAGATGAAGTCTTTGAACAACTTAAGCCCGGTCTCTCGAGCTTTAAGGATGATGCTGAGGGTGCGGCCAAGAGTCTCGATCCACTGCTGGAAGTAGCTTTGAAGTCTGTTCCCAGATACCTTCACACTAGCACTCCAGTTGCCGTAAAGGCGACTGCGGGACTACGACTTTTGGGTGAGGCTCGGTCAGACAAGATTCTTGCCTCAGTCCGTAATCGACTTAAGACAAAGTATCCTTTCCCAATCATCAAAAACAAGGGTGTCGTTGTCATGGATGGTGCAGATGAAGGTAGCGTGAGAGAGACTTGCTCGTTTCTATCGGAAGTACAATGCGAAAAAATATGAAAGGGTAAGAGCTGACATTCCAGTTGGTTTTGGAATCGGTCTTTTCTTGTTTCATTTTAGGTGTCTTTGCCTGGGTAACTGTCAACTATCTGCTGGAACGGATCAACTCTCTAAAAAAGACCCCCACCGTGGCGATCATGGACCTTGGAGGCGCCTCGACTCAGATTGTCTTTGAGCCTGGACTAGTAAATGGACATTCGGTTGCTCAGGGACCACAGCGAGTTCCTATGAACTTTAACGGCAACGACTACATACTGTTCCAGCACTCTTATCTCGGATACGGCTTGAATGAGGCTCGTCGCCAGATCAACACCTATGTAGTCGAAAATCCCATTCCCAACCCTCCTGGTGCCATCCTCGGAGACGATGAGTATGCACATCCATGCATGCCTGTCGGTCTTCGCAGATCGTTCGAGTATGGTGACAGCTCAGTGACCTTGGTAGGTGTGTCGGATCCTAGCAACGCATGCAAGCGGATTTCTGAGGCCATCTTTTACAAGGACAAGGTCTGTAGCACGGCCCCCTGTTCGTTCAATGGCGTCTACCAACCGTCACTCCAAGCCTCGTTCGACTCGGACCTCTATGCGTTCTCATACATTTTTGATCGAATCTCACCTTTCCGACTTGGAAGCGACGCCCCTGTCCAGGAAATCACTCTGCAGGAGCTCGAGGAGCTGACAGAGCGCGTCTGTGTCGGAGACGAGACTCAATTCAAGGATTTTGAGGGCTCTGAAGAGGCAGCCAAGGAGCTTGTGGAAGTAGCCGAGATGTGTATGGATTTGCATTACATCAATGGACTACTTGGCTATGGCTATGGCATCGCCAAGGACAGAAAGATTAACCTAGCCAAGAAGCTTCGGAACTATGAGACTGGATGGTGTTTGGGAGCCAGTATATCAGTCTTGGAGGACCGATGGTTTGTGGGTGCATAAGCTAATTCTCAAGAGTCCATACCACTGGAAGGAAGGGGGCAGCCACAGCCTGGTCTCCACTTCTTTCACCCAACTCCATGCCCATTCTGTAGAGCAGATAGACATTGCAGGATTCTAATATACGGATCCCCTTATTTAACATTGTCGTGTTTTATTGAGTCACGCAAAATGGGGGGAGGAGGAGGCATATGCACCATCACGACTACATTGCCTATGACAACGACAAGGATAGAGGAGAAACTACTACTCGACAAACAACGATGGGGCCGCCATCTTTAGACTAACCGAGGATATCTTTTTAATCCACCCATGGAACGAGCCACTCTTCGACCTAGTCTTGGGAAACCAAAGCCGACAAATCCTCCAGGCGCTTCCCCTCCTCCAGGGCTGCTCAAACTCAATCGCAATAGGTCCTCATAGCGAATCGGGATTATGTTGACGACTGGTTGGATATTGGTGACAGGGACAATGTCAGTCTGGGGAGCAATAACTGTTGTAGACCCAATGTTCGCACTACTGGTTAATCCCATAGGAGAAGCAGCCGGGGTAGGGGTAGGAGTGGCAGCAATAGATGACACTTGGTTGAGCCGCTGGTCAAATGGTGTGGCTGATACAGCACCAAACATGGCCAGTATGACCATCCAGACAGAAAGACAAAGCATCCTTTGAGTGCACAGGAGTGGAGGAAATGTAGGGCGTGGTAACAGGAGCAAAGATTGATCTACATACCCCACTCCTGTTTTTTGGAAGTTGAGTATTTAAGCATGTTCTGGAAGAAGTAAAAGGCGAACCCGGGGATTATCTGGTTGTAATTGATTAAATCTTGCGAGTCCAGAAAGAAAAAAAGTTTAATGGGAGACAGAGATGCAACCAAAGGAAGATGCGGAGGAAACCCTTTCCAAAAAAAAAAAAAAAAAAAGTAAGATGATCATGACAATTTTGGGTACGGCACATTCTTGGCGCTGAAAAAGACAGTGAAGGGAAAAAATCCTTCCTATCTATCAATCCTTGGATAGCTTTTTTTTTTGTCCCCGAAGGGAACATTCTCTCTTAACTGCTCTCCTGTGGGAATAAGCGGGTCTCGGCGGTCGAAGCCCCGGTCATGACCTACGACCAACATAGTGGCCTACTCCTTCCGTAGTGTAACATCAACACGCGTTGTTCTTGTACGACACTAGACCAACTTGTCTGTCGGAAAGAGAGAGAGAGAGAAAAAAAAAAAGGTGGAGTCAAAGGTGCAAATGCGGGGCAGTTGTGTTCTACTCTTGGTAACCCAATTGGCTCTGAGAGGTAGAGCCTGGCCAACCTATGACAACGATCTCTCACACACTCACACACTCACACATACGCTAGGAAGGGATGACAGCCGGCTTCTTTTCTCTCGTATCTTGTTTCTTACTCCACAGCTACTGGGGCGGTTGGTTAGAGGATGGGCAGAGCAACCGGCATCCCACCTTCTGTCTAAAAAAAAAAAAAAAAAAAAAAAAAAGGAGATCCACGGACCAACACACAGTTCTCGTCTTTGTGTCCAAACTCTCCGTCAGGGGGAGAGGGGGAAGAAGGGAGACAAAGCGGGGAACCTTGACCGATACGCCCATTTTTTTTTTTCTTCTCAAAAAAACAAAACAAAAGTGGTTCGACTTGTGTGTGGGACTCTTTCTTTCTCTCCTTCTCATCCTCATCCCAACTCTTCTCTTCTTCATCAACCACTTTCAAGTACCCCCATTGCGATCATCAGTCTTGATCCAACGCAATTCAACCAACTTTTTTTTTACAGCACTTTCCATCCAAGCATCCCTCCACCCCACCCCCTTATTCCTTTTTCCCTCTCAACACCATTTTTCCACCAGTTGCTGCTGCCATGCCAATCTCTCTTCCAGTGATGGTTGTGGTCAAGGCACCCAAATGGATGATCCTGATCGTCTTTTGCCTCGCGCAGTTTCTTGATGTTGCCAACCTCTCGGCAGTCAACATCTCGTTGCCAAGGATCAAGGCCGAGCTCCACTTTACTGAAGCCCAACTCCCTTGGATAATCAATGCCTTTACTCTCACCTTTGGTACCTTCCTCCTCATCGGAGGTAAACTTGGTGACAAGTATGGACATAAGCTCTTTTTCCTCTTTGGCTTGGTCTGGTTCTCGATTTGGTCCTTGATTTGCGGTTTCGCCAATTCGGTTATCCTCCTTTGTATTGCTCGTGCCATGCAAGGACTTGGTGCAGCGGCGACGATCCCCAATGCCTTGGCCCTGATCCAATTCACATACACGGAAGAGATTGAAAAATCGCGCGCACTGTCCATCTTTTCCAGCAGTGGTGCCTTGGGCTTTGGCATTGGCCTAGTCCTTGGTGGCGTCTTTACAGCTACAATCGGCTGGAAATATATCTTTCATATGTAAGTCCTAGGAACCTTTGCCCACGTGCCGACTATTTCTATAGAATTTAACCGATTGTTTGCTTCCTTGACTGACTTTCTCTCAATGATTTTTTTTTTTTTTTTTTTTTTTTTTTTTCATGCTTCAACTAGGTCCGCCATTATGGGTGTCCTCATCTCGATCGTGGCCTACTTTGTGATCCCCGAGTCAAGCCCCGAGTATCGCAAGAACGTCAAGCTGGACATTGCAGGTGCCATCACTATCACCATCTCTCTCCTGGCTATTGTCTACAGTATCTCGGACGGTGCATGGAAATCCGCTCGAGTGATTGTCTGTCTGTTGATCGGCATTCTTCTCTTGGTAGTCTTTGTCTGGATTGAAAAGAAAGTTGAAGCTCCCATGTTGCCCTTGTATATCTTCCGCACACGCATGTTCACCGCCATGTTGATTGTCGGTGCTCTTTACCAGACCTGGTATCACGTCTACAATCTCTATTGCACACTCATCTTTCAGGAAATCATGGAATACAGCGCATTGCAAACGGCCTATGCGTTTTTCCCTTTGGCATTCCCTGGATTGGTCTTGAACCCTATGGCTGGTTATTTGATCCCCAAGGTCGGTGCGAAACCGTTGCTTGTTATCGGAACGGGATGCATGGCCATCTCGGCGGCCCTGTTTGCATTGACGCCTAAGGATATGGGTTACTGGCCTTTGCCGTTCCCTTCGATGTGTATTGGCGAAATTGGTATTGCGATGACCTATACCTCTGCCATGGTAGCAGCCCTCACCATGGCTAAATCAGGAGAGCATGGTCTTAACAGTAAGTTTGTTTGTTTTTACCTTTATCTTTATATTTTTATGTTCTTGATTATTGATGTTTTAGCCGCAGCTTTAAAGGGAAAGGAGGAAAAGTTCTGACCCTGTTCGCCATCATCCTTTTTTCATAGGTGCCGTCTTCTCGGTCGCAATGCAAGCAGGATCAGGTGTTGGGTTGGCCATTACCAATGCCATCTCTGAGGCCGTGATTGTCAAAACCAATTCTCCTTTTACAGGATACCGTGTGGGTCTCTGGATCGGCGTCGGTGTGACCGTCCTCTGTGTCGTGATCACCCTTATCTTTGTCCCCTCCAAGGCCACTCTGGAAAAGAAAAGGCTCGCCAAGGCAGAGTTCACGGAAAGAGAAGCCCAAACTGAAAAGAAGGATGACGGCACCATGGCCTCATCACTGACCATCGATCCATCTGAAATGGAATGTGGTGCTGTCAGGGCTGGTAGCATCGATAGTGAAGACGATCGAAGCCAGAAACGGGAGCTTGTGGAACAGCCGATGACGCTGGTGCCGGCCATGGCGCCTGTGGCTGTTTCGGTGGAGCAAGCCTCCAAGGAGTAACAACTAGGGTAGCATGACAGAGGATGACGGGGTGATATGTTTTTTCGGGCCTTCCAGAAGAGTATCGGTTGGGTATTTGGTTCTTTCGAACCTCATTCCTTTTCCTTTTCTTCTTCTGGTTGGTCACTTTTTCTCAACTCGTCGTCCCAAATGCTCTTCCTTGTTGTTGGCTCTCTTTATTCTTATATTATGCTGATAGACCAGTACCTCATCTTTGGAAGAGGGGTGGCTCTATTTGCATAGAATTGTATAATATTTGTATACCTATAATGTTCTCCGATTAGTTCACACATTGTATAGTACATAAACAGCCTGAACAACTGGAAAGACACGACGTTTATATTCTTGTTCGTTTGTGTCATGCGGGATTGGGACTCTTGTAAAAAAGAGAAGAAAAAGAAGAAAAAGAAGATAAGAATGGTGTGGAAATGGCGTAATGAAGGAGGAAACAATGACCTGTCGAGTATCCTAAAAAAAAAAAAAAAAAAAAAAAGAAAGAAAGAAATGCCATGCTATGCGATGCCATGCCCAACATATACAGTCGTGCAGGTGGCTCTCCCCCCCCCCCCTTTTTTTTTTTTTATAGATGGTCAGGGTCCTTCTTAGTCTAATGGCTTCGTGTCACCGGGATAGTAGAGAGTTTGGGTCTAACGGTCGGTGCCTCGTTTATTAGTGTGGTCATAGCACCGTTTTTTGTTCCCTGTTTCTAACCATCTTTCTACATGTATTCTACCTCGCGATGGTGCCAATCTCGTTGCCGGAGTGCACCAACACGCGAGAAGGTGCTCATCTGGATGCCAACAAATGCTTCTGCATGTGCCATCAAGACTTGGTCCACCATCATCGGTCCAAAGACCCCCAATCGGTCGGCCGTACCCATAGCTTGATGGTCCAAGTACTTCCAG
This sequence comes from Mortierella sp. BCC40632, assembly GCA_011634665.1. Taxonomy (NCBI): domain Eukaryota; kingdom Fungi; phylum Mortierellomycota; class Mortierellomycetes; order Mortierellales; family Mortierellaceae; genus Mortierella; species Mortierella sp. BCC40632. The sequence continues at coordinate 1,785,990 of WAEK01000002.1, forward strand.
CCCAAATCAGCAAACCTTTTCAATTCTTCTGGTCGTTGTTCATTCGTTGCTACAAAGACAGGCATCACGGCTTCAGGATCCGTGGTTGGGTTGAGTCGAGTCTGGACTTTATCAATCCTCTGTGCAATCTGGTCTGTCGATGGCATGCAATGTGACAACTTGGCACCACCAAAGTTTCCTTCACAGTACTGCGCAAAGTCACCACGGCGTGCATGAATCGCCAAGTATTTCTGAGTTGGAGTAACGAGTTGTTGACTCTTGGGATCCAACACAGGTTCAGATGGAACCAAAGTCCTGTCCAAAAACTCTTGGACAAAGCCTTCGAGTTCTTTTGTAAAGTGGAAATGTTGACCATATCGTTCCCACTCAGACTTGTCCCGGACGGCAATCTTGTAGGCGTTTGAAATACAGAGAAACCTTTGTGCCTGGAAATTGGGTGTACGGAGCATGGTCGTAATAGCTTCGAGTTTGGTCGGGTCCTGAGGTAAGGTTTCGAGGGTAAGGTTGAGATGCCATTGCTTCAGGAACCCCTTGGCGGTAAAGTCGATTGTTCGTTTAGAACCAAAACCGCAGACGATACCACACTGAAGTGTATTGTACTCAACTCGGTCTTGATCACGCAACTCTTGAAGTTCCACGACTTTAACTCCTGTCAACTGTTTAAACCGGTCCAGGTCCAGGAACCGCGACCAGGGTTGGCTTTGTTTGGACTTGTCATGGCTCGAGGCTGTGATCGGCGGGATGATTAGAGTCCTACCCAAGGCCTGGGCTACCTCGATTCCACGCAACATGGCATAGAATTGATTCGTAATACCTGCGTATGGTAGGTACGTCAGGTACAACTCGTTATCGACTAATGTCGACTCGAATGGCCTAACTTCTTCTTCCGCGGTCAATGACTCACGCAAGGTGTTCCTGGGCAGCTCATCTAGGTCGTTCCACTCGTGGCCATTGTTGTCGTCCTCATTGTCGTCCTTGTCCAGTCCTAAAGCTGAGCGAGGAGAGCTCTCCTTATTCTCATGATAGTTATTTACAATGGTCGGTGGTCGGGTTTGTTCATACTCATCCTCTTGACTGTCTTTCTGGAGCGCACCCTGCGGAGATGAGAAGGTACTGCTGGGCGCTTTGAAGGCATCTTGGACAGAATCGCCCCGATCGTTCTCGGCTGACGGTGGGATAAACACGCTATCAATAGGTTGTGGTTGTATTGAAGCGCCATCAGGCAAGACGGGGATGCGAGGCAGAGCAGCGCGTGGGCGGTCAGAACTCCTGTAGGGGCGTCTTGGCCCGTCGTTCTCCTGATCCCTGTCAAGGATGTCCTCCTGGAAAAGTCTCCCCTGCGAATCTGGAGACAGGCGTTGCTGTTGCCCTTGCCGCATGTGAGTCCGAGGCGCGGCTGGACAGGCAGTCTCAGGCATGGCTGGTGCGCAGGGACGGGCAGATCGTGCAAAGGGCGTGGTGGTAATATGGAGGATAACCATGGATCCTGATGAGACAAGTAGTACGAGCGAGAAAAGGAAGAGGACTCGGCGTTGGGTATGGCATCGCCGACCCGTGGACGGGTATCGGGCAGGCAGGCCTAATGTGTATTTTGGGTTCTTTGGTGAAGCAGGCATTGAAATCAACGGGTTGACGGTTGGTTGGTGGGAGAGAAGAAAGAAGGGAGTCAATTCAGGGAATGGAGTAGGCTTGAAGTAGAGAGGAAAAAAGAGTGAAGGCGAGAGGAAAGAAGAGAGAAGAGGAAGGAGAGCACAGGACAGGTCCGAGACGGACAGACAGAGACAGGGCAGGCAGAGAGGCGAGGACAAGGGTCGTCAGAAAGTGAAGAATGGGTGAAGAGGGAATGAGAATGAGAATGAGAAATGAGAGGAGAATGAGAAGAAGAAAAGGACGATGAAGAGAGAAAGAAAGAAAGAGAGAGATGGGATACTATGCCAAGGGGCTACAAGAGAGCTGCTCCGCTCACCAATTTGAGGCGCGACAAACTGCCGACACATACACACTCCCTCTCTCTCTCTCTCTCTCTCTCTCTCTCTCTCTCTCTCTCTCTCTCTCTCTCTCTCTCTCTCTCTCTTTCTTTCTTTCTTTCTTTCTTTCTTTCTTTCTTTCTTTCTTTCTCTTCTCTTCTCGTTCTCTTTCCCAATGCATGTGCCCTGCGATTTTGCCTAGACACAACCCAAATACAGTTGTCACCCTTGCGGTTGGGGATGGACGAGGAGAGAACAAGAGAACACAGCGATTGGGGAGTGCAAGGAGCATCCCTGACCCCGTTTCGCTTGCACAGGGCAGATACTGCTCCGCGTCTCATCCTGCGCGGTTTGTCTTGTCTCTTTCGCTCTTTTTTTGCAATGCCCTGTTCAACTCGCCAATAAAAGCGGTGCCTCGTGCACCAGTGAACCCATATTGGACTGAGGGCAATGCACCACAGCGAAGAACAGTCCGCCAGGCACGCCAGGGGCCTCTAGAGTCGCTTACTTCTCCTAAAGTTGCTCTAAGAACCGTCACCTTTCCAACTGCGCGTTCTTCTCCTGTTGTCCCTTCACGCCTGCCCTTTAGCGAAAACAACACTCGCAGAGGGCCCAGGGGGGGGGGGATTCAAAATAAATAAAGAAAAGAACATACAAAAATACTCAAAGGGGTTTGCAGCGGGAGGGAGGGACCTTTCCAAACCTCTCTTTCTCTCCGCGTCTCGCTCCGCTGGAGTGAATTGAAGAAAGAAAGGAGGGTGATGATGAGGAGAACGGGCGAGAAATGAACAAGAGGCGTGAGCAGATAGGCGGTGATGACAGGGCATTGCCAAGTCTGGCAAAAGGCCAGGCAGGTCATGGACGTAAGAGGCTATGTTCCTCAATTGTAGTCAAGCGCCCGCCAGCGCTTTGGTCAGGGCTACTCTCTCATTTTTCTCCGCTTCGTTACGACGGAACAGAGTCATTGTCAGCCGCGGACAAAGAGGATACAATTATGGTGTATGGTTTGGCATAGATGAATGATGTTTACTCCGTTCGTCGATAAAATTACCCTTGCAGAAAGGGGGACAGAGAAGACAGGACAGCGAACGGCGCTCGCTGCTTGACACTGCTCCAAAAAAAAAACGCATTGCCCCACTGCAACAGCAAAAACCCTGTCGTCACTTCCGAGGCAGTGGGAGAGAGAAAGGACAAGGTTGGTCTAGAAGGCCTGAAGAGAGAAAAAAGAGAGACAAAGACAGACAGAGAGAAAGGTTAAAAAAAAAAAAAAAGCTCTAGGCTATCTGGGCTACAACGCGCCGGGGACTCCTAGTCCTCCCATGCCACCAGGTCCGCCGAGCCCTCCACCAAATCCACCAAATCCTCCGCCAAGTCTTCCAAGGGCACCAAAGCCCCCTAATCCTCCAATGCCTCCTGGTCCACTAAGTCCACCAAGCCCTCCGAGTCCTCCGAGTCCTCCAGGTCCTCCAAAACCCCCAAGACCTCCAAAGCCACCAAGACCACCATTGAGACCTAGGAAGGTAAAGTCATTGAGCAAGGGTGGAAAGATATTGACGGATGGCAACAGGTTGTTAACTGGCAGAATATCTGTCTGTGGAAGGAGCTGAATTGGCGAAACAGGGATCTGGATTGGGAGGAATGATGTTGGTCCACCAGTGGTACCACCGCCCATCATGGCTGCGTCCATGCCAACACCCATCCCCATTGGCGGCACTTGAGCGAGTGTAGTTCCCAGCATTGTAACGGCCAGCGAGGCACAGAAAATAGACTTGCAGAGAGGAAACATCGTGGCGAACTTGAAGAATTGAGTAGTAGATAGTTTTTAGGTGCTTGTTCGCAATTGAAGGAAGGAAGAGTGGTGTCGACTCCTAGAATGGAGAGAGACGCATGCCTTTTATACCCGTGGGATCGGGAGCCAGGCTCGAGACGAGGCAAGGGGAGAAAAGGGACAGGCGTCGTAGCTAGAGAGGTCTTTCATGGATCGATACAGGCGTCAGTCCGTCGTCCCCAAAAGATCTGTTGAAGTGGCAGATCGCATTCTGTCAGTAGAGTGCAGCAAGGCTTCTCTTCAGCAGAGTGCTCTATCTGGTGCAGGGCCAAAGACGACAGACGATTGATCAAGAAGCACAGCCATCGCTTGTAATTTCCTACACAGAGACATCAGTCACTCGTGTATTGCCATCAGAGCAAGATGGGGCTCCTTGGATAGGACTAGGAGGATTGACTTGGGATAGGATCAGGATAGGGTTAGGTTGACTAGGATGGGGTTAGGATGGGGCTATGGTGTTACAGCCCACGCATGGGGTTCCTGTTGAATGAATAACGATTCGTCCTCGGGACCTTTCCCCCTGTCTCCTGCCCCTTCATCCCCGTGACAGGTCCTTTCTCAGCAGCCACAAGGGAAAGGAAGAAAGTAAGAAAAAGTTGGAAAAAGCATATGTTGTTGTTGTGTGAGATTGTCTTACTTTCCGGTCGATCCTCTCCTACAAGTGGGCTGTGGGATTGGATTGGCATGCACTACCCGAACTGGTCCCCCGGGGGAAGAGAACACGCGAGGCAAGGCGACTGTTTCCCGAAACAAAACGAGAAGATTCCAGGCAGGCGGCTCTTTCTCTTTCTCTTTTTCTCTTTTTCTCTTTTTCTCTTTTTCCTCTTTTTCTCTCTTCTCTCCCTCTCTCTCTCTCTCTCTCGCTTACCTTGTTCCTGACGACTCACCTGCAGTACCAGCTAAAGTCTTGCCAACAATCTCCTTCCCAATAACTCATGGGAGCAGAGTGAACTGAAGGAGCGGTGGGCCAATTATCTCCACGATGCTCCTCTCGCCAGATCAAAGACAACTCGCCGAGCTGATTCTGCTCTCTCTCTCTCTCTCTCTCTTTCTTTCTTTCTTTCTTTCTCTCTCTCTTCTCTATTCTCAATTTTATAATCTATACCTAAGCAGAGACCTCTTTCTCCTTCACCTGCAGCCGCCAAGTAACGGCTGAGTCCAGACTAGTCACTCTCCCTTCCTCTGGCATGTTCTGTTCTCGTACAGTTAAGTAGAGTCCATCCCTTTTGTGGTCCACCTCCGGCTCGGTCTCACGCCCCACGGACGAGATCCGGCAAATGAGCTCGAGGATTGCTGGACCCGGGAGGTGGGGAATGGGGACAGGATAAAGAACGGAACGAGGCAATGACTTAGAGGACATGGGCAATCACTGGTGCGAGGTCTCGTTTAATAACCAGACCGGATAAACGAGTCTTGGCTGCTTACTCTTTTTTTTTTTTTTCTTTTTTTGCACTGTGGCCAACCCTCTGACGTCGGGAATAGGGGAGAATGATCGAGAAGGAGAGAGAAAGAAAGAGAAGGCAGATTGCGAGTGTGAGCGAGTGAAGGAAGAAACAGTTAGGTCGATTGGCCATACCCCTCTCTAATTGAATAACCGCCAAACCTCTATCTGCATATGTCTCTTGCCCGACTGGCCCTCTTTCTCGAACTGCTCTATCTCTCCAGCAATCGCGACTTTGTCCATTTCGACGGAGTGACTGAAACTCCGCGAGCAACAGACGGGTACGCCTGAGGGTATTCTACCAAGTCGAAGACAAACATCCTAATCTTATTCTTCCACTCACCCCGTCTCTTCTCACCTAAACCGTCCTCCCTGTGCCCGTGCCTGGTCAATTTGGCTCTTGGCCGCCAGGGAGATAGAACCAGAAGGGGCTTACTCGAGCGAGGGACAATTGCCGCACTCAGCCCTCAGCCCTCAGACTTCAAGAGACTGCTAGGTGCAGAGAGGGTAGGAAAGGAGTAGGGACAGACCATTGCCAATGCAACCTTGCCGAGCTGAGGAGTGATGCTTGACAATGAGATTAGCACTATACGATATTAGATGAGGTACCAAGCAGACAACAGCATTGGTGGGTGCTGGAAGGTTCCTTGTGCTGATAGATCGAGCATAGCTACGATTAGGTCCTAGAGAGGAAAAACGATGCACTTAAACAAGAAGAGAGAGAGAGAGAGAGAGAGAGGCAGCGCTCCTTGTCGAGAAATAGGTGGCCACACTTTATCAATCGTGATGGACGCCGCGATCGCCAGTCGCCTCTTCTCGCCGAACCAGCCCTGTGTGCTGCCGTGCCTTTGTCAGGCAAGAACGTCCTTTGAACCATCCGCTTCGGACATGAGGATTTGGCTCCGCAGCCCGGCGAAATGCGCGCGTGCACCCTGTCGGTGACCCCAGACGGGTGCCTGCAGATAAAAGCGAGAAGGGGGCAACCCTACTTTTGCACTTTTTTCTTGTTTTGCTATCGCCTTGTTCTATCGCTTCTATCCTACTCTTGATACGTTTGATTTTTTCTCCTTTGCACTCCTTCCCTCACTCTTCTACACTTGTCCCCTACTTTGAATATTCTCAGTGTTCCTTTGTAGCCACTGGCAACGCCCATCCTAGCCAGCTTCACATTTGTTGCCTTTTGCCTGCCGATCATTCACCCAGCTCTCTCTCTTGCCGGGATTGGTGACCCTCTTGTGCCCTAGTCCTTTTAGCAACCTTTCCTTTACAACCTCATCTCGTTGCCCCTTCCCCTCTCCCTCTCCCCTTTCTCTTTTCCGCTTGTAAACTTTTTTTCCTCGACTCTTTCCCGACCCCTCTCCTCGCTTTGTTCGATCAAGTGCATCTGCCACGTTGCCGTTCTCACAGGAGACGAAATCTGCAGCTGCTTCTCTCCCCCCCCTCTCTTCCCTCTACAGAACCTTTCAGTCTATTCAACAGGTAGGCGCCCATTCTGGGAAGATTTTCTTTTAAAAAATATGTCCTTCCACTTCCCCGCCAATGCCTATGGACTTTAGGATGGTTTAATCAATTTTCATGCAATGCTTCCCGCCTTCGACTATCCGCATCCTTTCCTAAATATTTATGCAATAATGGCTACTTAAAAAAAGAAAAAGAGAGAGAGAGAGAAAGAGAAAAACGAGAAATAACACACTTCTTGGCTTGGGAGTTCTCCCGCCAATTTCGGTGCAGGTGCACAAAACGTCCCAGAGGAGCTTCTCCAGTGTATCGCGGGGTGGGGGTGTAACAAACAATCGCTTCCATAGGATTTGAAGAGGGGGAGACAAGGCGCACTCCCTTGTGGCTCTAACAAAGAATCCTTTTTATACAGCGCAGACCCATTGGGAGGAAATGCATGGGCGTTTGCTTTTTCCGTTCACTCCGTTTGTCATAAGTCTTATCATGCGCCTTTTGCCTCGTGCCCCAGGCCTTGAGCTTGATCCTCCTTTCCTCCCTCTCTCCCTGCCCTCTCTCTCCTTAAAAAAAAAAAAAAAAAAAAAAAAAAAACAGTACAACGACGATGGCGGTCCGTGGCAGCAATCTGTGTTCTCTTGGACCTACCACAGACTCTGGCTTGAGAAACGTTGATCAGCCGAGGCTCTGGACACCATGGTCTAAAGAGGCATCTGTGCGGAGAGGCGACCATTGAAAGGCGACCATCGATTGGTTCCTAATGTTGCCTATTTTTCCTACAGCTTTCCCTTGGCCTTCTATCTCTTCCTCACTTTGTCTCCTTGCTCTTTTCCATGAAACCGACATCCTACACTGTCAGCCTAGTTGAATCAAAGGCCTAGCCAAACACTTTTTTTCTCTCTTGTTAACTACCAAAATGCACCCACTTTTCCGAGGCATTGGCATTCCACTTTCTTCAATCGACTCCAGCGGCAAAGAAAGAGGGAAAAGAGAAAATGTAACAGTATCAAGAGGAAGGGAGAGAGAAACCTACCAGGCGCGCTTTGACCTGTTAATGCTTGACACTTGTTATTTTTTCTTCATCTGTGTGGGCCTATTCTATCATGACCAAGTTTCTTGTTGTTTTGGCGGGAGGGAGGCACCCCTGGTTCGTACGCGATTACTTAAAAAAAGAAAGAAAAGATGGTGCAAGAGATCGAAACGAGTGGATAGCTGGATAGCTGGATAGCTCTGTTCCAGTATTTGCATGAGAATGGCCAAAGCTTTCAGCCCGCTCCTATTTCTAAACTTGGGTTCGAATTGTTCCACTCATGCCTCCTATATTTTTCTATCTTTCTCTCTAAACTCTCAATGGAAGGTCTATCCACTCAATGGCATCTAGCCCATCTTCGCTTTCTGGGCCATCCATTCCTTTAAGTGTCTGCACTAGTCCGCAGCAGTCGAATTCGAGACAAGGGATAAGATCGACAGCCATTGTCGGTAGGATAGTACACCACGCCGACTCCGTACCATTCTACAGCGGCGACCCTGACCTAAGGGGACTTGGGTTTCCCCCGAAGAGGCCAACGCAGGGACTTCAAGCGAGCGATCTCCTCTCCCAGGTGGGTTTCTAATGTCTCCGATGGGAATGAGGTAGAGTGTCTTCTTAATACACTCGCCTGGTTCCTGGTTCAAACTTCTCTTTTTTTTTTCTCCGTTTCCACTCCCCTTTCTCCTCCGAAATGATCCCACCAGGCACATTGCCCACAGCACACCGTCTCCAGTAGACGATTGACTTTCTCTCCTCCTTTCGCTGCTTCCCCATTCCGAGGCTGCAGAACAGCATTGCCCCTGCCGTTTTCAATTACAACCAGACTCTCCTCGCTCGCTGTACCCCTCACTCCTTTGAGAAGGATAAGTCGATTGAGGCTCTTTCTCCCCTGTGGGTGATTGGAGAGTTAGCTCTTTTCCACCATGTGTAGACGGGTACATGTGTTCGGGCCATTTGCCCAATTGACTCTAAGGGAGGCAAGGGCAGGGCAGGACAGGGCAGACAAGGAGTAGAACCGCTCTCGGCCGCAGGGCCATCGAGTGGACTATCTCACGCAATGCACAAACATATCCACATCATTCATACAGACACAGACACATACACACACAGACACATACACACAAACACATACACACACGTCTACCACTCGCATGCCCACATTCACATCCACAGACGCGTATCACATCTTTTTTTTTTTCCCTTTCTCCCCACATTATGCATCCTCTTCTATAGTTGGGTTTGACTCTTGGGCTCTCTTTCACTCTCCTATCTCGCCTTGGTTCGTTCTGCTTCTGTTCTTTCTTCCCTCTCCTCCCTCTCTCACGTCTCTTACACAACACCCTGTGTCTCTGGGTCATTGGCAGCACTTGGGAGAAAGGAAGAAGAGGAGTGCTCAGAAGAGTAGCCCGTGATAGTGGGATGGAGAGGTGGGCCTGGTCTGTGGTCCATTCGCTTTCGATAGCAGGTTTCTTGCCTACCTACCCATCAGACTTGCAAGAGTGATGGTGGGAGAGAGCGGAGGAAAATCGGCGATGCAAAACGACAATTAGTGGATGCCAAAAGGTTCATGGATGGTTTTAGTCGGAGATACCCTTGAGTCGACTGGGGGCAGAGGAATGCGATGTGTACGCTAGCCGTTAAAGCTGCACAGCTTTTCATTTCTTTTCTTTATATGCCGATATCACCGACTTTTTTTTTTATTTTTTCTTCTTCTTGCAACGGTTAGCTAAAAAAGAACCTCTTTTGGAGTCAGGGCGGTTGGTGGATGTGTGCATTGGTTGCCCTTTTGGAGTTGCTACGGTCGATCGACAACCACCATCCGCAGCATTCTCCCCCTGCTCTACGGTTGCATCGCCCTGCTCTATTTTACCCCCTACCTCTCCCAATCAATTGCTTCATGTCTTCCCTAGAGAGAGAAAAGAGCTGCATTTCCACCATCTGGGGCTCAATTCCTTCGACTCTTTTCTGCATTACCAGCTTGGTGGTTGCAGCCGCAGCTGCTGCACAACCACCACCGCCCCCTACTACTCCACAACAGAGCAGAAAAGAGACTGTGTCCACCTTGTTGACTCTCGTTCATTTCCACCATCAAGACATCTTGATTGGAGTACACATTTCTGCACAAGCACAGGTTACGAGACACAGGTCCAAAGACTTGTGCGAGCACCGTGCGCGCGCATGTTTACTCAATGCTTGCTTTTTTTGGCGGGACCATCTTTTCATTTACTCGAGTGAAAGAGACAGGGCGGAGGATGTGTGCGGGAGAGAAGATACGACAAGAGGAACTAAAGTAAGAGGTGGAAGGGAAGACAGAGGAAAGGAGGAGGAGAGAGTGGCAAGGAAGGGGGGGGCCGTGGGGATAGATTGTTGTACTGCGCGTTCCCTCTCCTTCCCACCTCTTGGTCAGGGACCAAGCTGTGAGGCCGCGACGATTCCCATGGAGAAAAAAGAAAAAGAAAAAAAAAAGTGCGGGTTACTTGGAGCGAGAATGGGAAGGAGGTCATCTCATCCCTGCGGCGGACCCTATCGAACTGCCTAGACAGGCATTTGAGCATCAACATACCATGAAGTCGAATGGAGCGAACGCACAACTTGGACAGAAAGAAGGGGGAGAGAAATAATGAAAGCGAAAGTGGAAAGGGAGAGACGCGAGAAACATGGTTTCTGGGCTGGTACACACACACGCACATACACACACACACACACACACACACACACACACACACACACACACACCACATTCGCAGAGTTAGGAAGCTGGTTAAAGGGAGAAGGATATGACAATGAGACGTCGATTAAGAACGACAACACGGTCAGGGCTCTTGCTGCAGCCGCCTCGGCCCGTCCCTGGTGGACTGGCGGTGGATGGAGCCAGGGGGAGGCTGCACACACCGCAGACCACCACGACAAGTCAGCAGGGTATAAAAAGATCGCTTGTCTTCCCTTCATGGGTTTTTGTCTATCCATTTCCTCCTCTATTCATCGCCTTGTCGGGCTCCTGTTCTCTCTCGCTCTCGCTCTTTCTCTCTCTCTCTCTCTCTCTCTCTCTTTCTCTCTCTCTCTTTCTCTCTCTCTCTTTCTCTCTCTCTCTTTCTCTCTCTCTCTCTCCTGTTCGCCCGCTCTATTTCCGCCTGCACTGTATTCTTACCACCTGCACTGCACTGTTCTGTCGTTCTGTCACACACTCTCGCTCTCTCGCTCTCTCGCTGTCTCATTCTCCCTCCCGACACTCTTCATTGCTGGGCTGCATTTGCCCTTTTCTCCGCAAGCGATCTTGTCCCTGGGCCTGGCATCCTTCCCTTGACTTGAGAAATGAAATCTTTTCTTTCCCCCTTACCATACCTGCACCACTCTGTGAACCCAAACCGCTTTCGCCCTTCCCTCTCTTCCTTCTCTCTCTTTCTTTCTCTCTTCTCTCTCTCTCTCTCCTTCTTTCTCTGGGCATGCTGCCTTGTCTTGTTCCACCTTTCAGCTGCTGCTGTCCTTGAGCTGCTGTTTGTCTAGCCTTGAATCCAACCTCGTCACCGTTGCAGCTCTCTTGCCCTCCGCTGACCCACTCCCGAGACATGCGTCGACTTGCGTCAAACACGCACAGTGTCGCTCGCCGCGTCGCGCTCACTCACTCTCTTGCATTCACTGGCCCCTATTCTACCACCACCTCCTCTTCCTCCTCCTCCTTCACCGCTAGCTGAGGCAGCAATAGCGGCACACAGCAGCGGCAGCACACAGTGGCACCACCACCGCCATGCCCTGTCTCCTATTCAGGGACAGGCACACGCAGAAAGAGAGATGTGCTCTCTGTTCTCGAGTTACTGTATCAGAATACTGCAAGACCAAACCCTGTGTTGCAGAAAGAAAAGAGAATGACGAGGACGGTAAATGGGTTTGGACAACCCTTTGCTTCTCCACTGCTTGCAGATCGTCACCCTTCTTCTTCTTCATGCCCTTTGGTCAACTGGTCAAGTTGCCTGACTTCCTCGCGCTCCTGTCCTTTTCACTTTTCTTTCTTTTTGCCCTTTCTCTATGCCCAAACACCCCTCTGTATCTTCTTCGCGACTCGCTCTGACTACCACGATTTTATCATGGCCACCTCTACGAGCGCCAACTGTTCACCCCTGGGTCGAGACCCTTGCCTCTCCTCAAAATTCATTCGAGATATATTTTGCTTCTCATCTTCTCCCCTCTTACTCCCCTTCATACTCCTCCTCGTCCTCCCTGTCTTGTCACAAAAAAGTCGCTCCTACAGTTGGGATCTCTTGTCCACACGCGCTCAGTCATGTCCACCTTCGCACACTTTTTGTGCTCTTCTTTTTCTCCCATGGGTTTGCGAACACGCATGTCATGCACTCTGTTTGCTCTGAGTACATTTACAAGCTGCACTGCAAACGCAGCCGAGGACAAAAAAAAAGTGTGTGAGAGAAGGGAAAAAAGTCAAGGGAGGAAAGGGTTGGGGGGGTTGGGGATGGGTGATGATGGACAAAGGACCAGGGCACGGCCATTGCCTTGCAGAAATGCTATGCACTTTCCACGGGCCTCTCCGTCTTTCCACTCTACGACGTCGTGTCCTCGACAGCGCGCGTTTCTATACCTTTGATGTTATTTTTTTTTTCAGCTCTCTCCTTCAGTTCTTCCTCGATACCCCCTTGTCCTGCGCTATTCACTGACATATGGCCTTCTCGCCGCTTTTTTTTTTTTTTTTTTCTGCTGCCATTGCTGCTGCCATTGCAATTGCTGTTGCTGTTGCTGCCCCTTTCTACTGCTCCAATTGCACACAGGTCGTGCATCACAACACCGTTTTCTGCGCCGACGCTTTCGTTGAGCTCAAGCTTGCATCCAGCTCTGTCAGTCAAGACCAGCCTCAGCGGAATTGCCCTTCTCCTTTGCACGAGACTCGCCGCCGACTCGAATCCGAGACTAGCCGGTTGCCTCCTCCTTATTCATCACTACGCCCCTCAGACCCTTCTTGTCCACAGCAGCAACGGAAGCTGCAACAAGACAGAGGAGAAAAAGGTCTCTTTAAGACCCTGTCGTCATCGCCGAGTGTATACCACAGCAATTGTGGCGGCAAGGACGCTTCTCCTGTACAACGCCGCCCCGTTTTTGACCTTGACGAGAACTGGTCAAACCTTGGACTCGAGCGGGACGACCTCTTTGACCAGGACTTTCCCACCCACAAGGCCACTTTTCCTCCTCCTCTTCCTCCTCCTGCCTTGCACCTTCTTCCGCACGATAGTCTGACTGCATTGCAGCAACAGCAGCAACAGCAGCAACAACAACAAACTGCCCCCGACCTCTCACCACGGCTCTCACCAGCTCCACCACAGTCTACTCCTGCTCATACGGCACGCATCCAAGAAGGATCCTTGTCCCCCGTGCGGTCCGTTTTACACCTATCCTCGTCACCCTTGGCCCCTTTGCCTCAATCCCCGTCTTCTTGCCCTTGTCCGACGACCACTGCCCTTTGGTCCACATCATCGTCTTCACTGCTGCTACCTCCAAGGGACCCCGAAAGATCCTGTGCTGTGACCCCTGGCTCAGTTCCTACGCCCATTGTTGCGCCTCGTCAAGATTTTGCAGAGTGTCATCCGACATCGGGCCTGTCCCTGTCCCTGTCCTCAGGTCTTGACCTAGACCCATTGTTAGCTATTGGAACATCCGGCCCTGACGACCTGACTGAAGTTCATTGTCCAGCTGAAGTGTCTCTGAGCCGTAACTCGGACCTGGTCCTTGCGTTGCCTGCATCGACAGCAATTGATGTGCAGGAGCAACATTCGTATCAAAACCCCGGCTCTCAGTCCAACATCTGCCTTTCAAACTCGGCGAGCCCCAGCGGCGACTTTTGTTCCCCTGACAAATCCCTGTCTTTGACTCCATCCTCGTCTTTATCGTCTTTGTCGTCGTCTCCACGATCTTGCTTGGTTGCAGACGCATATTCATCCCAACAACAACGCGCACCATTCAACTCTCAGAGCCCGCAGACCTTGTCCCTTTTCAGCGCCCGTGAGCATCCACATCCACAGCATCGACAGATGTCTGCTCATTCCCCCTTCTTTTCGTCAGTCATTCGCACGAGTCCAACACCTCGCCCGATGGCAGTAGCAAAGGCAGGTTCGCTCGTTGAGCAGCAGTTGCAGCAGCACTCACAGCAACACCATCAACAACAGCAGCAGCAACATCATCAACAGCAGCAACAACAACAACAACAACAACAACAACAACAACAACAACAACAACAGCAGCAGCAGCAGCAGCAGCAGCAGCTACAGCTACAGCTGCAACTACAACAGCTACAGCATCATCATCATCATCTGCAACAAGCGCAACAGCTGCATATGCAGGACTCGAGTCCAATGCATGCTATGGCTCCCTTTGGTGCGGCTGCCCCGTCTGCCTTTGCAACGATAGATGATCTAGGGCTCGCAGGCCATGTCTCCTCTCCCCTTGCATCCCACATGCTACCACACTCACACTCGCCCAACTCTGGCTCGCACGCCAGCACAGGCACCACCGGCTCTGACAATAGTATGGCTCACTGCCGCCCGAGCCACCCACCCCGTGGGTCAATTGCCGCCTCTTTTTCTTCAGCTTCTTCTTCTTCTTCTTCTTCAGCTTCTTCTTCTTCTTCTTCTTCTTCTTCTTCTTCCTCATCGGCTTCTTCTTCGTCTTCTGCTTCTTCAGCATTGCCTCTCGGCACTTCCCTATCTTCCTTACCAACTACCCCTTTCCCTTCAGCTGGCCTGAATGGTGACTTGTCTCTTCACTCTCTTCACACTCTTGACCCACACCACCATTCAAGCAGCTGCGCTACCACCACTACCACTATTACCACCATGGCCTCTCCTCTTGCTCTCCACAACACTCCCGCTCACTCTTCCTCGCTGCTCGCTTGTGCTGCCGTGATGGACGAAGACCTCTCACCATCCCAACAGCAACAACAACATCTCCAGCAGGATCTAGACATGGCGCATGAAGATAACCACCACTTGCTGGGTCTCTTCTCGCCTAGCGAGATGAACTTGATGGCCATGGCTTCTGTCGATTCATACTCAGGTTCAATCATGAACTCTACCAATGTCGCGCCATCCGAGAACACACACGCGACGATGCCTCCAATGGTCGTGTCTACAACTATGCCTACGACTGCTGTGCCAATGGCCGTGGCGAACACGCTCGTGCCCCTGCCCTGTGTTCTCCGCTCATCTCACACTCAGCCCGTGCACGCACCGCTCCCACCACTTGTGACGGCGATGCAGGGCCGGATGGGCGCCCCAGGACACCCGTCTTCGGGCGACAACACCAAGTCACCCTCACCCCACAGCTCAGACTCACCAACGTCTTCAGAGGCTTCTTCACCGACTTCACCGTCGTACGACGATGTGGTCCTCCCTGTTGTTGCCTGTGCAAGCTGCAAGCGGTCGCATATCAAGTGTGACCATGGTCGACCTTGCCAAAACTGCCTCAAGCACCCAGCCAAGGCCTTGAGTTGTCGCGATGCCGTGCCGAAACCACGAGGTCGACCAAAGGGTGGTAGTAAGGTCGCCGCGGAAGCACTTCTCTTTGCAAAGCAGCGACACCATCCACACGCAGCACCTCTGCCGCACTTTCATCCGCACTTTCATCCGCTGCCGCCTCACGCTCACCACGCTCACCAAGCACATTCACATGGACATGGACACGGACATGGACACGCTCATTCACTTTCGTTTGCCTATCCTGTTGGTGCAGCAGTAGAAGGACATTCACTCTCGCCGCCTTCACCTTCTCATGTTCCTGGTCCCCATGCTCCATCGCAGCAACACCAGCAACACTATCACCGCCAGCGAGCCCTGTCGTTTCCGCAGATTATGCCACCTCAGCAGCATCATCAAGCAGGACTCTCTCCGCTCCAGTGGCAACAACAGCAAGAGCTTGTCCTGCAGCAACATCGACTTCAACACCAACACCAGCAGCAGTTGCAGCACCAACAGGCACTCCAACAACAGCAGCAACAGATCCAGCGCCAGATCCAGCAGCAGCAGCAACAACAACAACAGCAGCAGCAACAACAACAACAGCAGCAGCAGCAAGAACAGCAGCAGCAGCAACAACAACAGCAACAGAGTCGAACTTTGCCGTCTCAGCATCATCAACGAGCCTTGTCGAACCCTCATTTGCCCTCTCAACAATCTTCTCCAATGGCAGAACATGCCTCCCAAGGCGGGATGGCCATTGCCATGGGCGACTGGATGGTTGCTCGAAGCAAGAGTCTTTCACAGGCGACGAACGAGTCGATTCTCCTAGCTCAACAACAACAACAACAGCAACAACAACAACTTCAGCAATGGCATCTTCAGCAGCACTTGTATTCGACCACTCATCACCCTTTAGACGATGACATGTCAGGACCCCTTGATCATCCTGCTCAGTCTCCCATTCAGTCCACAATAGGCGAAAACATGTTGCTTGACCCTGTTGTCAAATCACATTCGAGTGTTCCGATGCCGACCGCTGCCTCGACAGCAGCCATGTCTGTTCATCCTTTGCACCACCACCCAGAGATGGCTCCATCGACCTCTTCCCCACATTGGAATCATCCTCTGTATCGGTTCCAGCGTCGACCTTCACTTCAGGTGGAGATGCTCTCGGGGCATTCTTCCCTGACCACCACTCCTTCCTCTTGTTCTTCGACGCCTTCACCAGGCCCAGCGGGATTCGACATGGTCTCGGCCGTCGTTGCCACGACTGCCGCTGCAGCCACTGTATCACCACACTATGCTTCTTTTGGGGCTATGGCTCTTACCAAGGATAATGTTGATCTTTCCACTCTATGAAATTTCTAGTTTTTTTTTTGTGTGTGTGTTCGACAAGTCACTTTGGAAACATCCGTGTATACCGACCTTTTTGTTTGCTTTTCTCTTCATTTTTTTTTTTCTTTATCTTCTTCTTCTTCACTTTGTAATCGACTATGGAGATGGCCCATACCTACCTTTTTAGTGCCATGAAATGCCGTAATAAAACGAACGAATGAAAAAAAAAAAAAAAAAAAAAAACTCTCTATAACTCTTTTTCTTGACATCCTTTGGTTAATGCTTTCACTCTGTTGATCAAGATATTGGTAAAAAAAAACACACTCACACATTTTTTTTTTCTAGCAGCACAGGGCCAAACGATGCTCTTTAATATGTAAAAAGTCTGCTCTGAAAAAAAAATAATTGATTTTGGTAATCTTCTTGTTGACAATACCCAGCTTCAACGTCGTCCGGTCCACATCCCGATCCAACTCATCCAACAACTGGATTTGGTTGTCCAACTCTTGTCCAATTGCCAATCCAATATGCTTTTGGCGTTGCAAGATCGCATTAAACTGCTCAATATGATCATCCTGTTGTCGCATCTGTTCCTGTTGAAGAATCAACAACCCCTCATTATCCAACCCGCGTGTTTGCGATGTCTCCTGAGTCATGTTCTGAACCACTCGTCCAAACACACGTCTTGTCGAAGAGGCCATGCGGCTCGGCCCTGTGCTGCTGTTGTTGCTAACTCCTGCGGACGAATACACACTACTGCTACCACTCATCCCACTGTTGAGCGTCGATCCTGCAAGACTGAAATTGTCAGGCAGTCCTCGCATCGACCCTGCATTCGATCCTGGTTGACTGCCTCCCCCTCCACTGTTATTCCCGACTATCAACGCACTCCGATCTCCCGAACTGGCTGGGACGCTTCCTCCTGCACCTTGGTATCCGACGACACCATCGTTCTGTCGACTCGCAATCACCAACTTGGTCAACACCTCTCGTTCATCCTTCAGTTCTGAAAGCATATCCTGGCGTCGTCGTAACTCGCCATCAGACATAATACTTCCCTTCCCTCCTGCTCCCGCACTCCCCGTCGCCAGTTGGATCAATCCATTCTCGAGCGAAGGGATCCGAAGACCCATATTCGTCAAGAGTTTCTTGCTTTGGATCGTACAGTTATGAGAGGCCGAGATCTCACTTCGACCTAAATGAGTCTCTCGTCGGTTGATGAGAGATCGGACTTCACGTGCGATCCCTTGCAAGGTTCGGTACTCTTCCAACCAACTCTCGGTCGTGTAGGAAGATTGAGGGGCTGGTGAAGGATTCGACGATGCCTGTGAAGGCGGAGCCATGGCCTCAGGAGGAGGGGGCGAAGATGAAGACCATCCAAAGATAGTATTGAGATGTGAAAAGAGAGACCCATGAGAATCGCTATTGCTATTGTGTTGTTGATGTTGTTGCTGTTGTTGTTGATTGGCATTGTTGGCAAAAAGGTCTGCCGTCGATCGACTGACAGGGATCGCCAAGAACTCACCCCACTCGTGTGTCAGTCGCCAACGATCATCTCGGTGCGAAAGGATTCCACGTAGATAGGTCTCTAAACCGGCTCGACGTTCTTCCAACAACTCGGGGTTGTCCATGGTCGACTGCCACCAGTGCTTGGGTGGGAGCGGCTGTGGAGGTGGATGGTCTGGGAAAAGCTCTCCAAGTCGTTGGTGAAGATGTTCAAACTCCGAGTACCGTTTCCAGACGGACCAAGTGCGGACCGCGGCATGGACCTCGACCCGAAAGACGGTATGGGGTTTGGGATTAGTCCGCGCTTCGTAATCGCGCACATAGATGGCCTGAAGCGTCTCGGTCATTGTGGTGTGCGAACCTGGCCTGGGGCAAAAGTGATGTTGCTTGCTGACTGACTTTTTGGATGAATAGGGAAGAAAATGGAGGAGAAAAGAAGAAAGAGAAGGGTGTGCGTGTGTCTGTGGCTGTATCTTTTTCTCTCTCTGTGTGTGTTGGCAAAGACAAGTTATATGCAAAAAGGAAAAAGGGTCAGGCCGCGGGTAGGTCAGCTTGACGTTTGTTTCGTGAAAACAATAAAAAAAAAAAAAAAATTGGGGTACGTGCTTGCTTGGGAGTGGTGGTAACAGTAAAGGAGAGACAGTGTGATAGAAGAGCCAATGTAGAGCGTGCTCTTTTGTTCAGAAGGAAAAAATGGACAGTGACAGTGAGAGTGACGAGAAAAAAAAAAAAAAAAAAAAAGAAAAAAGAAAAAGAGAGAGAGAGAAATGGAATGGAATGGGTTGAAGAAAGAGCTTTACTTCTGCTGATCTCGTGACTGACCAAGGATGGCTGGGGACACGCCCACAGTAGCCCATTCACATTTACGCACACCGCACACCCGCATATTTTACACACATGCCGTAGGGAGAGAGAGAGGAAGAGGTGGACAGGGTTCAAGAATGAACAAACCCACGGCGTACGGCGTTCATGGCATGAAAAAAAGAGAGAGAAAGAGAGAGAGGAAAGGAGAGAACATTCATGCATGAGTTGTCTCGCGCCTGTGCACTACAAAAAAACCAGCAACAGCAACATTTACCCCGAGGGGGGGGGAAGGACAGGGGAGGTGGAAAAAACATACCGCAGATCTTGCTCTGTATCTCTTCGTCCTCGACCACGTCCTCGAGCATCTCCCCGTCAAAGGTCATGGCCTCGAGATTCGCGTCGGGTTCCTTGACCAGCAGCTCGAATACCGCAAAGTGACCCTCGGCTGCTGCACAGTGCATCGGGGTCCAACCTAGCAAAAGAAGAGATGGGTTTAACAAAAAAAAAAAAAAAAAAAAAAAAAAAAAAAAAATCTACTCCTCTTCCCGTGCATGAATAAAGAGACATACCTTCAATGTCCATCAGATTAACATTGGCACCTTTCTGGACAAGATATCGACAGATATCCAGATGGTTATAAGAGGCCGCAAGATGCAATGGACTCAATCGCCTTGACGCGGATTGGTAGTTGACAATCTCTTTCTCGGAACGACCACACGGTCCAGGTGCCTCTATTAACCGGGCTATCATTGCTTGGAAAAGTGCTAGATCACCCGTCTTGGCTGCATCTGCCATAAGCGAAGACGGATCAAACGACACCTTTTTCGAGTTTTTCGATTGTTTCTGCGTCGCGTTCGAGGCATCCGTCCTGTCGCGCGTAGAGGTCGATTTGGCATAGAGTCGGATCGAAGGGGAGGATTGATAACTTCGTAACCGTGGTCGGATAGGGCTGGCATCCGCAGGATTGACAGATGTATTGTTCAGTCGCATATCCAGGAGGTTATTTGAGAATGATCCTGCATGCGCCTCAATGCCTATGCCTGTACCTGTGCCTATGCCTATGCCTGTGCCTGTGCCTGTGCCCGAGGTGATGATCATGCTTCTCCTATTGCTATGAAGGCCGCGCGTAGAGAGTGTGCTACTGCTGTTGTTGCCACTGGTCGTTCTGATCACTGGTATCGGAGTCCTCAGGATCAAAGGATCCCGTGGCATAGAGTTGGATCGAATCGTTGTCTTTTCTTCCTTGACCTCTGAATCAACCTCGGCTTTGTTGGTCTCCTTGACCAAGCTCGAGGCACTGCTCTCCACTGCAGGGTTTTCATTGGCTACTGGCTCTTGAGCTGTGTCTAGGTCGACTACGCGTAACTCTTTAAGTGTTTCATCCTTTCTGCTTTCAGATCCACTCTGTCGTTGTAGACTTGGTAATACTTGAGATGGTCCTGTAGAAGACCCGGACAAGACGCTCAAAGCGCCACCACCAACACCAAGGCTGGGTGCCCTGACAGGCCACTGAAAAGGAGCTGAAGAACTGAGACTGCTGGGTGGGTCATCCAGTCCAATCCGGTGACTATCTGTCGCCAGCATCATTAGCGGCAGGATTGATGTTGATGGGGACCTCATATGTCCAATCGACATTTTGAGCGTGCTCCAGTCATGGTCCGTGTCACTGCTACTACTAACGGGTGATGTCGGCACCGATTCCTCTCCAATCTTCCTGTACCGAACCACTAGCGATCAACGATAGATCAAGAAATCACCCGAAAAGAGAAAAAAGATGAGAATGTCAGAACAAGAACACCCCCCATCCCCTTCTCTCCTTTCCTTCCTCCTCAAAGCCCTCGGCAAGTTCCTCAAAGCCCTTTTGGTAGGGCAACACAGAGATTCGGACCGACAGCAGGCTAAAAGTACCTTCTGTCAGGTTGAGAAAGAGTTCAAGAGTCGTGTTTTCGTCTGCACAGTCGACGGGCTTGTATTTCCGATGATTCATTTTGTTGGTGTTGGCTCCAAGGTCCAGCAGTCGTTTCGTCAAGTCAGCCATTCCCAGGAAACTGGCCAGGTGAAGACTGGTGTTGCCCTCGCCCCAGACCTTGCCCATAAACTCGTAAAGAACTTTTTTTGATTCCAATTCCTCTGACGCCTTGGCTACAAAGTTGAGCATGTCCAGTGCAATCTCTTCGTTGATCAAGAAGCACGCTATCTGGATCAAGTTTAGATGGTCGACCTTGGGTCCTAGCAACTCTTGCGCATCCAGTAATACATCCGGGTCGTGGCGGTAGTGGTTGTCTCCATTGGGATAGTTCCACATAACAAGTGTCTGAATGACGATTGCAAAGTCGAACGCATGTAGGACGCGGTTCAGTTCCTCCCGATCCTCCTGTTCAATTGTATCTAGGATCTGTCTCCATAATGGTAAGCTTTTGGGTGATCCAGGTTCCCCAGGCGAGTCAATGTGAGAAAGTGCACTGACAAATGAGTCATTCGAACCGATAGAACTCATTGAAAATGCTCCTGAAAGGTATGCGGATTGTTCCAATGTTAGTGTTGATGATATTGAGGCCGAATGTGGAAGATGTCCTGACGACAGCATTGATGATAGTGTCGGGGTCGAGGCCACCGTTGGCGAGGTGAGCTGGACAGAAAGCTGTGGAGCTGATTGTTGTCGTACCCAAGCTGCAGACGCCCCTGACAAGGGCACGGGGGCTGGCTGTGGTACTGGCGCTGGCGCTTGTGGACGAGACGAAGACGGAGGTGAAGGCGAGGGTGAAGGTGAAGGCGAAGGTGAAGGTGAGTGCCGGTCAGATGCTTTGAAGGAAGCAGGCGGACAATATCGAAACTCCTCTGCAAACGTTTGTGGGATAACCAAGGGTTGGTAGCGTATCAAGGATGATGATGGTCTGGAGACGGTGGACCAGGATGCAGCCTGCAGGAACTGCTGCGAGAGCCTCTGCACTTTGCCTGTGTTGGGTGCCTCCTGATAGGGGTTCTTTGGCGGGGTCTTGAGTGGCCTGGAGGACATGGCTTCCGGCATTGAGTTGTGGGGGGCGTAACAGTGTTTTCCTTCGCGTGTAGTGGAATAAAGAGAATGAACAAAAAAGAT
The DNA here is from genome assembly GCA_011634665.1 of Mortierella sp. BCC40632. Lineage (NCBI taxonomy): Eukaryota > Fungi > Mortierellomycota > Mortierellomycetes > Mortierellales > Mortierellaceae > Mortierella > Mortierella sp. BCC40632. The sequence goes on from WAEK01000002.1 coordinate 1,807,901, forward strand.
AGATAGTCAAGGGAGCTGGTCTGTTTGCTGCTGTAAAAAAAAGACAAAGAGATGTCTCTTGTGTAGAAAAGTGGCCAGAGGTGGAGTGTCCGTTTCCTGATTGACTGGGTCTGGCAACAACAGAAGAAGAACGAGAAAGAGAAAGAGAAGGAGAAAATGAGATTGTTGTTGTCGGAGGGGAATGACAAAATGGAGGGAAACAGATGGGAATGGGCCGAATGAGAGAGTGAGAGAGAAAGAGAAGGTCAACAACAACAACAACAACAACAACAACCACATTCTAAGCGAGAATGAACAAGCGACTCACTCATTCTCTCTGTCTGCCCCCAACCTTCCCTTTCCGTGTGATAGTTCTCAGGGGTGAAGTTGGGTGAGTGACCACCGGGCGAAATCCTTCTCTCTCTGTCTGTCTGTGTCTGTCTCTGTCTCCTCTCTTTCTTTCTTCTCTCTCCCTCTCTCTCTCTCTCTCTCTCTCTCTCTCTTTCTCTCTCTCTTTCTCTCTCTCTTTCTCTCTCTTTCTCTCTTTCTCTCTCTCTCACTCTCACTCTCATATGCAGAACGACGCCCAAGGGCACGTCCCACTTGATAAGGTCAACAAGTACCCGCTGCCAGCAGACTAATTAAAATGGCCCCACGTTTTCTCTCTCTCTTTCTCTTTCTTTCTTATTTCTTGGAGCTTGCATCGTCCAGCGCATGGAGGACCGACGAGGATGACTTGCAGGTCCAATGAGAATGAGAGGCACGGCCCGTGGGCCCGAGACTCAACTCTTGGCGCGTCATAGATGTAGTGATGACAGTGCTTGAGCAGCAGAGCTGGACGGCGGCGAGTCTGATGCCGGATGTCCGACTGAGTCATTAGTCCATTCCAGGCAAAAAAAAAAAAAAAAAAAAAAAAAAAAAATATAAGGAAGGCACGAGAACTTCGAGTCTATGAGGACAGAGCATCCAGGCACGAGCAGAAAGGAACACAGTCCTCCTCCTCCTCCTCCTCCTTCTTCTTCTCTCCCATACTCCTTTCTCTCTCTCACTCTCTCGCTGCGCCACGGATTCGTATAAAAGGGATCCGACGGCCTCTTTCTTCTCATTCTTCCATTCTCAATCACTCAACTCTTACTCACTCAACACACTCACTTACTCAACACAATGGCTCGCCAACGCTCTCGTGCTGCTCCTGCCCAGACTCGCCAGGCCTCGACCATGCCTGTCCGCCAGGCTCCTCCTCCTCCCCCTGCCCCCGTCCGCGCTCCTCCCCAGCAGATGACCGCCCCTCCCCCACAGCCTGCTGCCATGGCCCCCGCCGCTCCCCAGCAGCCCGGTATGTTTGCCCAGATGGCCACCACCGCTGCTGGTGTTGCCGTCGGTTCCGCTGTCGGCCATACGATCGGTGCCGGAATCACTGTAAGTCCTCCATGCTCATTTCTCAGAGTCATTTTGTTCCCTCGGATCAGAGCTGATCGATCCTCCGAACACAAATCCCCAATTTTTTATTATTTTGTTTGTGTTTACGATTGATCATCGTCCACTGTTGTTGACAAACACTTTGTTATCTCTCTCTTTTTTTTTTTTTTTTTCTCCTCTCCTAATAGTCCATGTTCAGCGGTTCCTCCTCCGAGCCCGCTCCTCAGCAGCAGCCCCAGCAGCCAGCAGCCCAGTACCAGCAGCCCATGTACAACGCTGCCGTCCCCAACGCCACCGCTGCCTCGTGCGAGGCCCACACCAAGGCTTTCACCAACTGCCTTGAGGCCAACAACAACGATGTGGGCGTCTGCCAGTGGTACCTTGAGCAGCTCAAGGCCTGCCAGACCATGGCTGCCCAGTACTAAAGGCAAATGATCTTGCCTTTTTTGTTCTCGGACAACAATAAACACCCTCGGCATTTTGTTTTTTCGATCGCTATCTCTCTCTCTCTCTCTCTCTCTCTCCTCACTGTTATACACCCGGACCCTATACATTAGACCAAACCACCTTGTAATAAAGCCCACAAAAAAAAACAAGAAAAAAAAAAAGAAGGTTGCAAAAAAAAGGTTGTTAAAAAGATTGCCTGCAGTGCATTCCGAATATCTCCTTTCTCTTCGAACAGTGAGTCTGGGGAAGAGAAAAAAAAAAAAAAAAAGGGAGAACAATTGTCCACTCCTTGTGGAAGTGGAACCGATACTATGCGTGATTGATTAGAAAAGAGGGGAAAAAAAATTTCCATTTATATTTTTCTGCAGCCAATCCGAACCTTCTTCTCGGCCTCCGTGGGTCATTCTTTCTTTGATGTGGGTTGGGTTGGGTTGGGGAGGAGTGTGTGAGCGGGGAGTGAGTTACGTGGCCCTTGTGATTCTGGCGGGTTCCTCAAGGTCCACAGCCTCTTTTTCCTTTTTTTCGATCGGCACACAGAAAGTCTCTATCGTCATCCTCTCTCTCAAATACACGTACGCATCCATGCTCGCACTCACTCACTCGCCTAGAACGCAAAGGGTGGCCGGTGCTCTTTGATCAACTCCATCGACGAAAGTCGGATCAAAGCCAAGAATTCTTGTAGTCGCTGGTTCTCCTGCATTTCCTTGTACAACGGCACGGCCCCAGACTCGCTGGCCACCATATTGGCCATCTCGACCGACTTTTCCAGGTACTCGGGTGTAACCACACGCGACTCAAAGTAGACTCGGTGCAGGTTCATGACCAGTTCTGATACATACACCTGTCGCAGTTGTCGCATTTCCTCGTTCCTGATACCATCTATTATGCAAGAAAAAAGAAAAAAAGAAAAGAAAAAAAGACAAGTCAGACAATAATGGGCGATTAGTAAACCTGTCTGCCGAAGAAACCACATCAGTAACAACAAACAACAAACACTGGTACACCCAGCGGTTACCTCCAGGGCTACTGCAGTCCGAGAGCCACCTTGATCGAAGCAGCGATTCAATCTCGAGAATCGACTGTTGGGCCTTGCCCTAAATTTATGCCACAACAGCAAGAACAAAAACATTCTGTTTCAGCAAACAAGAAAGAAAAAAAAAAAAAAAAAAAAAAAAAAAAAAAAAAAAAAATTCCCATACTATCTCTTATTCTCTTACCCTCAATTTCATTTCCCATGCCAGGCCTAGAGGCTGTGATGACTTATCCAAAGGCTTGTGTGCAAGAACATCCTGCCATTCTTCATAGCTCACCCGCGCAGAGAGCAAGTCACGGTAATGGTAATGCTCCTGTGTGATAGCCAACGCAGTCGACAGTCTGTTTTGAGGCAACGCCTGAATAATGTCCGAGGGGAGGGAGTTGTATACTGCATAGGCCACATTCATCTGACCCGTTGCTGTAGGCATGATCAAGGGGGAGTAAGGAAGCATTTCGAGGTTAAAAAAAAAATCCATGTCAACGTCTAAAGACTAATCAAGAGGAGGGCATAAGAACTCACCCAGATACCGCCGGATTAGTTGATTGCTGCTAACAAGACATTCTTGATAATGGTTTGTATCAAATGTGAGCCACTCCAATGCTGAAATATAGCCCTGGGCCTCTGCTGACACAGGTGCTGCCAAGCCCTTTTCAAGGTTGGTTCTGAGCTCCTGTACTCCTCCCTAGAAAATTACAATGCGGAAAAAAAAAAGTCATTTCCTTAGTATGCTTAAATAAGGACAGTAGCTTGGCCTCCACTTCTAATCCAAGGACATGGCTTACAAAAATTCTTGAATCCTGTGTCAACAACTGTTGGACAGTTGCGATCAGTACTCGACGCAAATCGAGACCATATCTCCTGAGTGTGTTGACATGTTCCAGACGCTCCCTCCGTGGTCCTCGGATGACTACCAAGCAATATATCAAATAAGTCTCTTGCAAAGATGCCTTTTTTTTTTTTTTTTTTTTTGCTCGACTCTCAAATGCGACATGTGCAACCACTTACGTTTCAAATAGGAAGAACAGCACTCAATTTGAAGGTGCACAGGCAAGAAAGAAGCATAGAGCGGAGCAATATCATACTATAAAAAAAAAAAAAAAAAAAAATCAAAATCTAGTAAGAATGACAGTCGAATTTTCAGGTACCAAAACCCAAAGTCTTTCCAAGTAAATTAAAGAGATGAAATGCTTACCATCTTTCGTGAGATCAAATAATCGACATAGCTCTTGATGAAATAGTCACCGTCCTGTGGAGGGACATTCGAGTCGTTGGATCGGAGGAAAATCACAAAGTGTGCCATAAATCGCAACATATGAGGTCGAAGCGGCAATCCATTCTCGCCAGATTCCTTGGCACGCTTCGCCATCCGTGTGAGTTGCAGATCTGTCTGCCCAAGAATAATACTCCTCTGAATCTCCTTGAACATATCGTTGGAAACATTCCTATCGACCCAAAAGAAAAAAAAATAAAAAATAAAAATAAAAAAAGGAGAGAAAAAGGAAATCAAGAGAAAGTGTGAGTAGGTGAGTGTGTTAGAAATGTGAAATGACTGATGGCGCCCCCCCCAATTTACGATATATGACTCTCAAGCTCGACATCCATACCTTAGCTCTGGAATCTGACTATTCGTCAGGCTATCAAAGATATCCTTTGCGCTTGTAATCTTGCAGCTTGGAAGAGGGAGTGCTGCGCTCACCCCTCCACGATGGAATTGAGATAAGCGTCCTTCGACCATGCTCTCCAACAATGCATTGTACATGACCCAGGCATGATCCTCCCATGTGGAGCATACAGAAAGTACCTAGAGATCGCATACGTCAGAAAGAATGTGTCAGCTCCATTGAAAATAAACCGCTCTCGCGTTTGCGGTAAAAAACGCATTTTTTCTGTCTCGTAGCTCTCTTACCGATGACACGTCGCCGGACAAGGCTCCATAGATAGCTCTCTCATATGGCTCTGCTGTTGTATCATTCGCCAGTGCATAACAGGTTCCTTTCCAAAGGCCACGTGTTTTGTTTCCAGTTGATCCATCGCTTTGCTCTTGTTGAGGGTCTTTAAACAGGGCAGTGACCGAGTAGAGGTCTCCACCGCTGATACTGTCTGCCCTCCATGGTTCACCCGCCTTGCGACAAGCTTCCTTTGCTTTATCCAACTGGCCTCTTCGAATAAATTCCCATACTGTCTTGAGCAAGTCATGTTCTGTGCGCTGGTTCTGTTCTGTTTTCTTTGTTCCGTCACGAGTGGTGGCGTCAGGATCAATAGATTTAGTGGATGCTGCCAATCCGAATGGCTTTTGTAAATATTGCATGGATCCTGTCTGCGGAGTAAAAGCAGGGGCAATGATCTCTAGCCAGAGCTTTACAGCCTTTTGGAGAAGAAATAAAATAAAAAAAGATAATGGGATGTAAGCACATTGAGAGGATATTGATCAGATCGAATAGGTCAAATGCTGATAGTTGTAGTCGTTCTTACTGCATGACGTTTAAAATTTGGATCTGAGCTAGCCAAGTGTTCGATAAAGTCCAGATCGGACCATGCCTTGGCATCAGGTCCCTTATCCTTAAATGTGTTCGTCCTTCCCAGCGTACTATCACCGTTCATCCATAAAAGTTTCTCATTCTGTTAATAAAGAGATTACACGCAGAAAATATGACATTGCCATGGATTTCTTTTTTCTCGAGTCGGCTTTGTGTCTTTTTACCCCAAAAGAACAGAGAGAAGTAGCCACGTTTGGCCTTCAGCCTGCCACAACTTGTATTCATCAACAGCGCCAAACGCCTGGTATCCTGCGTCCGAATCTTTACGGTGTTCAAACTGCTGAGCTCTATGTCGATCGAAACGACAAAAAAGAGTAAAAGTGGAGAACTCTTATTTAGCCAGCCATTGGTGTAGCACTTTCGTCCCGAGTATTTTTTTTTTTTTTTTTTTGCTAGCACGCCTACCTTGTAGAGCAGAGTGCGTCAAACTCTGGCAAGACGGTTCTAAAGTCGATATCGGTGACACTCTCTACACGCTGTCTCAATAGTCTTTCCATTGCCCGCGCAAACTTTTGGTACTCGATTCCAGTCTCGAATGATCCACGCTGGTCCTATGAAAGGGAGCACAAAAGTGAAGAGATCCTGTTAGCTATTCCAATGGTCCGAAAAGTCCAAGAAGATCTCATGTAAAGACTGGGGTGTTCCTGTACCTGCTCTTTACTAAAAGTATCGGCCTATGGAAGAAAGAGAGAATATGCAGTCAGCAACGATTTCGCCTGGTGTCGAGTGAGAAAAGGTTTCAACAGTCGAGTGTTCCTACCGACAAGGCTGATGCCGCTCCGAGTCCATCCGTGGTAGCATCTTTGGACAAAAGGGAAGCTGTTGAGATTGATTAGCTTTCCTGGAGAGATGTTCTATAAACATTGGTTGGTTGGTTGGTCTCATGATGCCCGAGAAGGGTTACCTTTTGAGAAAAGACTAATGTAAAAAAGAGAGAGGGAAAACAAACACAGGGGTTGATTAGTATTCTCTCGAGTCATGCGGTTGGATCGAATGTCATTTCCATGCCACTACTCCATCTGTTTTGAATGTCGATCCTTACGAGCTTGTCTGAGTGCCTCCAGTAGACTGGTCGAACTTCATTAATGAGGCCATACTTGTTCCATGCAACTTGTGAAGACGCGACAAGAAACGATGCAAAGGTGCTGAGCCTTATTTTCAATCTCTCGTTTCCGTGACTTGCAAAGCCGGATCAACAAAAAACGGTCTGGATGAAAGCAAGAAAAAGGAAAAGACCATAGGAACATGCTTCGGACAACAGGGAGTGCGCGCATTATTGCATCGAGGAGCTACACCAGGATAGTCTCCATCCCAAGAACATGTCATCGCCCTGTGGCCATCCTCAGGAACAATCATCGATGGTTTTCAGTCTCCAAAGGAAATGCCTCCTCCCTCAACAGCGGACTAATCCCAACCAAAGAAGAGGGCGTTGACCACACCAATAATATCTGGTCGACACCGGATCAGGTACAGGACGTTGAGACCGCAACCCTGATCTCGGACATTGTCCCCGAGCCAACGAGCGTGAATGCTATTCTTGCCAGCACACACTATCTCCTAGAAGGAATTCATACCGCAGGCCTTCCATGGTGGGCAACCATCTTTAGCGCCACGTTTCTACTTCGATCCGCCATCACAGCCCCAGTAGCCATATACCAACAACGCGCCATTGGTCGGATGATTGCCTTGACTCCTGTCCTACAAGCCTGGCTAGAGACCTTAAAGACAAGCGTTCGCATTGACCACAAAATCAAAGGTCACGACTATTCTTCCTACACTTCCGAGATTCAAAAGGCGGTAAGGTTTACTGGGCTAAGGATCATACATAATGTCTGACGGATGATAAAACTTGCTGACCCAGTCTCTGGAAACTCGTCCCTGCTACAGTACCGTGCCAAGGTGAAAGAATTGTATTCGGCAAATCACTGTAATCCACGTGTGAGCTTCCTGTTGCCCTGGGTCCAGATTCCTCTGTTTGTTACTATGTCCTTGACTATCCGAGGCATGGCCGGGTATCCTCTTCCCTTTTTGGGCGACTCGAGCCTTCCCATTGAGCTCGGGTTCATGGATGGTGGAACGTTGTGGTTTATGGATCTTACAGCACCAGACCCTACTTGGATCATGCCTGTCGCCATCGGTGCGGCCAATCTCCTGAATGTCGAGGTACAGAGGATATGCGTCCTGATCAGCTGTTTGAGTAGCAGACTTGGCCTAGTATACTAATGTATTGACACATTTGTTCTTTTCTTCTTCTCAATTCGCTAGTTGAACGGTATGATGCTGAGCAAGACCCCTACACGCAGGCAAATCATCTTTCGTAACGTGTTTAGAGTCCTGGCCATCAGCATGATCCCCATCGCCCACCAAACACCAGCGGTAAGAGAGAGAGAGAGAGAGAGAGAGAGAGAGGCAAAGATTGGTACAAAAATATCCAAAGTTTTGATCAGCGTCAGAAGCATCCCCTTTCAGGTTCTAACTGGGTATATTTTCTTTTCCTCTTACTCCTGACGCTTCGCTCTTAGGCAATTGGTCTATACTGGCTTTCTTCTGGTTGTTATAGTGTCGTCCAAAATTTGGCATTCAGAGTCCCAGGAGTCCGTCAATGGCTAAAGCTGCCTCCACTCCCAACAAAGGTTGTTGAACAGTCGTAGAATGACAGAACAAAAAATGGGTGTTTAATGAAAGAAAGAAAAAATAGTGTACAACAGTAATGTGTCAAATGTTGAAGGTGTCAAAAAATGACATGAGTGATGCAAGAGAGGGAGGGAGGGGGAATCGGGTCTATAGCCTCCAGATTTGATCCATTTTCTTAGGGCTTCATGACAACATCTTCTTCATCCGACGTGGAGCGCTCTGACATGTCGGTGTCGTTATCGCTGTTGGTACTGCTCGATGGCTCCTTGTCAGTATCCATCATAACAATGCTGGGCTTTGCAGACACGGATCCCGATTTGGTGGCTCCAGGGTTGATGATAATGTCGTCCTCTGTGACATCCTTTTTCAGATCAAAGACACCCAGTCCCAAGTCCTATTAGCGCCAACCAAAGATGAGAGTGGGTGAGTAGAGCGTCAAGGGTCTATGTAGTGAATTCAGCCTGGAGCGTGTTGTGACTCTTTTACCATTTCAATGTATTGCTCTCCATTTTCTTCGTCAATATTTTCAATGTCGACCGACTTGGGGTCCTGCTTGATCTGTTGCTCCAACTGTTCGTTAGCCTCCTTCATCTTGGGAAGAAAGGCTTCCAGTCTAGAGAGCACTAGAGGAAGAAGACAAGAAGAAAGGGTAGCATGAGTCAGGGTGAAAGTGTTGTCAATAACGCACTGTAACCAACTCTGACTCAACCTACGGTCAGACTGCACTCTAAATGTCGTTGGAGCCGCAGCGGGTGTCTTGGCAGGAGGCGTGGGTTGATTGTCCCGCAGCAAATTACCTAAATTCACATGCACAGAAGAAGGAGAGTGTCAGATAAGCTTTTTCAGGGTTCATGGTGGCAGTGTGAACGACTATGCGTCATAGTTGCACATACTAATGACTTCATCCTTAGATGAGAGATCCAGCAATGGGTTAGACATGGTAGAGGTAAAAAAAAAAAAAAAGTGTAGAGCCCTGTGGAAGCATGGGCTTGGTGAGTCTTTATCCTCTACTTTTTTTTTTTTTTTTGGTCGTGGTTTTAAGGGGCTTGGCCCTGACTCAACCAACCAAAAGTTCAAAACATAAAAGAGTGCCTTTCTTTTCTCTCCTCCACTCAATCATCAGGAAGCAACACCACAGAACCAACAACATGCTGGACATCAATATGTTTTTAGAAGAGCGCGGAGGCGAACCCGAACTCATTCGTGAGTCGCAGCGCCGCAGACACGAATCCGTCGAAGTCGTTGACGAAATCATTGCCCTCTATGAGGACTGGAAGACAAGTAGGTTATTTTTTTTTAGACTTTTTTTTTTTGCCTCGAAGCGTTACCTTGCTTTTTCAACAAAACAATGTCACCCTTGGACGTCTTTCTTTTTCTTTCTTTTTCTTTCTTTTCTTTTTCATGGATACGCTGAACTTGGAGAATCTCTTGATTTTCTCGGGTCAATTTTCCCGCTTCTATATGATCCATTGCTTCTCCAGACGCTAACATACCTCAACCCGACTTCATTTACATGTGCAATTTTAGCCCGCTTCAACCTCGACCAGTTGAACAAGAAGTCCAACGCCATCCAGAAGGATATCGGCATGAAGATGAAGGTATAGGATCTGATTTCGAATTGCATGCTTCTGCCTTGACAGAATCAGCACCCTTATTTTATTGCTTAAGAAAGAGGAAAGAAAAGAGAAAAAAATACTTACTCGTGCCATTGTTGGGTGTTTTCTTATTGGGAATGATAATAATAGAAAAAGGAGGACGCCTCTGAGTTGATCCAGGCTCGTGCTGACTGCAAGAAGGATCAGGAGAACTTGGAAGTCATCCTCAAGGAGAAGGAAGCCCTCTGGTCTGCCAAGTTGACCACCGTTGGCAACATTGTCCACGACTCGGTCCCAATTTCGGATAACGAGGTGTGTACTGGCAGAGTGAAGTGGCTCTGGCATTGGCCTTTTAAATATTGACAAAACAACAAATCGTGGAGAAAAAAGAAACGTCTTAACCTGGATGATCTAATGCGTAACAATAATAGGATAACAATGTCGTCGAGAGAACCTACAACCACAACAACATTGCCCCCGAACACAACCCTAAGCTCTACTCTCATGACGAGCTTCTCCAGCGTCTTGGCGCCTACGATCCCGAGCGTGGTCACAAGGTTGCTTCCCACCGTGGATACTTCTTGGTCGATGCTGGTGTCGAGTTGAACCTGGCTTTGATTAACTATGGTCTCAGCTTTTTGGGCAGACGCGGCTACAAGAAGCTCCAGACACCCTATTTCATGAAGAAGGAGGCCATGGCCCAGACTGCCCAATTGTCTCAGTTTGACGAGGAGCTCTACAAGGTGACTGGCGATGGAGAGGACATGTACTTGATTGCCACCTCTGAGCAGCCCATCTCGGCCTTCCACGCCAATGAGTGGTTCGAGCAGCCCAAGGAGCAGTTGCCCGTCAAGTACGCCGGTTACTCGACCTGCTTCCGTAAGGAGGCTGGTGCTGCTGGTCGTGACACATGGGGCATCTACCGTGTCCATCAGTTTGAGAAGGTTGAGCAGTTCTGTTTGACCGAGCCCGAGAAGTCGTGGGAGATGTTTGACCACATGATCGAGAACTCGGAGGACTTTTACAAGTCGCTTGGTCTCTCGTACCGCGTTGTGTCGATCGTCTCTGGAGCTTTGAACAATGCTGCTGCCAAGAAGTACGATCTGGAGGCTTGGTTCCCCTTCCAGGGCGCATACAAGGAGCTGGTCTCGTGCTCGAACTGCACAGATTATCAGTCGCGTAACCTCGAGATCCGCTGCGGTATTAAGAAGATGGGTGACCGTGAGAAGAAGTATGTTCACTGCTTGAACTCGACCTTGACCGCCACCTCCCGCACAGTCTCGTGTATCTTGGAGAACTACCAAACCCCTGAGGGCGTTCGTGTCCCTGAGGCTTTGATTCCCTACATGGATGGCCGCGACTTCTTGCCTTTTGTCCGCGAACTCAAGAACCCCAAGGTATGTAAAATTTTGACAACTGCTGCGTGATGAAATAGACATTACCTGGACACAAAGGAGAGCACAGATTAACTGATTGTCTACCATTTTTCTTTTTCGATATGTACATAGAAATAAGTCATGGAGACGCGATCCAGGAACATTTTTCAAATTGGCCAATAAACAGTATTTTTTTTTGTCGCTCTAGATTCGAATAGGCTTCTTGGCGTATTATCATGATCGGAAGGCTAAAAGCGTACAAATTTGTTGAGAGAGATAGAGGAGAAGGAACAGCGCAGCAGGACTCTGGGCAGAAAGAGTCCCAACCCTTTGGGCGCCAGCTCTAAACTTTGAGTGGGTCACTTGCGCAGAGCTCAATCGAATCAACCTCCCTCTCTCCCACACGGTAGATCTTGGCATCGACAACGGCGACCAAGAGTAGTTGAAAGGTGCCTCCAGAAGAGGAGAGGGTAGGTTCGCTTCCCGCCTGGGATTCAACTCTATTGGTTGCTTCAACCAGGTGGAGCGGTAGAGCTATTTTTTAAACGGATAGAGGATGTCTGGTCCCCGACCCGGGAGTTCTTTTACCAAGATGCATGGAACATTTAATTGTGAAAGTGTGCGTGTCTGTGTTTGGGCGATCGCTGCTTTGTGATCGCCTCAGGGTTTCTGTGGACTGTGAAAGCAGCCATCTAGTCGAGGTTCAAGCTGGCCAAAAGAAGCAATGAAGGGGCCTAATAATAAAACGGAGACACACCTTGACCATGCAATCGTCATCTGGCGAGCAGCGTTGGAGCGGAGAAATATTCAGCAATAGTCCGACTGGGCTGAAAGGGGCGAAGCAGGGGCGCATGGCAACAGAGAAAGATGGAGCAGGATGTCTCAGTCACGCAAAGTGAAGAGTCTACGATGTTTATGAAATCATGTTGTGCTGCCAGGTAACAGAGAGACAGAGAGACAAAGAGAGAGGGAGAAAAAGAGAGGGGAGAAGAGCGTGCCGTGGCGGGCCGATCAGATAACCCTGTTTATGCTTTGTGTTCCTTGGCATGTCAAACAGACTGAGATGCGCAGAGGGGTCAAAAGAAAAAGAGAGAGAAAGGTTACTCGCATCAAAGCGACAGAAGGAGAAATTGAAGTTCCGTTGTCCTTGTCCCAGACAGGCATTCAATCTATACTACTCTAACCGGGACACGCATCGGGCAAAGCAATCCCAGCCAACCACATACTCACCACCACTACTACCACTACCGCCACCACCCTACTCTGACAGCCGGCCCGTTGTCTGCGCGAGAGCGGGGCTGCGCGAGGACGAGACTCTTTGGGCGCATTGCAGCTCTTGGTCGTGGCCAATTGAATCAAGGAAGGCATCGAAGCCAAGAGCCCCATGTGAAGCGGCCTTGATAAATACTGGGTCTTTTTTTGTTCGTTCCCATTCTTTTTTCTTTCTTTCTCTCTCTTTCTCTCTCTCCTCTCCCCCCACCCCCATCCGCTTCCACCTCCCCGCTCTCCCTTCCTCTTTCTCTTTCTCTTCCATCGTTCTGCCTTGATCGGCTCTTGTGTTTCTCTTGTGACAGACATCGCCGCCACTGCAGCACCAACAGCCAGTCAGCAAGTACCAACCAGACCAGCACACATAACTCCCATCACACTCAAACAGAGACACCCATAAACATCATGGCCCAGCCCGTCGAAGAATACGAATACGAAGCCTTGCCTGAGAACTCTTCTCTCACGGCCAGTCTTCTTGCTGGTGCCTTTGCCGGTATTGCTGAACATGCTATCATGTACCCTGTCGACTCTATCAAGGTATAAAAAAACATCGACGCCACCACCACTTTTTATTCCCATGCTGCGGATCGGATGCATTAGGATCAATTTTCTCAAGGACAGGATCTACACATGGATGCATTCTTTCTTTTTCGACCACTGACTGGATCATGCTTGGATTCAAAGAAACTAGGGACCATCGGGACATTTGAATCTCACTCCTTTTCTTCAATGCCAACGTCGAACTTGTGTGTCCTCTACCATCCGATTCGTCAGGATGATCGAGCCAACATTACACTCCCCAGTGAACAGGATCCTTCTGTCTTGGATGTCTACTGGTTTTTTTTTCCCCATCTCGCTGACACCATCGCAACCACCTCTCGCTTTTTCTCAATGTCTCCTTTACTATTGATGACCCTCGTCTAGACAAGGATGCAAGTTATCCAACCCACACCGCAGGCGGTCTACAGTGGAGTGATCAACGCCATCTCAAAGATCACGACAACAGAAGGCGCCAAGACACTGTGGCGAGGAGTCAACTCTGTGATCGTGGGAGCTGGACCTGCTCACGCCCTGTACTTTGGCACATACGAATATGCAAAGCACTACCTTGGAGGTAACGAGGAAGGACACCACCCCATTGCTGCTGGTAAGTTTACTTTTCTCTCTCGCTTTCTCCTCTTCCTCCTTCATGCGATCATGCAAGCAAAAGAACTGTTATCTTTATTTGCAGGGCCTTGTTGTGAAATCGAAACTGAGGAAAAAGGAAGGACCCCAAGGGGCAAGTGATCTGGGCAAATGGGTACACGACCACCTGCATGGCCAAAGCTCTCGTTCTCTCTCTCTCTCTCCCTTTCCTTTTCGCAACTCTGTCCCTGGCAACGACGACACGGATGCGCACAAACAGTACAGGACAGACCCGTGTCATCCAGTCTAATTGATCAAAGACAGAGGAGCACGAGAGGAGTTGAGAGGCCCACAAAGCTCAGCTGTTGCCACACCATCAACAACGCACAAGCTCATTCACGCCTTAAAAAACATGACTGCACAACGAAAGTCACTCACCTAACCCAACCACACAATGGCCATGGTCGACGCTTTGGCCTCACAACAGCAATCATAATACCAAAAAGCGTATATGGTCTAATTCGTTCTTTCTGAATATTCTTTCCTCCATTTTTTTTTTTTTTTTTTTAAAGCAACGGCTGGTGCTTGTGCAACGATCACGAGTGATGCGCTGATGAACCCATTCGATGTTATCAAGCAACGAATGCAGGTCCATGGTTCCGTCTACAAGAACATCATGGACTGCGCGACCAAGGTGTACAAGGCCGAGGGTATGCGAGCTTTTTATATCTCTTACCCAACCACGCTCACCATGACCATTCCTTTCCAGTCGATTCAGTTTGCAACGTATGAGTATCTTCGTAAGGTCCTGAACCCTTCGGGTGATTACGACCCAATGACCCATATCACTGCTGGAGGTATTGCTGGTGCTGTTGCGGCAGCGGCGACCACTCCACTGGATGTGGCCAAGACCTTGCTCCAAACACGTGGTGAGGCGACGGATGTGAGGATAAGGAACTGCAATGGACTTGTGGATGCCTTTAAGCTTATCTATCAACGTCAAGGTATGGCCGGCTTTGCCAAGGGTCTCCAACCTCGTGTAGTCAGCCATATGCCCTCAACTGCTATCTGCTGGGGTGTCTACGAGTATGGAAAGTGGTTCCTGAACCGTCAAGATGCTCAGCCAATTTTGCACTAGGCTTCTTTTACTATCTATTTATCTTCATTTGATTTGTATTAAAAAAAAAAAAAAAAAAAAAAAAAAAAAACTGATCCAAGTCACCAAAAGATTATTTGAAGACAGCAGGTCATGGATTAACAGATGCTTTTGGTTTTTTACTGTGAGGGGGGATATGAAGCGTATGAAGAGACTATATGTATATGAGGATCAATGGAGTTGGGTAAAGGGACAAGATGGTGGCAGATACGGGGACCAAATCAGTGGGAAGGTCTCATCAAGAGTGTCCCCCCTCAATACCGAATCGGTTAGAGATTGATATATATATAAAAGAAAGTGGGCCGTTCTGCGGATCCTTCCCTTTCTTGAAGTAGGAAAAGGAAGCAAGGAGAGAAACTGTTTTTTTTTTTTTTTCTCCATTTAGTTGGCAAGCTTGAGGGCGCCAGACTTTGTCAGGGCATGGTAGAGATCCTCCAGCAGATCATCCACGTCCTCAATGCCTACACACAAGCGGATCAGGTCCTCGGGCATCGCACGCTCTGCGCGCACTGCTGCAGGAATACTGGCGTGTGACATGCGACATGGCATGCTATTTTCAAAAAAAAAAAAAAGAAATGAAAGAGATCAAAGAGTTATTAGCCAACCCAATCTTGAAACCCACACACCGTATCAATTAATAACAGTAAATCAAAGTGAGTGAATCGAAGAAAAATCCTTACCTGATCAAAGAGTTGACACAACCAAAGCTGACACTGATTCCCCAAAGTCGGGTCATCTCAACCAACTTTTCACTCAACTCAATATTGCCAGTCTCAAAACTCAGGACAGCTCCAGGTCCACTCGACATCTTGGCATGCAATTCATACTGTGGATGTGTCTTCAATCCTGGGTAATGGACTTTGAAGTTGTGTGCCTGCAAAAAGTCGGCAATCTTAATTGCGTTTGCCTGTTGACGATCCATTCTCACTGCCAATGTCTTGACACCTCTCATCAACAGCCAGCAATCAAATGGTCCCAGGCCAACACCGGTGGCATTGATTGTAAAGTAGATTTTCTAGAACGTAGAAGAGAAAAGAGAGAAAGATAAGTTTTTTGCTGCCCAAAGGAGGGATAAATAATAATGAGAAACACTTGCTGCCTTAGATATTGAATCGTCTTCACTCACCTCTGCAATGGCGTCATCCTTGACAGCGACAACACCTGCCATGAGATCGTGGTGTCCGCTCAGATATTTGGTTCCAGAGTGATAGACAATGTCGGCGCCGAGCTCCAATGGCCTCTGAAGATAAGGAGACATCATTGTGTTGTCAACGACCACCAACGCACCTGGGCAACGCTCATGCACAATCTCCGAAATCCGGGGAATATCTGCAATCTTCATCAAGGGGTTGGTTGGCGTCTCGAGCAGGACCAGTCGAGTCTTTTCTGAGAGGTATGGGATGATTGCTTCGGAATTTGTGGTATCGATGTGATGCGTCTTGACATTGTTGTGTGTTGCCAAGAAGCTCAGGAGTCGATTTGTGCCTAAATAGGATGAGTGAGGGACAAGAGAGAGAGAGAAAGAGAGAGAGAGAGAAAGAGGGAGGAAATGTTGGGTTAGGGGGCTAGCTCACTCTTCCACAACGTATTCCATTGACTTTTTAGATCTGGGAGAGGGAATGGGAGGCCAAGAAGGTCCGTGGGTAAGGCAGGAGTGGTGAACAGAGGCAGATGCAGGAGCGTGGGAGGGGTGGTGGAGAAAAGTGGGCGTGGCAGGGTTGGACGACGGGACGATGGATGATGGTTCTCTGAAGAGGATTCTTTTCTTGTGTGTGTGAAAGAGATCGATAAAATGATAAAATGAAGAAAAAAAAGAGCTCAAAGGGCAGTGGGTCCAGATAGATCGAAGCCCGATTACGCCATATTCCCAGGGTAATAGTAGCCAAGGAAAAGACCAGCTTTTTTTTTTTTTTGTGTGTGTGTGTGTGTGTGTGTGTGTGTCTTTGGGGTGTGGATGCAGTAGTGTCATTTTAGCACGAACCTCCGTAAAGATCGTTTCCGGCAATCACTTCCTCGCCTGCCTTGACCAGTCGAGTAATGACATCCAACGCTGTCATTCCACTGTTGACGGCAAATGCCCGCTTCGCCGACATGATCTTTGCAAGGTGGTTTTCTAGAAGGGAGGGAGAAATAATATACAAAAGTGACAAAAAAGGATTCCTATTAGACTCCGATATAACGTTACTCGGATACAGGATATAGATGCAGCAGTAGGCAGTCGCTTGGCCACCAAGACCATTGAGAGCAGCATAGGGCGATCCATTACCGACATGAGAACGAGTGGGGTTTCCGGAGCGAGAGTAGTCGTACTCGCCCATTTGCGTAGAGGAAGTCTGCTTGAAGGTGGCAGTCTGGTAGATTGGCATCGAGGCAGCATTGTAGTTGTCCTTGGGACCAAGGCCATCCGAGTTGTCAATGTAGACAAGCTCAGTGGCAGGTCTGTACTTGATGCGAGTAGTTGTTTCGACCATGGAGACTGTCGGTGCGTTTGTGTGTGTGTGTGTCTGTGTGTGTTTTTGAGTATGTATGGACAAGGGTTGGCTGTTCCTGGGACAAAAGGATCCTGGCAAGCACGGTGTGTGTAGTGTGTGTGAAATAAAAGTAAGGGTGCGAGTGAGAGAAAGAGAGAGAAAGAAAGAGAGATAGAGAGAGAAAGAGAGAAAGAGAAAGAGTCCAAAGATGAGAGAGAGAAAGAACAAAAAAAAAATGAGTCCGAGGTCCTAAGACACAATCCTTGTAGAGAAAGGAGAGATTGACGCCAACACAGAGGACGAGCCAACCAGTCCTAGTCCTACCAGTCCAGTCCAGTCCATCGGTCAGAGTCGGTCTGACCAGTCAATGCACAACAAGAGAAGGATACTTTTCTTCTTCTTCCCCACTCACTCACTCCCCGAAGAGTCATCGGCACTCAGGCTGAGCTCTCTCTCCCAATTCGCCCACCCAATCACGGGCGGCAGTCCCGTATCACGACATCGATCTTCTTTGGACGTGCACCCCGCTCGAACACACACACACACACACACACACACACAAAGTAGTCGTCCACACTCCCCCTTCCTCATCATGGTGCATCGTCAGGACTCGTCCGAGAAACAGCTCGGCGACCTGCGGGCCGTCATCGCCGCACTACCACAGATGCCAAGGAATATCGTTGACGATACCCGCCACGAAAAAGTGCTTTCCTACGTGTCTGCATTCATCGCCCAGGGAGACCCCACTCTCATCGCAACGATGTTATCTGAATGGGGGATCCTAAACACGATCAGTGTATGCTAATGGCTTGAGAAGAGGAGAGAACGCGTGAACGCGAGAGAGAGAGGAGGAGGAGGAGGGAGATAGAGATCACTGCATTGGAAAGACTGTTTGTTGTCATGTCATTCCGCTGACCATGTCTGATCTCTCCCGGTTAATCATACCCTTCATCGCTTGATCACTCCCAGACCTGTTTAGCCCCTGATCAGGACTATCGCATAAGCTGTGTCGCGTTACGGATCCTAGGCTATCTATTGGAAAATGAGCCTGCCCCAGATCAGATTGGCCAAGAGATCACAGATACTCCTAGGATCTGGACATTGCTCGAGTCGCGCTATCCAACCATCCTCGCCTTTATGCTGCACAACACCCTTGGCGAGGAAGCCCTAACCCGGTATTCCTGTTGGTTTGCCTTGGAGCGGATTGTCAAAAACGATGAAGGCGCTCAGTGGTATGCGGATCAAATCTCAAAAAGAAAAAATCGGGAGTCCCTTTTAATCATGTCACTCCTACGAATGTTTGACCCCTTACTAATCGACCTTCATCTATCGTGACTACATCGAGCTTAGGCTGCTCCAATCTGGCAACTTTTCGGAGATGGTTCGAGCGGCCCTCAAAGACTCAAGTACCTACGTATGTTGTGTCACGAAAGCCTTTTATGCTTTAATGCACCCTTACTTTGTCAAACGCAATGCTCATGATCCCATTTCTGCTCCTTCCTGTCGACCATAGGTGCTTGCCGCAGCATGTCAGTTTTTGGTAGCCGTCATTGAGAACCGAAGCATCGATCCACTCCAGACGACGTCCCATGATGCTCTCTTAGATTCGCTCTTGGTCTCAATTTCGCTCTTGGACTTGATCCAATCCATGGTGACTGATCAGTCATCCGAGGCAAACCGGTTAGCTGGACTAGAATTCCTTTGGATGTTAGCCGACTCCAGGTCTGCTCGAAGCGCTGCCTTCTTACAGCAAAGCCGACTTGTAGGTGTCTTTTTTTTTCAACATTTATTTCTTGATCGATCACCGAAGAAAGGATAGAGTTCATGGCAGTCTAACTCTTGATATAACAATTATTTAGTTCAACATGTACATGGATCTACTCTTGGATGAATCTCGCTTGGTCAGAGCTCGGACACTGGAAACTCTGTCCATTTTGCTGGAGTCGGCCGAAGATCCCCTAGGAATTTTGGGCAACGTACCGAAGCAACAAGAAATGGAGCTTGATCGTTCGCATGATGAGGCTCTGGTCCAATGTAAGTCCTGGATAGAAAAAGGATATGTATTGCATCTTTGTTGAAATTCGTATTCAGGATCCTTTTGGTCTGATTTTGACTCTTCCTTTGTAGGCTACAAGCACCTTATAGATACCGACATTGTAACACTTATGGGACAGGAAGGATCCCTAAAGGCAATTCATGTAGCGACCGGAATTTTAGATGCAATGGTTAAACCATTGCATCGCTCGGAGGAAATGCACGGGCATGGCAAGTTCTTTAAAGACACTATCCTTTCTGCTATACTCTGGATAATCGACACGATGCACAAAGTCCAAAGCACAGGTTTGCATGACAACCTCAGTTATACCTCACCCCCAGTAGTCAAAGGGGACATGAAACTTGCACAGCATCTCAACAGTCCCAAGCTCCGAGAGCATGTACAAACTCTGTTGCAAACGAAACAACCTCGATCTGTGGGTACGCTTCCAAAGATGATCATCATGTCATCCCTGAAGGCTCTACAGAGCCTCGCTCAGCACTTTCCGACAGCTGTTGAACAGAGTGATGCCATCCATATTGTGCTCTCAATTCTTTTTGACCAAAAGATGTGCTCGGAGCAAAGAGTTTTCAAGGCTTGTCTGGCCACCATTCCGATCATGTTAAAGACCAAAGTACAGAATGGACAACTCTTAGACGAACCACTTTTTTTGAAGACCATGGAAACCATCATCGGTCTGATTCACCGTCCCTCCAGTGGAAGTTCCTCGTTGAGACTGATTCTGGTCGCTGTTCAAGAGTTTTTCATGGATCCAACTCTTGGAAAAACACTCGTACAGGAGGTAAGGAAAGATTGGTAGACAAGAACACAGAAAGTGAAGGAAAGCTTTTTTTTTTTTTTTTTTTTTTTTTAGCCACTCTTTCATCCTTACTGATCTCACTGTTTCGAAAACTAATTCTAGAGAATTGGTCAAAATTTAGCCAACAGTCTTGGCCGTAAGCTTTATGATATGGAGTGGGATATCCGTGATAATGTAGTTGAGTTTGTTGGAAACTTGTTTGTTAGCGTAAGTACCAAAAAACAAGTTCTGTTGGAGATATTACCCCCAATCGCTGTATCCTTTACACTTGGATCAACTTTCTCACCAGCGAGTTGGACTCGTTATCTTCTTTTTAGGGCGGACCAGACAACGGCGTCGAATGGGCGTTAAAGTATGATTTGTTGGAATCTATTTTTCAAAAGTTGTCGGACGAAGAGGCCTATGTTCGAGCTGCCAGCATTCATGCCTTTGAAGTCATTATGAGAGACACGCGAGGCTGGAAGAGAATGTGTTCTGAGGGGTTGGAGACTCGTTTGAGCTCTCAGTTGCCAATCTTGATCCGTGACAGCGAAGCATTTGTCCGGCGTGCAGTCTTGGAAGCCATGATCTGTCTGGTGAGCGAACGCGAGTCAGGGATCATCATTATGGTAAACGGAACAGATTTGTTTGTAGAGTAAGTGGACTCTCCTTGATCTATAAGTTTGTTTTTATTCTTCATCTTCTTTTTTATATTTATACTCACTATTTTATCTTTTTTTTTTTTTTTTTTTTTTTTTTTTTGGGCGTCACTTCTTGCCAAACGCTGTACTACCTGAAGTGCGGTATTCATGTCACGCCTGACCTTGGATGATGCAGACTGGGAGGTTCGAATTCGTGCATGCGAATTCCTTGCAGCTGTATGGGAACACTGTGTCGCCCTAGATGAGAAGGCTGACTACCGATCTCGTGCCTCAAAGCGAATGCGGGACTCGGAATCTCTGCAAGAAGAATCGAGTCTTGGTTCGCTCCCATCAACTTGGTGGTTTTACGACATCAAAGGAGACAAGATCTTGGTCGAGGCTACCCGTGATTCCTCGAGACTTGTGCGCAGAACGAGTGTTGAGATTTTGAAAAAGATGAAAAAAGCCCTTGAGAGTCGCATGGATCCTTTGCTTAAGGAGGAAGATGAGGAACAGGCCGCAGTACTCCCCGAACAGGCCAAAGTCTTGGCTAGTGAAAAGGAGGCTTTACCACAGGAGCATGATCCAGTCCGAAAGAGAGGTGTCGATGATTCGGACGATCGGGTTGTGGAAGGGGTCGATACGATCACGGGCATTAGCGGGAAGAAGAGTGGTCAGAAGCACCCTCATGCAGAGTTTTATGCGGTCCTAAAAGGACTTGACTTTGTGAGGTTGGATGCGACAACTTCGCTGGAACAATTGTACGAGGAGGTATTGAACGTTGAAAAGGTGGAGGACGTGGTCATGGCGGAGACAGAAGACGCAAACTTTGGAAATAATGTCCTCGACTGTTACTAAAAAGGCGGCAACCGCAAGGCCCATGCGCCGACAGAATGTAGCAACTCATTTGAAGAGAGAATAGGCGAGAAAAATAAAGGGGATGGACGGCAGATACTATTATTCTCTTCATCGTCGTCTTTCTGTCGTCGTTGTCCGTCGTGTGCGTGTGCGGTCGATGGCTGTGCGAGTCCTTTTTTTTTTTTTTTTTTTTTTTTTGACGATATCCACCCCCTTTTTTTTCTTATACAAAAAGTCATGCGTAACCGAGTGGGGCGAAGATGAGGTTCTCTGTTCAGGGAGAAGGGGTAAGAGGCCATGTGTCGAGCTTGTGCGCATGCAGCACACGAAGAATAGTATCAACAAAGGAGAAAAAATAGGGGCAGTGAGAAGGTCACCCCCGGGCAATGATCTCACTTTGTGAGTCTTGTCCGCCTCACCCAACCGACCACAGGACACGATAGACCGCAGCCCTGCAGCGAGCCCAGGAGCAACGACATGCCCATGCAATGTGGGTGCGTGTATGTCCCTCTCTCTCTCTCTCTCTCTCTCTTTCTTTACTCTTACTCTTCTCACGCGCACTTTTTTTTTTCTTCACTTCCACTCTCTCATTCTCACTCTCACTCTTACTCCCATTCTCTCTATTCTTCCCATCCACATTCTCGATTGTCGATTCAGCGACACGACTCATTGACCCTTCCTCTTCCCATTCCTTTGAAACAACCTCAGTGTGCTGGAACAGGACTGCTAGCGCGTTCACCTCTTCTGAGCAACCAACATAGTCGAACCCAGCCCCAGGATCCCTTTCTTTCCACCCGACACACTACCTTTCTTTCTTTCCCAACTATTATTGAAAACAATACTGGAACCTTCAGACTCGACTCAGCACTATGGGGAAGCAGGACATCATCCAGGTGCTGACTGCGGATCACTCAGTTGAGGCCACTTTCCTGGACGAGGATGCCACAATCAGCGACCTGTTGGCAGCCCTGGCAGAAGACAACCCTACTTACGGCGCCGAAGAATGGGCGATCGTTGAGGTTCCCATGCCCCGCAAAAGTAAGTGCCTATTGACTTACTCATCGGGATACCCATCCTTCCTCCCCCCAAGAGAGGGGAAGGTAGTCCAAAACGAGACTCTGAGGTACTAAAACTCGACCATTCTTCTCTATGCTAGCTGCCTTAACATATCACGAACTCTTTGCTCTGGACCAAGGTAAAAAAAAATAAAAATAAAAATAAAGCAGGACAAAGATGAAGAATGAAAATCCGCCAGAAGAGAAAAAAATATCTTTCTCCCCGTGTAGCTCGGTTTGCGTGGTGCCTGATTTTATTAATCGTCTCCTGCCCTGCTGATCTCTCCCCCCTCCCCCTTTTTTTTTTCTTTTTTATCCAAATAGGCGCTCTATTAGGAGAAACCCGACTTCGTGACATTCAGGACAAGCACCAGGAACTGCTCAAGGACCAGGATGCAACCGTCTTTAAACTCGTTCACTCTCACCTCACCTTACCCATCGTCTTTCAACATGTGCCGACCGTGCCCGAGTCGCACTATCGTCAGATTCATGTGACGCCAACTATGAACGTACGACAGATCATGGATATCATGATACGAGAGATGGGTTTGGCGGCCTTGAGTGCCAATACCAGTGGTGCCAATGGCGCCAAGCAACCCTCGCCAAGTGATTACATTCTTACGCAACTCAAGGTGAATGCTGACGGAACCGAAGGTAAGAGAACGAGAAAGGAGTAGCCTACTCCAGACGGTCACAGGATGAGTATGGGATTGGGAAAGACCAACTAATAACTGATCCGATGATCGAAAACTCCCAATAGAGATGAGGCAGTTGCTAGACGATGAGAACTTGGTCGAGTTATACAGGGAGCACCAGGAGCTACTGATGAGCGAGGAAATCAAGGATTACCACTTTGTCTTTTCTGTCCCAGACTCTTGGCTCTCCAAAGTTGAGTCTGTCACGTCTCGCATCACCAAGACCTGGACTGGGGCTGCTCGACCACTTTCAATGGCTGTCTATGGTCTTTTTGGAAACTCCGCCGCCCCTGCAGGGACAACAGCGACAACACATTCAGACTCTCCTCCAACAAAGGAAATTTCGGCTCCTATTCCAATTGCAACAACCTCAATCCATCACCCGTCATTTACGGACATGGACCATTCAGGGGACATGAATGCAAAGAACAGGAGGAGGCAGAGTATGATTGCTGGATCCAGGTTAAGTTCATTCTTTGATCCAGCTTCGCTTGGAGGATGGCTGGTTCCCGAGAAGAGAACCAGGCACTCTATAGTGGTTGGACATAGCACAGCCAATTTGATAGCGAAGCAAGCTGGTATCGACCAGCTCGGCTCTGCTGGATCTGAGATTAATGACATGTCGGATAGTGAACTGAGCGAAGCTTTCGAGTCCTTGCTGGTAAGCTTTGGGGAAGAATGGAAGAGAGGTGGAGGATTCTGTTTTTAAAAAAAAAAAAAAAAAAAAAAAAAAAAAATGCTTCAAGTCTTGATGGTATTTTGCTAATAGCCCCTCCCCCCCTTGTATTGCCCGCTCTAGAACGATCTCAACATCAAAGACGCCATTCGTGAGAGCATGTTGCAGTTTCCTCGAGAAAAGAAGATTAGCCTTATTCTTCTTAATCAACAGAAACAACAGCAACCAAAAGAACGCATGTTCTCCCCAGATCCTTACTCGGCTGGGCAAACGGGTAGTGTAGGGG
Source organism: Mortierella sp. BCC40632 (assembly GCA_011634665.1). Taxonomy (NCBI): domain Eukaryota; kingdom Fungi; phylum Mortierellomycota; class Mortierellomycetes; order Mortierellales; family Mortierellaceae; genus Mortierella; species Mortierella sp. BCC40632. The sequence goes on from WAEK01000002.1 coordinate 1,831,990, forward strand.
GAAATGGCAATCGGGCAACGATAAATGGACGACCCAAACACGTTGGCTCAATCTCGTCTCGGGTCTCATTTATCGAACCAGACAGCTCCTCGACAAATAATGGAAAGTTGCATTCACGCTATTCTTCTTGGTCGAGCCTAGCCGGTTCATTTGAGGTTCCTGCAGAAGAGGATCCAACTCCGACTTCGCCCAAGCTTGCGGCCTCGGAACGCCCAATGTCGCCAACATTTGCTGCAGCGGGCTCTCTCTGGTCAAGCTGGTTTGGTGCCAGCCCTCAACCAGACACAGCTTCTGTGGAAGAGAATGCAGATGACAGTCCTCAGTTCTATATCGATCAGCTCATGAGCAAGTAAGTTGAAGACAAAACATCTGAGTCTCTGGACTTTGTCGTGGCTGTCCGCTATTAATCTATGCTTACACCTGTCTTTTTTTTTTTTCCTTTTTGACTGACAACCTGTTTCTTTTATTACTATTGCTATTCCATTGTGGATAGATCGACAACACAAAAGACTTTGGCAAAGCACCTGCTTGGACTCAGAATTGCTCTTTCAACGGCCAAACTTTCATGGATCCGATTGTTCCTGGATGCCAGAGGATTCAGGGCCTTAGAGATTGTCCTTGAAAAGATTGCTTTGAAAAAGAGAGCAGGAAAGGCGAATGACTTGGATGAAACCCTGCAATCAGAGTGTGTCCAATGTCTACGTGTTCTCATGAATACTGAGGTAAATCTAGAGACCTCGGACACCAAGATTCCCAAAACAGGACAATAGCCTGGAAGCATACTAATCTCTCCTCATCCGTTTGCATGGGATCATAATAGCCTGGATTCAACCAAGTTCTTCGTGCTCCCTCATTAATCGCCCATATTGCCTATTGCCTGTACACGACCAACACCAAACTCAGAACCAAAGTGGCCGAGGTGTTGGCGGCGCTCTGTGTCATGTCACCTGATTCCCATCGTCTCGTCCTGATTGCCTTGTCTGATTTCCGCGTAGCCCACGAGGAACGATTCCGATTTGAATATCTCGTTCAGACATTGGCTGCTCCTCTCACCAACCCAGAGTCTGGAATTGATGGAGGAGATGGCCAAGAAGGATTCGAATGGGAGTATAAAACGGCCTGTCTCAGTCTTATGAATGCCCTTGCCAATTCGCCTGCTAGTCTGGATGACCGTATCTCATTGAGGAATGAGTTGCGTCGACGTGGATTGGAGGACGTTTTCAAGACTCTTCAGCTGTTGTCCCCACCAGAGTCACTTCTTATCCAAATCAATGTCTATGAAGATGAGAGGCATGAAGACTGGGTAGAATTGCAGGAGCGAGTGATGGAGACGAACCGGGTTACAAGCAGCGATGAAAGGTATTTGGTGAAGGGCAGTGAAGTGGACACTAGTAATAAGATTCATTGCCAGCCAACCAAAAAAAAAGTGTACTAACAAGCCTTGACGAATTGTTGTTCTCTCCTTAGCGATGGCAACCCCAACTTTGAGCTCATGAACACGGTCGGAAAGCTTGGCCCAGTAGACGATGAGCTCTACCCTCGCATTGTCCGAACGTTGCAACAATATGTGGATGCAGCTCTTCACTCATTGTCTCCAGGAACATCCGAAGAAGATGCAGAGGCGGATTCAGATTCAGAAACCAACTCGATTGCTAATCGAAGCCCGTATGTTTCTTTGATTTTACAAGACGCATCCATCTGGGGATCCGCTGGCTATGTGTATTAACAAAAAAATATATATACCACTGACTTTCATTTTCTAGGCAATTCAAGGAAGATCTGTGGACTATTGTCGAAAAGTTTGGAGAGCGGATCTTTCACATGCGGGATATTGAGAAGGAGTGGGCTAGCTGTCAGGACGAGTTCTTGGAAGGCATCCAACACATTGTTGGTAAACGAGGTCTCATCATCTCAATTCCTGATCCAAATTCCAGCTCATCCTCCTCAGCCTCGATATCCTCGGCTTCGCTTGCCTCGAGTCGACGACATAGCTTTATCGATTTCGAGATTGAGGGCTTGAGGAGGGATATTGAGGATCTGCGAGAGGAATATGACAGAATCCAGAGGGAACTGGTGGACTCTAGGGCAGAGACTGAAGAAGCAAAAACTCAGCTGAAGCAACTTCAGCAAACAAAGTCTGCTAAAGGAAGAGAAGCCTCCGAGAGCGAACCGCCCATCTCGTACGGAAAGCGCGAAGTAGGTCGATTTGTCTGTTGCTATTTCTTTCTTGTCTTTTAATTTTTCTGCTTCTTGGTTTTTGTTAATTGCGAAAAAAAAATATCTCGGATACAACAATGGTCATCTCATGATGCTATAATTGCACTGGTGTCTAGAACCATGCTGGTGTTGTTCAGAGACTCGTTCAAAAAGAAAAGGAGGTGGCTCAACTTCGGGAGACCATTGAAAGGATGGAGAAAAAGTACAAAGACAAGGCCGATATTGTATGTACTTTTCTCTTTTGAAACCATACCGCTATCGTTTGCTACAGCACACACTCGGTTCGACGATCGAGCGTCCCCCCTCCCCACCTGTGGTTTTCTCACCAAATACGCCTCTATTGTCATTTCTTCTTCCTTTTTTTTTCTAGGATGACGAACCCCGCAAATCTGAACGCTCAAAGGAAATTGATAGCACAAGATGGAATGCGATGCTAGACGAGGTTCAAACGCAAAAGAACAAGGTATGGAACAGGGCTAATACTCTATCCATAGCTTTTTATCAACATCTTTGGCATATCTTCACTAATACTCTATTCTTTGTTTCGAGTAGATTGCTGAGGCAACAAACTTGGCGGATGCGCGCCAGAAGGAGATCAGCTATCTTAAGCGTGCTTTGCAGATTGTATGCAATCGATATGAAACAGCCATGGGCGAGAGACCAGCAGTGACTGAGGATGATCATGCTAATCAACCCAACCAGTCAGAAACCTCTTTGCAGCTAACCAAGACCTTTGAAGCCATTGCCAAGAAGGACGAAGAGATTATTGAACTCAAGGACGAAGTGGAGAAATTGCGAAAGGAAGCCACTATCGGTATTACTCCTACTGAGGAAGTTCTATCTCTCAGAGGCAGTCTGAAAGACGTGATGCTGAAGGTAGGCTCCTTGTCATTTGGCACCATATGCGCCGATAAATGGCTCGTCAAGAAAACTCTTGAGTGTCACTCGCTCCTAAAACTACTGTTCTCTATTATTATTTTTTTATATCTCAGAATCAAGAGCTGCAGATTACAGTCAACGAGAAGGACCAAATGATCAAGGGACTAAAGGAGAACTTAATCAAGCTCGAGGCGGCCAAGTATTCGTATGACACAAACGAGCCTGTGAACGTTCCAGGGCCTGGAAGGATAGAACGTGGACAATCGCGCTCAGTTTTGAGGAACCAAATCAGAGCTCTTTCAGCAAAGGGCTGGCAAGCTGAGGAAGTAGATGAAGAACAGGAAGAGTCTTCAGGACAGCATAGGAACGGAATTGCACCCACCAGCTCAGACAACAACATCCAGGGTCTGAGCATCACGAGTCCAACCCGAATCTCGTCACCACCAGTTGGAAAGCCGCGCGTTCTTGGAACAGGTGGTCGACGACCCTATTTACCCCCGCCTCCACCTCCCCCCGGTCCCAAGCACCAGCTCTATGGGGCTGCTAATACCAATGGCTCTACACCTGAACCACTTTCTCCACAAGGAACTCCAACTTCGCCCAAGCCCTCCGCGACTCCAGCCGCCGCCGCTCCTTTGGCGCCTCTTTCTATTCCTCCTCCTCCTCCTCCACCACCAGTCCCAACCGCAATACTGGGAGTGGGTGCTGCTCCAACGACAGCCTCTCCGCCTCCACCTCCACCTCCACCTCCACCACCTGCTCCTCCTGTAGTTGCAGAGCCTCCTGTTTCGGCTTCTCCACCACCTCCACCACCACCTCCACCACCTCCAATGGCTCCAGTTATCTCTGTTGACAATACAGGGGTTCTTGTAGCCCCACCCAAGGGCGAGACCTCGAGACTTGCTTCTCCGTTGGTTCCTAAACCACAAGAAGGGGTTTCTTCTTCATCTCCACCACCTCCACCACCTCCACCGGCGCTCATGGGTGGAATTGGAATGGCATCGTCTCCACCCCCTCCACCTCCACCCCCAGGACCTATGGGTGGAAACGGTCTCCGGTCACCACCTCCCCCACCACCTCCACCAGCACCTGGTCCAATTCTGATGGGCGCTGCTGCACTAGATGGTGCAGACCCAACCTTGCCAGTCTTTGTGTCGGGTAATCGACCTGCCAACCCATTGAAGCCGTTCTCAATGGCGATTCCGCAGGTTGTCAAGCCCACGCGTCCGATGAAGGTAAAAGAGGGGAGAGAAAAAGAGAGAAGAGTCTCTCAGCCTAGTTGCCATCCTTGCGAGAGGTCATAATCGGCTTTCAAAAGGGAGATTTTGACACTTGGTATTTATTTATTTTCCGAACGTTATTCTAGCAACTTTTCTGGAACAAGTTGCCAACGGTCACCATCACACAAACGGTTTGGAAGGACATCTGTGACCCATCTGCAGAAATTGAGGTCACCGATTTAGACTTTACAGAAATTGATGAGATCTTTTGCAAGAACCAGGCAGCTTCCACAAGTAAGGCTCTTTCTTTTTCTGAAATTTTCACTGAAAAAAAAAAGGTTTTGATTCTGATTTTGTTGTATCCTTGAATTTTTTTTTTTACGCTTTTTATAGCCGCTGCTGCTGCAATGAAGGACAAGAAAAAGGCTGTTAGTTTGCTCAATCACAACCGCGCCAACAATATTGGTAATTTTCTTCTTTTTTTTTTTAAAAACCCCCTCTAGAAACCATTGAAATCACATTAGCACCGCAAGCTCCTTGGTCCATATGAAAGATATTTATTGACTTTATGAGACTATTCTCCATTGCTTTTATCAGCCATCATGCTTAGTAGAATCAAGCTATCGTATCCCGAGATCAGAATCGCACTTTTGGAGATTCAGGATGACAAACTGAATATCGAGAACCTAAAGGCGATCAAGCAATACGTTCCTGGAAACGATGAGGTAAAACATCTGAGCAATTTTTTTTTTTTTTTTTTTTTTTTGCCTGCAGAGATTTTTGCACCCCAAAAAAAAAAAAAAAAAAAAAAAAAGACAAATGCTGACAGTAGCCCACGTCTCCTCTTTCTATCTCTTTATCTTTGGTCCAGATCGAGCTCATTCGGGAGTATGATGGTGACTTTGAAAGCCTAGGAAACGCGGATCAATTTTACAAACAGGTAAGAGCACAACACTGTAAAAAGAAAGAAAGAAAGAAAGAAAGAAAGAAAGAAAGAAAAAAGAAAGGACGGGGTAAATGAGGTGAGCTTGTTTTACTCATTGACAACACCCTTTTTGTTTGCTTGTTTGTAGGTCGTTGACATTCCAAGACTGTCAGAGAGGTTGGCGGCCATGATCTTCAGACGCAGACTTGAGATCGAAGTTGGAGAACTCAAGCCAGTAAGTACAAGAGAGAGAGAGAGAAAGAGAGAGATTTGACCTGGAGAGAATTCGCGCGAGTCCTTTGTAATTTGGAATAATTCCTGACTCCATCACTTTTTATGAAAATCTAGGAAATGGACGTGCTGAGGATGACAATCGACGAGCTTTATGCCTCCAAGCGACTGAAGGGCCTGCTCAAGGTAAAGAATAAGAAGAAAAAATATGAGAATTGAGCCTTTTGTTCTTGCTTCTCAGTTTACTAAATCGGCTCATTATGTTGCTAGACTGTCCTGATTATTGGCAACCACATGAACGCTTCGAGCTTCCGAGGAAACGCATATGGATTCCAGCTTGATGCTCTCTTAAAGGTAACAGCACAAAAGTCTTTTTTTTTTAAAAAAAAAAAAAAAAAAAAAAAAAAAAAAATAAGAATAACTGGTCATATCATTACCCAAGGCTCGGATGGACGCATTGCTAAGTACATAATCACACTATATTCTATGAAATAATTAGATCCGTGATACAAAGGGTATTGAAGGTGCCAAGCCAGGATCCAACACTCTGCTTCACTATCTAGCCAAGGCACTCCATGAAAAAGATCCTGCCCAGATTCGATTCCTGGAGGAGGTACCTCACCTCGAGGCAGCCGCCCGAATCTCGGTCACAAATCTTTCCAACTCGGTCAACAGCTTGGTCTCGGGTATGAACCAGATCCGAGAAGAGATCAAGGTCATGCGACAGATCAAGGGCTCTCCACCTAATGACCGGTTCATCGAAATCATGGAGGTAAGCGATCACACCGGATGCGTTTCCCCAGGCTACTTTATTTTATTTCATTTTATTTCATTTTATTTTGGTTGGATACCTGACCACGAGTTCTACTCCTCGTTCTTTCATAGAAATTCGCCGATGTGACTGATGAAGGCATCAAGATGATTGTGGAGGTGAACCAGAACCTTGAACAGGACTTGAAGAAGCTAATGGCCTACTATGGAGAAGACTCTGCCAATACCAAACCAGAAGAATTCTTTGGAATGCTCGTATCCTTCTCGACCATGCTCCAGGTAAAGAAATAACTTTAGTCTACCTCGATCAAAAAGCAACTGAGTACCAACAGCCCCTCTCTTTCCCCCTCCTCATTACGTTCGATATCCCCATTGACACACATTCTCTTTCGCTTTCTCTCTACCCTTATAGAAATCTCAACTGGAAAACGAGGCTCTGGCACTCCGACTCTCCAAGAACCAGGCCACATTGAACAAGAACCGAAGACCCTCGGACACGACCAAGGAGAACAACAACAATCTCTTGGCAGTTCGGGATGGTCATCTCGACGATGCGATCCGAGGCCTTCGATCAGGTCTTCGTCGCAACCGACGGGATCGACCCATGTCTCATTTGTATTCAGAGCTTAGTATCGATGCTCTTAATGCCATCAACATGAACGTCCCCAAGGCAGGAGCCTTGACCCACTCTCGACAAAGCAGTCGGATACACTAAAAGAATACTAGCTAATTGTAATGGGCAACACACTTATCAATAAAAGTGAAAGATCCTCTGATCATACTCATTTAAATATATCATTGACACGCCCTTTCCAGATCCACATCGGCGGATGAAAAATAAAATAAGTTAAATTAAAAAGTTGGGTTGGGTTTTTTCACAATTTATTCGGTGAACAAATGCTAGGGATAAGGGAGACCAAGAGAAAAAGGAATAAAGGACGACAATTTACTCCTTGAGCTTCTTGGAACCGCGGAGAAGACCAGTGCGGCGAGCAGCAATGAGACCAGCCTTCTGACCGGGGACAGCAGAGCGGGCAATGGTGGAAGCGTGACCAATGTGCTGGTGGTTTCCTCCTCCGTGGGGATGGTCGACGCTGTATTTTTTGTAATTTTTTTTTTCCAGAAGGATCGGATGAATATAGATTTCATGTCGAGCAAATGATTGAGAAAAGAGTATCCGTCGATGGAATTGTTTTCCCGTTTGGTGTTGGACAATCAAACAAAGGATATTTGGTTAGAGAGTTTTCAAGACAAACAAAACCCCTCATGCACACTTGTACATCTTGCACAAAAAAAAAAAAAAAAAAAAAAATACGTACGGGTTCATAGCAACACCACGAGTCTTGGGCCACGAGTTGCGCTTGACGCGGTACTTGTGGAAAGCACGGCCGGCCTTCAAGAGGGGCTTGTCAATACGACCACCTCCGGCAACGATACCGACGGTAGCACGGGCGGTGGAGAAGACGACCTTCTTGGCACCCGAGGGGAGCTTGATGCGGGTCTTGCCCTCATCGGGGTTGTGGCCGATGACGGTAGCATAGCCACCGGAGGTACGGGCCAAAGCGCCACGGTCACCAGCGGACTCCTCGACGTTGCAGACAACGGTACCCTCGGGCATGGAACCCAAAGGAAGAACGTTACCAATGTTCAAGGCAGCCTTCTTACCGCAGTAGATGAACTGACCGGTGTAGGTACCCTCTATAAGTTTAAGAAAACAAGAGTTTGATTTTTGGTGAGGCACTGTTCCAGTCATGGATTGGGTCCGATGAAGAGTCGCTCAAGATGAGGGCTGCTCAGTAATGCTTACCAGTGGCAATGAAGGTCTCGGTGCGCATCTTGTATCTAAGCGATGGCGAGTCCAAAGTGGTCAGGAACAGGTTAGGTGTTGATTACTGATTAAGTCTTCCTCCTCCCTTTCTCTCTATTGGTCGAGATATATGGTGATCAAGCAGCTACTGCTAGTGTTGATTGGATGCTGACAGGGAAATCGAATATTGAAGACTATGATAGTTGCCGTCTCGGCGACCAATGCCGCTCACATCAATGAGGTGTATATGGAGATCGTTGTGGATTTGGGATCTCCAAAGAACTTTACTAATCTGAGATCGAGGGGATATAGCGGGGCTGAAGAGTCGACTGCTGTTGTTGTTGTTGTTGCTGACCAAAAAAGAATCGCAGCCTGGACGACCCAGTCTTTCTGGTATGCCTCAGGATGTGAGAAGTCGCCGTTCATACTGGTCGTTGGTGTCTGTTGTAGTCCGCCCAAAGAATGCTGAATGCATACCGCACCCTCTCAGGCAACGGCTGTCGGGAAAAATAATAAGATTCTCCTGTTCCTGGGGGCTGGCCTTAGTCGTGCCTGGCGTAATATATATATATATTTGTCGAAGCGCCTTTTCTATCCTCCAATAATCGCTCCTGGGGTGGTTGTCCGGTCAGTCGCTATTACCTGTAGGGATCACGGAACTGGACCTTGGCGAGGGGAGCACCACGACCGGGGTCGTGGATGACCTCCTTGACGATGCCGCGGATGTAGCCGGTACGCTCGGCGAAATCGAGGGAGCGCAACTTGGCGGCACCCTTGCGCAGGCGAGTGTGCGACTTGAAGATTCCTCCGGGACCCTTACGCTGAGCACGAATGACACGACCCATTTTGCTATTGACAGGGGAGGGAGGAGAGAAAAGGAATGATCGTTTTTCGAGTTTTTGATCGAGATTGCCAGTTAGTCGCTGGTGAGCCTAGAAAAGGTGAGGATGGGTGTAATCGCTCTCTCCTGATGAAAATGAACAAAGCGCCAATATTGGCAAGGTGATGGTAACAGCATGCACGTTGGATTATGTTGATCCGTTCAAGATGAGTGCTGTAATCGTTTGGTGGAGGGTGCAAACTGATTGCTTGCAAGTGTCTTTTTTTCCCTCTTTGATGTGATGATGTTGACGACTGTCTGCTCAGTAATCGCCTGGCAGGAAGATTAGATGGATACTGACGAATGAAAAAAACGATGCCATGCTCCTGTTCAGGTACTCTCGTCCCATGCTGGTTGCCCTGACCATGCAGACAAGTTGACTCATTAGCTAAAGTCAGATGCCCCATGGCCAAGAAAACCAGGTCTCCAGAGACAGCCACGAGTTCCAGTATCCGGCAATGGGTGCGAATGTCCATGTTTGCCAGTTTCTCAGGTGTATCGTTGGATGGATGGTTGGACGATGGAGGATGTGTCCCTCTGCCCCCATGGATGTCCCTTGCTCTTTGCCCCCTTGGGGTGAAAAATTTCCCAGCCAGAGCACTCACAACTAAAAAATCGTGGAAAGAGAAGGCCTCTCCGAATGTCGCAGCTCTGGAGTATATTACCCAGTTTCTCTTGATTCTCCTTCATTGAGGACTGCAATTTATTGTGGCTTGTATCAGGTGAGCACATCTCTTGGAACGCGACTCTACTTCTTGTTCACCTTCTGCCACTGGGCCTGAGCTCCCATGATTGAGGTAACCGTTCCTATAAGACCAACAACACCGTCATCCAAATTGACATATCCCAGAGATGAAGAGGGAATCAAAAGGTCCAATCCATCTTGAAGCAACTGCTTGTTGACAGCGTATTGCTCTCTTTTAGACCCAAGCCAAAAAAAAAAAAAAAAAAAAAAAAAAAAAAAGGAATAGCGTTAGAGACTCTCTGACAGGCATGGTTTGATAGAACATCTTTCTCCTCTCCAGATGTTGTTTTGCAAAGGATGCTAACCTGTCCAAGCTCTTGACTTCTGTTCGGGCGTGCGACTTTTCGGATTCGCCCTTGTTCTTCAGGCCACGAGCTGCCGTCTGACGACGGATCTGGATCTGGCGAGTCTTGTATAATCCCGTCAAGAATCCAAAGATGATGCCAGAGAGCCAAAACTTGTTGGCCAGCTCGGTGTATCGCTTGATGTTCTTGAATTTGTAGGCGCCTGCCCCATCAATCTATTCAAAGGAGAGAGAAACAAAATTGAAAATTTAGAAGAATAAAAAAAAAGTCTCATGTCAGAGATCTTTTAGGGCAAAGAATAGATCCTTTTCATGTGCTCAAGAGAAAAAAGAGGAAGAAAACAAACAACCCTCCGCCTCCCTTACAAAGACAAGAGCGTCAAGTGTGAGGTATCCAGCATAAGAAAGTTGCTTGCCAATTGTGAGAAGTCTGAGAGACTCATCTCGGAGTGAGGTTGCCGCCAAGGCTGATTCAACGTGTTCAACAGGCTTTCCTAAAGTCCGAGAGAGAGAGAGAAAGAGGTAATAGGTTCATTTCACTCCTTTCAATGCCATATTGCCATGATTGAGATGATACGATGGTCAAACAGTTTGTATTGTATTTTCCTACCGATTCTCATCACTTTTGTTTTCAGCAACAATGGGAGGGATACACGTTAATACTCGGACACAGGAACCGAACACGCTATTAGAGTGTAAACAGACAGAAAGACGACGAAGGAACTTACGTTTGCGGGATAGGGCCAAGTTTTTCTTCAAGTTGTTGAATCGAGCAACGGTCTCCTTGGTGGCACCTTGGCGAAGCAAGTACCAAGCAAGGAAGCGCGAAAAGTACTGGACTGCTCGGTAAAGCTTGTCACGACCGACCGTGGTGGCCGTAAACTTGATCCAGGGCTGGACATTGATGACTGAAGTCGACATGGTTGCTCGTTGGGTTACGCGTTTGGATACTTATTTTTTTGTCCTCTGTCGAGAGAGAATGTGGTGTGTGATGGGGGGTGAAGATGGTGATGACAGACGATGGGAGAGACGCCGGAGCAATGGAATGGGGAGGGGAAGAAGTGCCGAAGATGGCTTTTCCAACTGAATAAGGTTCACGTGCGGCGCGATCCGTGCACTGATATTTTTCCCCACCCACTGGACACCAAAAGCACGCAACTGGGCACAAGGGTTACCATAGATCAGAGAATACCCAGCGAAGAAGGCCTACGGTAACTCCATTTCGAGTAAAACTTTGAAAAGAAAAAAAAAAAAAAAAAAAAGACTCTGATAATGCTTAAACTTTACTCTCCTCATCTCGTTTTCTTTTTCAGTAGAATATCCAGCTTATTAACAACACTCTTCGATTGCCTTGCCTCCAAGCGCGTCGCACAAAAGGTCTTGAGTCGTTCTAAACTCTCAGCATCCTGGCACATGGGCCCTTGTCGAATGATCCAGACCATAAGCAATTGAACTAACCGCTGGTTCGACAACCGGAAAGACTCTTGATGCAAATCTCGGACAGATCCATCACTTTTGTCTGCGAACTCTGGAGAGTATTGCTTCAGAATCTCTGTGCATTTGACATGCCTCTGGTCACCTTTGGGATCTTCTCTCTTCAATTGAGATGGCTCTCGTAGAGTCAACGGGCTGCTGGACCATGTCGAGGCAAGACTAAAAAGCTGATTCCAGAGCATTTCCAGAGAATACACAAACCGACCCCAGATTCTACTCGGCAGAGGACTCGGGACATTCCCATTGCCAAGAACAGTCTGCAAAACAGTTAGATTGGCTCCTGTCAGGTAGACCACAGGTATTTTCTGTAGAATATTGTCCAGTTCGCCCTCGATTCCACTGTCTTGGATATGCCCAGTTCCTGCTCCTCGCTGATCGGAAGTGGACGGCTCAAGAAGCTGGCTATTCAGGTCGGGTAGAATGAATAGAGGAAGTGGTAGGTTTAGCGCCCACTGCAGTCACATTTGGTCGTGATGAGAGAAATAAGTAAAGGAAATGGATAAAGTACCTAATGAAATGAGTTATGCTGGCTGATGACAGCTCCCTTGGGATTTTTTGAACAAGCTCCGTAGCAAACTTGGAACAGTTAAAAGGATCTCTAAGGAGAGGCAAGAGAACCCCATCAACCATGGCTCGCCCGTGAGCTCGACCAGCTGTCAAGAGCGCATCCAAGAAAAGGCGAGACGGATTCGATCTCAACTGAAGTGCCTATGCTCCGAAATTAATCAGGTTCAAGAATATAGCCTTTTAGTATGTCCGCTGAATAAAAATTGTAAAGAACAAAGCTTATGATATGTCTTTCATCTTCGATTCAGATACAAGGGCCATGCTTAACCTTTTGTAGAAACAGTGTTCGATAGAGAAACAGGCTGGTAGGATAAGAAAGTCCGAACAATTTGGTCCGACCCTCCTCCCCTGATGCCAAGTCTGCTTCACCTTGGACATCCTCGTGTGTAAGAAGCCCACTTCCCACCCCAGTATCTAAGGCTCGTGTATCTTCCGTGTCTTCACCCGCCAAAAAGATTTCGTTTGTGCACAGCCTGAAAAGGACACCATCCTCTAAATACTGCAGTCCTAGAGAAGATATCGCTTTGCTTGTCTATTATTGGTATTAGATCGTAGACGGCGACAGAGTGATTAGAATACACAAATACATGAAATCAGACACCAATGGACTAGATGATTACCTCTTGTATAACTCTATCGCTATTAGACATGGAAGCCAATATAATAATTAGACGTAGATCGTCCCACAAAAATATTTGTTGCTGTGAAAGTCCTGTCTGGGACAAGGCTCTGTCTTGCTCTTCAGAGTCAGCTGCATTGGTTCTAGAGATCGGGTCCAGCCCTTGATCCTTCCCTGAAGAAATGATCGAAAGCTCAATGTCAGAGGGCCGGTATCCAGCTGGCTGGATAATCTCTAGCTTTGGGCCGAGTGAAGATACAGCCAGAGTCAGCTCTTCGACTTGTTCTTGCTCTTGATTTGAGGTGGTCCTTCCGGTCGAAGCAGTGCTCTCCGTGATCTGATCCACTATCTTAATCGGCTCTGTGGACTCTTGCATTGGGTGGTCAAGTATCTGCTCTACCAAAGGGAGATTTTCTCCTGCTGTTTTGCTACCCGTCAAATTGTCCTTATTGATTTCTAGGTCTCTATCAAGAACTTCTTCCGAGTGAACACTTGCACATTCACCGAGATGTGGGTGTTTCATCTGGTGCCTGGCAAGACTCTTTTCACGCCGTCTTTTTTGAAGAATGGAACGTACGTCCCCTGATGAAAGTTTTGCTGTTGACGGAGACGCCACTGAGGCTAAGGAAGTGTCCTGGGGCAGAACTGGGACCAAGTCGTCAAGGCTTGGGCGAGCAGGGTGATCTAGTAGCTGAAGACACTTGTTCTCTAGACATGAGAAGTAGAGATGCAAGTTTGAAGAAATGAGCTAAAAGAACAGCATTTATTTTTGCATGGGCCAAACATCTTGCCTTTGCATTACCATCTCCGAATGGCAACAAGGAATCGATTTTCTGATCACACTCCAGGAGCATGGTCTTCCAGGAATCAACTGTCTCAAGGTGTCTCCTGAAAGGAAGTTTAGTTTTCTCTCCATTCTGTGACATCGCTCGCTCTCGACAATAGGTACTATACAAAAGGTGTTTTTGAAGAGTGGAGCGAATTGAAAGAGAACTAAAAAGGTAATCTACACAGCCATAGTTCAAATATTGCAACTGGATCTAGAAGAGCACTACACAGACATACAAAGAAGGAGGGAGCAAGAGAGAAAGAAAGAAGCAAAGCAAAAAAAGAACCGTCCGGGAGGGAAGAACGAATCACCATCAAAAAGCGCCAACGTGCGTGTAGATCCTGGGAACAGCCATCCGCATAGTGAAGTGTTGTTTTCGTGGTCGCCTTAGAACCAGCTATCTCGATGGGAGTAGTTACCTCCTCCACCTCCGCCGCCACTGTAGCCTCCGCCACCGTAGCCTCCGCTTCCATATCCTCCTCCTCCGTATCCCCCTCCATATCCTCCTCCGCCACCGCCGCCACCGCCGCCGCCTCCAGAGTAACCGCTATTCCCGCCCCAGCTGTCGCCATGACCTCCGCCATACTTGCGATAATCTCGACTACCTGACTGTGAACCACGACCTCGGCCTCGACCACGGCCTCGTCCTCCACCGCCGCTACCATAGGACGATTCTCTGGCCATAGAGTCGAGCCATTCGGGGATCTCTTGGTTGGCTTCCTTCAAAAGATCGATCAGGTCGCGAATGATTCCCCTATTACCTCGGTTAAAGAACGCAGTGGCAATACCAGTGTTGCCTGCACGCCCGGTACGACCGATTCGGTGGACATAGTCATCAATGTCCGTGGGAAGATCATAGCTGATAACATGGGTGACATTCGGAATATCAAGTCCACGCGCTGCAACAGCGGTCGCTACCATGACAGGGCAACGCCCAGTCCGGAACATATCCAGAGCCCGCTCACGTTCCTGCTGCGTTCGGTCGCCATGAATTGAGGTTGCAGGAAAGTTTTGTCCAAGCAAGAAATCCGAAAGTGTGTCTGCCATGCGCTTGGTCTCCACAAAGATCAGCGTAAGACCCATGTCACCCTTGAGCTGTGAGTGGAGAATGTCTAACAGAACAGACCGCTTGTCTTCGTCCTCGACATACTCGATCTTTTGGGTGATGTTTTCTGAGGTCGAACCAACACGACCAACCGAAAGAAAGACATAATCACGCAAAAAATCGCGCGCCAAATGTTGGATATCGCGTGGGAAAGTGGCTGAGAACATCAGCGTGTGTCGATCATTGACTCCTGGCATATCCTCCTTCTCGACTAGTCGACGGATCTGGGGCTCAAACCCCATGTCCAGCATACGATCAGCCTCGTCTAGAACCAGGTACTTGACATTCGCCAGTGAGACACGGCCTCTCTCAATTAAGTCCACAAGGCGACCCGGAGTCGCCGTCAACATATCACAGCCTCGGTCGATCTGGCGAAGCTGTTGACCAATATCAGCACCTCCATACACAACACAGGAGCGCACCCAAGATCGGTATGAAAACTTGCGGGATTCCTCCCAGATCTGCGAAGCCAACTCGCGGGTAGGGGCTAGGATCAATGTGCAAGGATAAGCCTTTCGAGTACGACCCATACCAAAAGACTCGGGTGGAGCTGGAGGGCCACGCTTGAAGAGCTCTGAGAGGATAGGAAAGAGGAAACCACCTGTCTTGCCGGAGCCTGTCTGGGCACATGCCATCAGATCACGATCTGCAGCGACAATTGGGATGGAGTACTTTTGAACAGGTGTAGGTTGGGTGTAGTTGGCTAGTTCGATATTCTCGAGTAACAGCGGGTCCAGTGGTGGACTGGTAAAGGACAGGATCGGCTCGGGTGCATTGTTGCCAGAAGCCTCAACAGGAATGTCATCATACTTCTCAAAGTTAATGCCAGTACTCTGGCGCTCCTTATCTTCAGAGCCAAAGAGCTCGCGCTCAAGTCGCTGATTTCGCGCAGCGGGGATTTGAGCGCCATTCCTGAACTGGCCGACATCGCGATCTAGTCTCGGGTAGCCTGAAGAAGGTCCTTCGTTGCGGCGACCTCCATATCCACCAGACGAAGCACGCTCGTTCCAGCTGCTCGAGGAATGGTGCGAACTGGGGCGATCATTGCTCCATCCACGGTTGTAACCGCTCTCAGAAGCACCGCCCCAGCCGCCACCTCCGCGCGAACTGCCACTGCTTGAACGGGTTGGACTGTCCCAGCTGGGGGGGGGATGAGAACAAAGAGAGGATAAGCAGGAAAAGGAATGAGATAAGAAATAGGGAGCCAAAGGAAGGTATTGCAGTTCATTCTATTCATCCAACACAGCGGCGTAGCATCACCACATACCTATCTGAGCGCTGCTGGTGTTGTGCGGCCTGGTTCCTCAGGTGCGGCGGGACATAGGCGGGACGCTGGCCTGTAGGCCGCCCGCCACCACTGCCACTGTTGGGACCGGCACTGTTGCTACTGTTTCCACGGGCGTCGTGGACGCCCATTTTGGCTGCGAGAGAATAAGTCAGTGTTCAACATTAGTCAGGGTCAACCACACGGCTGAAGAATGAACAGTAATGAATTAGGAGACGCGATGATTCCATGCTACCAATATGGCCATTTTTCGTGGCTCATGGTAGTTTAGGTGCGGAGTGTGTGAATTAGCTTTGGCTCGAGAATGTCACTAGTCATGAATGGTGGCGGAGTCGACGAGACATAGGGAAAAGGCACCGCCAAAGCAACACCTGAGCACAACCAAGGAAAACTATAGGAGACATGTCAGACGGACGACTTACCAAACTGTTGGTTCAGATCATGATTGCTCATTATCGGGAGCTGATGTGAATGAGTTGTTTGAAAGAGAAAGGATGGGGAGGAAAAGAGCTAGCCTTGGGGTGCAAGAGGAAGGTGAGTACAAAAAATCCTCTCGCCAAGATGTCACGGGAAGGGGTTGTGTCCTAGCCTTACTAAGAGACGTAGCCATGGTCCGCCACAAATGTCATGCCATGCTCTACAAATCTTTTTTTACCTGCATCGGCCCATTCGCTCACGTTCACCTCCTCATGGCTAGGCTGTCATATGGAACAGCTCAACTTCACCTTCGCCTTCACTAATATTAATCATACTTCTCTCAGGAACATTCTGGCACGCGAGAGGCACGAGAGACGCGACAGGCGTATCGGCGCATGGGGCAAATGTGGGCATGGAGCCCTGTCTCTGTCTCATGGAGCATGCGACATGGTCCTACTGCACGTGGACTGACTGCACGTGCGGAGACAGGCGGACGGACGAACGGAGTCCCTGGGGCGGGGCACTTGGCAGAGAGAGTGAGAGTATGGTCTGGCAACGACAGGCACGGACTGCGTTGCTCAGCTGTGCTCGGGACGGGCAAGATCAAGAGAGGGAGAGGCTTCTCTCTCTCTCTCTCTCTCTTTCTCTCTTTCTCACTCCCGCCCTGTCACACCGACTCTCTCCCTTTCTCCTCTCCATCCATCTGTCCCTTTCATCGATCTGTCAATCCACATTCTCCTCCCATCCCTTCGACTACCCCATCCCTACGACTACCCCATCCATCCGACCTTTCGCACCCCTTCCCCACAAGCTTCTTCCCCTTTCATTGACTCTGCTGCGCCGATCCATTTCAACCTTCACTCTCTCGCATCTCATTCCTAATTCTCATCGACCTGTGTCCCTGGAGGACCACATCCAAATCCAACGCCCTTGTGCACATCCCCGCCATCACATCCCAAGGCCCTTCCGCGATTGAGCCCAGGAGTAAATTCTCTTTTTCCCACCATGCTCCGGCCGTCCTCTCTCGACCGCACTGCACATAGCCGACAAAGCTCCTACGAGGTAGGTCTGCGTGCCACCCGCGCCACTTTTGACCCCATACCACCCTCTCCCCAGACTATCTGTTCTGTATTCTGTGGGTGAGATGATGCCAAGAGACATTCTTTTGTCCTCGTTACCTTTTATCTTTTTTTTCCTTTGGGTTCAGTGACGCTCCTGTTCTGTTTTTATCCGTGCTAGAATCCGCTCCTATACCAAAAACACCGAGAGTGAGAGAGAGAGAAAGAGAAAGAGAGAGAAAGAGAAAGAGAAAGAGAAAGAGAAAGAGAAAGAGAAAGAGAAAGAGAAAGAGAAAGAGAAAGAGAAAGAGAAAGAGAAAGAGAAAGTGGGTGAGCTTTGTTCGCATACAGGATACAGGAGCAGGCATCTCCGTACAGAACATCAGTACCGACTTACTCCCTCTCCTGTCTGCATGTGCACCACGTCAGTCTCTGCAGCCTTCCACGGTCGGAATATCAGAACAGTAACGGAAACAGTAGAAAACGACTCTTTGGGGACGGCAGGACATGCCTATGCAATTTGCACACAGAAAGAGTGTTGTCACTGCGCTCTCTTTCTCTTTCTCTCTTTCTCTCTTTCTCTTTCTCTCTTTCTCTCTTTCTCTGTCTCTTTCTTTCTTTCTCCGTCCTGCTTGTTGCCCTTTTTCTTGTTCGTTGCGTTATCATACCATCGCCTTCTCCTCTTCCTCTTCTTCCTCCCCTCCTATAATCCGAACAAAGAGCGAGAGCCCTTGTGCCCGGCTCCGACCGACCTAAGAGACAGGGCGGTCTCTGTTCTCCCCTTTCACCAAGAGCCAATCCAGCTAATCAACAAGGCTCTTTCTCTCCCCTTCCCTCTCTCTCACTTAGAACGCAGCACCCTGCCCGCCCTATATTCAATCTCTGGAGACGCTCCTCCCACCACGCACTACAGACAAGATGCTCCGTAAGTTCGACCAAACGACATGTCTCTTTTTTGTACTTGCAGCCCGACAAAGAACGCGTGAGGACGAGCCAAGACTCGGAAAGAAGACGCATGAACAGGCGCGGACCGCACACCTGCGAGATCATGCACCCACTGTCTACACACAAGTGAATCTGTTCCGCAATACTTTTGTGTCTCTCCCTTATTTAAAACGACCCACATGCCGACTGCACCTCCCCTACCCGTACGATCATCAACGGCTACACAATCGCATTACTTACAGGATGACAAATATTGGTCTCTCTCTCTCTCCCTTTCTATTTCCTTCTTCTTCTCTGGCACCTGCCATGCCTCTGTACATTTCCATAGGCAAGGAAGTGCATCCAGAGACCAGCAACCTGATCCTCGAGGTCGAAAAGATTCATGACCCGGAGATCCTTAAACGGTTACTGATCGAGAAGGAGCAGGAGAGGCAGGACCTAGCATCGAATCTAGACCTTGCTGCTCGCCTCGGCCTTGGGCTCCAGCAACAACTGCAGCAAGTCGAGATGGAATCCAATGAAAAGGTACTCTTCTCGTAAAAAAAAAAAAAAAAAAATCCTCCGATAACCTAATGGGACCACTCAACGCGTTTCTCGAATATTTTTTCTTCACTCGCTTACGCTTTTCTTTCTCTCCTTCCATGACAGATGCAACACCTTCAGGAGCAGAACCAGGCTCTGCAGAAAAAAGTAAACCTCGCACAGGATCTCAGCACACAACTCCGGGGATCAGAACATGAGGTTCGCAACCTGACAGGGCACAACCAATTCTTACAGAAAGAACTGGACAGTTGTCATGTCGAACTCAAAGCCTTCCGGAAAGAATTGGATGAGTTGACGGAACAAATGACTGAAATGGGAGTTGAAATGATTGCCGCCAAAAACAAGGTCAACTCGTATGCACGTCGTTTGGGCGAAGTGGAACAGGAACTGGCCAGGACCCGGGAATTGAATGTCAACCTTCAAATTCAACTAGAAAAGGCGCTCCAGAAACAGAAACAAACCCACACAAGCACTGCACAGGCTGTCAAACTGATTCAGTCTGACCTCGGCAAGGTAATTCGATTTGCGGCAGGGAGAAAAAAAAAAAAAAAAAAAAAAAAAAAAAAAAAAAAAAGTCATTGACATCAATTTGGTATTGGTATTGATCTCTGGTTTTGCGTGTGCCGATTGTGATTACTAGGTTGTGGAAGAGAGTGGTACGATGCGGATATCATTAGAAGAACTCGAGAGCCGACAAGTCAAATGCGAAGACAAGGTCGTGGAGATGATGACCAACACTCGGGAATATGCTCAATTACTCGAGGAGGCACAGGATACGATCCACTCGCTTCGATTAGAATCAGATCTGGAGGGCCGAGGCTGGTCGGTGCGTACACCAGTCGCTGCCATCTGGGATGACAAGACAGGTGAGAACCCCGAGAATGACCCTCAGTTTAATAGTAATATGAGGTCGTCCCCGCCTTCACCACGACAATCACGGATGCGGCCATCTATTACGTCTCGAGGTTCGATTGTTGAAGTTGACAGCGAACAAGAGCGTGACGAGCAATCTGAGGGTGGCAACGGAGGCCATAATAACTTTGCTCCCCGGAGACGACTCTCGATTTTTGAAGGAGGTGAACGTGCAAGCGACACTGAGCAAGAAGAAGAACAACATCGTCACCGACCCCGTTTAAACCGGCATGAAACAAACTCGGAGATTGTGCAGGTGGAATGGACTGAAGGCTATGGTGGATATGAAGTTAATTCTTTGGCCCTGGAGTTGTCAATGGGGTCCCTTGGGAACGAGCTGGCTCGGTCCTCATCAGTGATGGTCATGGGATTTCCTACGGGTCACACCTTGGACGACGAATTTCAACGAACGAGTTTGATGAGTGAAATCAATGCATCGGATTTACGGTCCAACAGTGGAAGTGATGCAGCGACAGAGTCATCAAGGACCACTACCGCAGGTTTATCCAATCTGGATATAGACGATGTCGATGACATTGTAGAAATTGGTCGAGGCGTAGAGACGATTGCTACCACCGTACGGGTGAGCGCCAGCGCCCACATGACACCTCTTCGGCAACGAATCTCCCTTTCTGCAGAACTCCACCAACAACTGGAGGACCACAATATTTTCCAGAATGTATTGTCTGGTACTCCCACTAGCTCTCGGCCTACATGGAGCCCTGGGATTGCAGGTGTACTGAGTCCGATCGACAACAGCGGGCACCACGGATCGTCCATGCGTGGAAAGACACTGAGTCTTGTCGGGTTTTCGCCCAAGGCCCTGACTGTCACCTCGACATCGACATCGACAGCAGCGTCAACAGTGTCCGGAAAGCCCAAGGCCGTCCCCAAGGCCATTGACGGGTCGACACAGACCTCGCCTTTGGTTTCGTCGATTGCCTACATGATCAACGAAGCTACAGCTCAAAAGAATACCGGGAGCTCTTCGATTGCCAATTCTTCCGAGAGTGGACCTACTTTGTCTGGACAAGGTAGTGGTGGTAGCAGCAGTGGTAATGGTGCTAGTTCAGGAGTAACAAATGCTGCAGCCGATACCTCCTTTTCCTCCACGACCTCCAGCGGGTCTGGAGTGACAGGACGACAGCCACTTCGTACTGGCGGCACTGGTACAACAAGTGGGAATACAGGATTAGGAGGAAGCGGACTTACTCTGGAACCTCAGAATGCACTAGGACTCAAGTACCTTCTTTCCGCTTCCAGCTCTGCAGACTTGACGAACGTCGTGACCAAAACTCAGACCACTTCCAAAGGCGCTGCCTCTTCTTCAAACAACCCTGTTACCTTGACCTTCGAAAAAGACGAAGAGAAGGAGAAGGAGAAAGGAAAGGAAAAGCGAGTGGGTGCTGCCTCTACAACAAAATCTCATCGGACAACTACTGGTGTGGCAAGGAGTACTAGAACAAACAGCATCAACAGCGGCAATACAGGGTCTTCCACTACTCATAGCTCTGGAATCCCTATCAAGGAAAAAAAGACGTCATGGGGTCATCCATCCATGTCGGCATCGATGCCTTCCTCGGCACCAGTGTCTGGTATGACCAACCGATCCATGACCCGGAGCGTGAGCCCAGGCAAGGCTAGTGGATCGTCAACAGCAGCATCCACGCATAGCCGAGCTGCCTCGGCGACATCGTCTTCATCTGCCAGGACCACAACGGCGGTGCCAATCCCTGTCCGATCTGGCAGCGGTCGAGGCAAATCCTCCTCTGTGTCTATTGCATCTTCATGGTCATTGACGTCCTCAGCATTCTTGGGTGGCGGTGGTGGCGGTGGGCATGGCAAACCCTTGTCGTCCTCAGTGTCATCAACCTCATCATCATCCTCGTCATCATCAACGTCATCATCAGTCTCGTCGCGACGAGCATCCTTGCCACCTGTACCGGGTCCCCTCTCGGCACTTGCCGGCATGAGCCACAACAACAATAACCACTCTTCTGGCCAACCTAATAATAACAACGGCAAAGGCTCTACACGAGGTCGACCTACCTGGAACTGAGCTGCTCTTTCTTCGCCCACGAATCACCCATCGTCGCGTCATCGACCTTTTTGATATAGAGCACTATCTCGCTAGAGCCTCTTTGTCAACGCTCTTGTATTTCTACACACCCATGTATATTTCATCACATCAATAAAGTCAAAGCCTCGCGAACAAAGGTCCTTACTCAATTACCATTCCATTCCCTACGCTCTCAAAGCAACATTAAGCAAAAGAGTCCTACAAGAACATGTGAATTGAGTGTCGCGCAGGGGATGTGCACCATCACTTTTGAAATATTAGCCATGCTCTTACATATCCCCAAGTCAACATGTACCCCGAAATGCCTTTCGGTCAATACGAATAATGCAAGCACTATTCATAGTGCCCACATTGGCCTGATGGAACAAGCTAATACTTTCACCTACAGTCCAGACACTCTCCTTTACTCTCAATATCAACCTTACTCTTTCAACAATCTTTTACGTTGTTGCAATGCGCTATCATTCCTTTGTCCAGTTGGTCGTTGATACGACCATCAACCCTGACTGCTTGTTGGAGTATTGTCAGAGTAGAGGAACCACCAATAATGGTGTATCCAAACTCATGGGCGACATTTCAATCCCGGGAGAGTCAACATTGAGAGTTGCTTAGCACCCTCATATAGTTGGAGCCATGTACAAGATATTCCATTTGGCCTTCATGGGGAATTCATTTTGGGGTTCTCACCTGACCCTTGAATTTTTCAAATAACATCCGGTGGACTCAGTCAAACGCAATATGCACAACGGTTATTTCGAAATGCGACTTCTGGTCATTTCACTCTCCCTCTCATTTCCCACCCCTGATTAGAAGCACTAACACTCTTTTTTTTTTTTTTTTTTTTTTTTTGCTTTGTTAACACTCTTATTGTTCCTATTAACTGGCAGTCGTGTTTAGAAGAGTAGGATCTGATGATCGTATTCTCGAAGAAGGGTTACTGGTCCGATTAGGAACGGGGAGGAATCCGAACCGGCTATTATAGACCGAGCTTTTAGAGCCAGTTGTCCCTGCCTAACTAATTAAGACACATCGCGCCCCACCGGCTAGTCCACAGGTACAAAGTATTGATTATGTCAACAAGGAATCCGCTTTAAGATCTAAGGATATATATTACGAGACCACTTAAATGGAAAAGACTAGCTATTGGGAGAAAGGGGAGAGACTATGATGTACAGTAGCAGCGGGAGTGATCTCCATGCGCATTAAAGAGAGAAGGGAGTGTGGATTGAAGAATCTCTAAAAGAAATTCTCTAGTTCTTGCGAGGTGCAGCAATCGAGTTGGTCCGCTGGAGGGAACGAGTTCGGCTAAAGATGGTCTTGATCGTTGGGACCATGTTCAAACCAAGAATCTCGTCGTTAAACGCCGTTGGTCTCAACTTGCGAAGGACCAGCTGTCGAACAGTCGCATAGAAGATGATGAAGCAACCGAAGGCCATTGGGATCAACAGATACACAAAGGGCGTATCGTTTGACGTTCCAAAGACCACGGGTAGGCCTGGGCAATAGACGATAAAGAAACCGAGCGCACTACCAAAGATCATGCCAATAAACGTACGGATGTTCGAGAACATGTACATTCCAAAGGGCAATCGGAGACGAGCCTTGCAAGCAAACAAGTTGAAGAGTTGCATGATCATGATCGACAGATAGAACGACGACTGAGCCTTGGCCAATACATCCAGATCGAATTGTGTTCCTTCAGAGGAGAAAGCGTTCTGTTTCTGGAGTGCAACAGCCTGAGCAGGGGTATAGCCTCCCTCCTTGTAAAAGACGACAAAGAATGTCACCAATGCACCGATCGTCTCGATAATACCAACCTCGAGGTAGGCCCAAGAAAGAAGACCTCCATCGACCAACACCTCATCTTCAGTCGTTTCGAAGCGCTCGCGCCAGTACACAGCAGTGAACATAGCCTTAAAGTCGTGTTGGAATCGAGCCCAGAACGAAGGCTTGATCTCTTCTCCAGACTCGGCATCGAAGACAGGGGGCAAAGCACGGGAAGCGAGACGGCGACGACGTTCGATTGAAGCAGGTGTCACAGGCTTACGAGGGGGCAGACGCATCAATCCAGTGCTTGTCTCGGGCAAGTCCCAAGCAAACGTCAAAGAAACGATGAGTTCGAAACCCAAGTCGATGACCAAGATCAACATGGCGCTGATGGGCAAGGGGACGGAGGCAATCACATAAAGCAAGTTGGGAATGACTTCAGGCATGGAGTGAGTGATGGTGTACTGGATCGACTTCTTAAGGTTGGTAAAGATCAAGCGACCCTCCTCGATACCACGGACCGTTGAAGCAAAGTTGTCGTCCAAGAGAATCATGGCGGCTGCATCCTTGGACACATCCGAACCCGAGATGTTCATAGCAATACCCAAATCAGCCTTCTTCAAAGCAGGTGAATCGTTCACACCATCACCTGTGACACCGACAATATGACCCAAAGCCTGAGCGCGCTTGACGATCGTGAGCTTGTGCTTGGGCGAGGTTCGAGCAAAGATGATTTCGTTCTTGGAAAAGATCAAGTCCCAGTCCCGGTCGGTCAAAGCATCGATTTGTTCACCATGGATCACAATTGCATTGTACTCATTGTCGCCCACCTCGTCCACAGAGCAGCCACGGTGCTTGGCGACCATCTCCTTGGTATCCGAAATCATCAAGTTGATCTTGCGTCCAATGGCCTCGGCCGTCAAAGGGTGATCACCAGTGACCATCATCACACGGATACCAGCAGAACGGCAACGACCGATTGCCTCACGGACACCATGCTTGGGAGGATCTTCCAGAGAAACAAGGCCGACAAAGCAGAGGTCCGTTGTTGGGTAATTCTTCTTCTCAGTTTCAAAGACATGTCCGTCTGGGTACTGGTCGCGGGGCAACAACAACTGAGCGAAAGCCAAAACACGGTGACCCTTGGAAGCCATAAGAGCATACATCTCATCGTACGCCTTGGAGTGCTCTGCAGTCAGAGGGATTGCCTCACCATTGACCAAGATCGTGCTGCAAAGACGCAAAATTCGTTCGGGTGCACCCTTCATCAAGAGAGTGAATGATCCAGCAGAGTGTTCCTTCTTGTGAATGGTCATAGCCCACTTGTTGTCCGAGTTGAAGGGCACCTCAAAGACCTTGGGATAGACATCGTTCAGGCTGTCAAAGTTTCCGATGTTGGCTGCAGCAAAGCGAGTCAGACCTGATTCAGTGGCGTCGCCGAGGACCTGACGTTCCGAGATAGGGACATCAGTTCGATCAAATTTGGCACGGGAGCAGAGAGCAGAGATAGCAAGCACTTCAGGAATACCAGCCGAGTTGGCATCAAAAGGAGCACCAGCATTGGCAGCACTACGGAAGGCCGAGTACATGTTGAGCGAGGACCAGATGTTGGTAACCGTCATCTGATTGCGAGTCAATGTTCCGGTCTTGTCGGTGGCCAGGAGTGTGATTGCGCCGAGGGTCTCGACACCGGTCAAATCCTTGACAAGGACGTTCTGGGAAGCCATGCGCTTGGCGGCGATGGTCAAGAGCATCGTGACCGTGGCTGGAAGACCTTCAGGGACAAAGGCGACAAAGACACCAATCGCAAAGTTGAGTGTGTTAGCAATTCCGGATGAACCCTGGTATTGGTAGACAGCAAAGTAACCGATCAAGAAGAAGATGATGGCAGTCGTAATGGCGATCACGGCAATGATCTTGACAAAGTCGTCAATCTCGCGAGAGAGGGGCGACTTTCCAGAGTCCTCGGCGGCTGTCAATCCTGCAATTTGTCCCAAGACGGTGCTGTCGCCCGTGCGGATGACAATTCCGTATCCTTCACCGTTGACGACGAGTGATCCGTTGAAGCAAATATTACGGGCTTCGAGCGGGTTCTTCATATCATTGGCAACAGAGCGAGCCTGGGGGTCAGTCTCGCCTGTGAGCGAAGAGTTGTCGACTTTCATCTCCGTGCAGGCGAATAGCAGGATATCGGCAGGAATTTTGTCACCCATGCGTGCAAAGACAATATCACCAAGTACAAGATCCGAGGCGGGGATCTGCAACGACTTGGAATCACGAACGACAAAACACTTTTGGGGCATGAGGTTGAGGAAAGACTGCAGAACCTGGGCCGACTTGTGGGCTTGGTAGAACTCAATGGCGGCATTCAAGAAAGCGACAATGATCAAGATAGCACCCAAGTAGGTCTATATTTATACAAGATATCCCGATGCAATAAAAGGAACCACAGATAAGGCTTTGTTAGGTTTAAGCTCATTCTCGCGCTACACAGAAAGAACCCTTGCCCGTGGCTAGCCAAACACTTACGCTCATCTTGTTGCCTTTGGGGTCAATGGCGAGTAGAATGTAGTTGAGGATACCGGCAAGCATCAGCAGCAAGTTGAAGAGTGAAGTCAAACAGTGGATAAATTTCATAAAGGGCGAGATCTCCTTGGGTGGGGCGAGGACGTTAGGCCCATTCTCGATCAAACGTTGGGCAGCGACAGCCGAATCAAGACCATGACTGTTGGACGCCCTGGCTGTGTCGATGCTCACACCATGCCTTGCTGCAATGTCCTCGACTGGGAACAGATGTTCTGTCTATTTCGTTTGTCCGTCCGATCCATGAGTCGTCCCAGCAGGAGTGAGAAAGGCAGGAGAGGGGAGAGAGAGATGTTACAGAGAAAGGAGTGAGCAAAAATAACCCGGTATGCAAAACCACCCAGGCCCTGGAGAGAAAAGGAATCGGTAGGAAAAACGACCGCTACAGTGAAGCTCATGGTTTCTGATCAGACAACCACGCGGATACAGGGAGTGGACCGCACTGCCCTTTTTCTTCATTGTTGTCGGCAGAATGGCGTACGCATGCAGCAATGGCTGCAGAGAAGGGCTGCAGGTGGACAAGCAGGCAGGGCAAAAGAGGAAAGTGAGGAAGGAAGAGGGATAAAAAAGCTTACGATATCAAGGGCCTTATCATTGCCTGCACGAGCATTGGCCTTTGTCTTTTCGTTGATCTTCTCGCTGGCCTTTTCCGAGGAAGTGGGAATATTGGCAGTGCCGCTGTGGTTGGCAGTCCTGGTCCGGGTGAGCTTCAATGGCTCGCTGAATGCAAGCTTGGACTCGCTCTGGATGGGGTCGCCAGAGGAGCTGGGGTGAGATGAGGCCATGGTGTATGTCTTGCTTCCTTGGAAGGCAGAGACGGTGAGGATGAAGGCGGTGAGAAGCCCTGCGCTTGCAGATCAGAGGTGGACGTGAGCAGGCAAGAGGCGACGCAGTAGAGGTGAGGGAGGGAGAAAGAGAGAGGATGAGTGTTTGCTTGCTTGCGAGTGTGTGCAGGCGAACGAGCGAACGAAATGAGTGCAAAAGAGTAGAGAGAGGGGGGCGACAGAGAAGAGAAGAAAGTGGGTG
Organism: Mortierella sp. BCC40632; assembly: GCA_011634665.1. Taxonomy (NCBI): domain Eukaryota; kingdom Fungi; phylum Mortierellomycota; class Mortierellomycetes; order Mortierellales; family Mortierellaceae; genus Mortierella; species Mortierella sp. BCC40632. The sequence continues at coordinate 1,859,199 of WAEK01000002.1, forward strand.
TGCGGCTGCTATTTATGTGAGCTGCTTCCAGTGAGTCCTCCAGTCTGAAATGGCCATGCCCTGGGCCAAAGTCCCCGGCTGGGAGAGAAAAAAAAGAGAGAGATTTTCGTCCAGGTATTCTGGTATACTTACTCGCTCTCATCCTCTCATCCGTACCCTCACCGCACTATTATTACCAGCCCATTGCTGCTCTGCAGCTCCTGCGGCTGCAGTTCCGCCTCGCTCGCCTCCATCCTCCAGCCATGGCCTTTATTGCAATCTGGCAGTGCTCGTATCTCCAGTCGCAGAGGCGAATAGGAGAGCAGGGGGCGAATGTGGGCAGAAGAACGGCCATATCATACCCCGATCCCCTCCACTGTCTCTTTATCTCTCTCTCTTCTTCTCCTGTCTCTTCTCCACCTGCTGCTATCCTCGGTATTCTCTCCCGCGTGCCATTGCTTCCCCTGCACTCCTCTTTCTTTCCTTGTAAAGCGCCCTCTCCCATCGTTGCGACATACCTTCAGGCGATTCTTACGCCTTTGCGCCATGACCCAACGCCTGTTGGATGTTGAACCATCACATCCCCTGTTCAGAACGTCGGTCTGATCCTCCGTGCTCGCTCGCTCTTTCCTCTCCAATTCTCGGAGTGCTCTCGGAGCGTTCTCGAGTCGCTCTGAATCCTCTTTTTTCCACCCCTCCACTTTTTTTTTCGATGACGATGAAATGGTTCTCCAGAGTAGCATGAACTTGCGAGAGAGACAAAGTAGCTCATGAAATCTGATCATGCTATTTCAGACGAGACCGAGATCCTCACTTGAATACTTGAGAACACGAGACCCTGCCTTTTCCTATCAGCATTCCCTCAAAAATGCATAACGGCGATCGAGGAGCTGGGGAATGAGAGTGCCAGAACAGCAGATGCTGTCTGTTTTAGCCCCTCTCTTGTCCATTTTTTTTTTTACTGTCGTGCCTTGTTTAAAGGCTACCCTTTTTGATCCGCTCTAAGATCCAGCCGATCAAGCTGTAGATGGACGAATAACGAGGGTCTTGCACCTTCACTTCTCATATTCTTCCCTGTCTGACCGTCCTTCTTTCTTCTCGTTTCCGGGCTTGCACACCCACGCCTTGGTCATCTCCTCGGACGTCTCAAGCCCTCCTGGTGTCTCGGTTTGCCTTAAGCCCATTATAGAAGGGAAAAGATGAAGAAAAACTCGATCGATCTTTTTCTTCCAGCTAAGATATACAGCAGATTGAGAGGGAGGAGGGGAGCTGTGGTATGGGGAAAGGGCCTAAACCAATCCTTGTCAAGGTTTGGGTTTATTTGCGCGTTTTTTTACAACTCTAAACGAGCGGCTCTGCTGCTGCTCGTATTTTTACTTCTCAGAACGACCAAGCCATGACGAACCATAGCCTACCTCACCCAGGCCAAAAAAAAAAAAATGGACGTTCGGGGCTTCGAGGCTGTGGGATGAGCGACTTTTTTTTTTTTTTTTTTTTTTTCAGACTATATGAGATAAACCCAGACGTCGAATGTCATTGGGAAAAAAAAAACCCTCCTCTCTTGTCCATGAATTGACCCAAATGGCTTTACATATATACCTTTTTCTAAGTCAAGTTGAGCGGATCTTGATTGAGATTCCTTTTTCCCTCTCTCTCCCTCTCCTCTACTCTCCCTCGCTCTATCTCACTCTCTTTTCCTCAGCTCGGCCAAAATCCACGAGAACGTCCTCAACAGGCTGAACTGCAACAGGGCCGTTTCGAGTCCGAAACAGACCTCTCTCTTCATCCCCTCATTCTTTCCCTCCCGCTCTTTATTTTTCAATTCTTTACTGCGTCGTAGGCCCGTTGAAACTCGAGTCGGTGTTTCGAGTCGAGTCGATGGGGAGAGAGGAAGAGAGAGATCAATCTGAACACTGGGTTCTGGTGGGGTCGAGCAGGGGCAGAGAAATGCAAGCACACATCTTTCCACACGGGGGAGTGGAGTACAAAGACCGAGCTGCACCTCTCAGAAAAATGGCTCGTCCTCGTTCCAACCACGTTCTAGGCGGTCATCCAAAAAGACCATCTCAATCTGGGCGTGAAAAAAAAAAAAAAAAAAAAAAAATGCTTACTCCAACAGGTGCTGCATACCTGTTAAACAGGTCGATCATTCTCAGAAGTGTAGACTTGCTCATCGTTCAAGGGACCTCTGTTGCTCGTTCTGTTATTGTCCTTAGTCTGTGTTCTTCTGAACCTTAGCCCTTTCCCACTGTCGTCACACCACCGCACCACCCCCTTCTCCTGTCTATCCAAGTCCTTTGCTTTCCTCGGCAAATGCTCTCCATCTTCTCACATGGTAGTCTATGTCATCACAACCCGCACTTCTCTTCCACATCTTCCAAATTCAGAGCGGGGGAGAAAAAAAACCGAAGCCAATCCTGGCTGTCTTGATAGATAAATGACGGCCGAAGTTTGTCCCTGATTCAAGCTCTGTGCTACAGGCATCAAACGGTACCCTTTCCTCTTCTCTCCATAGAATTCAGTCCGAGATTGAAACCGGGCTTTTTTTTTTTTTTTTTAAACCAGGCTAATCTAAGAGAGGTCAAGTTCATTATTGGGCTTTCGGTCTTCACAGTTGTTAAGGGCAAAGAAAAGCTGACTTCGTAGTTCATACCACCCATGTTCATGTGCCCTTTCCTTGCCGCAGCGATGCTTCCCAAACTACGTATCTCAGACAAGAAAAAGAAAGAGGTAAAGATAAAATACGCCCAGCTGCATTCGTTGGGCTTTTTTTTTTTTTGTCTGTCCAGTGAATGGTAGGCCAACAAAGAGAAAAATAGGCAGTAAAAGGTCACAAAAGGCCTGTTCTTGGCCATTCTCCCCACCTCTGAATCGAAACACGCTGGACAGACTTCCCCTCCTCCCCGCTTTTTCTCGGTCAGATCTTTGTTCTCTTCCGTCAAAGTCCCTTTCTTTTTTTTTTTTTTTTTTTTTTTTTTTTTTTTTTTTTTGGGCCTCCACTTCCTTGTCAACTTGCATAGTCAGTAAGAGATCTGTCTCGGAATCCAAATGTGGACCGAGCTCAATAAAAAAAATTTAAGGGTCATTCGTAGGACCACCATTCTACCTTAAAAAAAAACTCCGAGTAGAACGAAAAAAAGTTGCGCAGTTGTCTACGAAAACGTCCGTAGGGTCAATTCTCTAGGCCTTGAAGAAGGGATACCTTATTAGGTGGCCCCCCCTTCTTTACGGCGGTCGCCGTACAAACAGTCGAGCAATTGAACGCTAACGCGAATTGGGCAGCCCCAACCTGATGGGAAAAAAGAGGAAAGCGGCTCGGACCACTTTCTCTGTTAGGAGGACGGTGTCCGGGTTGCCATGGTCAAGAGGCGCCCTTCGGGGGAGCATGCCAATTAAGGACAAGCAAAGAGGAGGTCAGAAAAATCCTATAAAATAAAAAGGGGAAATGTAGCCCATAGTTTCTACTTCAACAAATCCCAGTCCCCTTCTTTCTTTCTTTCTTTTTATCATCTTACAGATCTCCTTCTACACACACCATCTCCTTCTATCTCTTTCTTTTTTTTTTTTGCTAAGACCCCACCCAAAGCACGCCCCCCTTTCAGTATGTCTACCAATTCTGCCAATGGAGCCAAAGGCAAGGACGCCAAGGCCTTTATGGTCGACTTTCTTATGGTACGATGAGCCTGCAAATGAATTTTTTTTAAAAAAAAACGTTATCAGGGATTGAAAGCATTCTAAATCGATAGTCTCCCTCCTTTTCTTTGCCTCAATATAGGGCGGTGTCGCCGCATCTGTCTCCAAGACTGTGGCTGTAAGAATCCTCCTCTTCAAAATTCCCTTTGTTGTCTTGATCAGTCGAATGATAGCTTTGCTCTTCCTCCTTACAACCAACATATTCTTATAATTTTCTCCTCTCCTTACTCCTATCTCTCTCTAACTAGGCCCCCATTGAGCGGGTCAAACTGTTGATTCAGAACCAGGATGAGCTCCTCAAGTCGGGTCGCCTTCAGCGACCCTATGGCGGGATCGCCGATTGCTTCCGTCGTGTGATCGCGGACGAAGGCACGGTTGCCCTCTGGAGAGGCAACAGCGTGAATATCATCCGTTACTTCCCGACCCAAGCCCTCAACTTTGCATTCCGTGATTACTTCAAGTCGCTCTTCAACTACAACAAGAGCCGTGATGGATACGCGAAATGGCTGGTGGGGAACCTGGCTTCTGGTGGTTTGGCCGGCGGTTTGTCGTTGGTCTTTGTTTATTCGTTGGACTATGCCCGAACAAGACTTTCGAACGATACCAAGTCCAAGGGCGGGAATCAAAGACAATTCAATGGGTTGATTGACGTCTATCGAAAGACTCTTGCGAGCGATGGTATTCGTGGACTCTATCGAGGATTCCCTCTCTCCGCGACGGGTGCAGTTGTTTATCGAGGCTTGTAAGTCAATTTTTTTTTACTCTGTTCCTTTCTTTCCCTCTTTCTCTTCTGGTGCAACTCAACCTTTTCGAGGATACCCCACTTACACAGCCCCTTTACCTCCTTCACTAATTCATTGCTTTTAGCTACTTTGGTTTGTACGACTCCATCAAACCCCTGCTTCCTACATCCCTTCAGGGTTCCTTCATTGCCTCATTCATTCTTGGCTTCGGCGTCACCAACTTGGCCAGTTTCATTGCTTACCCTATCGACACCATCCGTCGTCGCATGATGATGACCTCGGGCGAGGCCGTCAAGTACAAGAATTCGCTGGATGCCTTTAAGCAGGTTGTCCAGAAAGAAGGTTACCGTTCCTTGTTCAAGGGAGCGGGCGCCAATGTTCTTCGTGCCGTTGCTGGCGCCGGTGCCATCTCTGGATACGACCACCTCCAGATCATTGTCCTTGGAAAGGCCTACAGCGGTGGGTCTGCCTAAGGTGAACCTTTCACTTGTTGTCTTTTCCGTTCCTTCCTCTTTTCTCTCCCCTATCCTCTTCCTCTTACGATGACAGGATATTGGCGGATACCTCCCCCCTCTCCTCTTAATCGGTTGATTATCCCGATTGCAAGTATGGCACTCTTTTAAACAAAAGCCCACCTCCCCACTCTAACAAGAAAAAAAATCAAGTCGGATCATGATTTAGTCCGCATCTATCTCTTCACTCCCCACTCTACCTATCAATATTCAGACAACAAACAGAAGAAAAGAAAAGGAAAAAGAAGGAAGCAAAAAAAAAAAAAAAAAAAAAAAAAAAAAAAAAAAAAAAAAAAAAAGAAAGGACTAGTCAATGATTTTCGTCCGCATTTATCTCTCCACTCTCCACTCTCCTTATGAAAGACAATAAACAAGACTGCCACTTTGCCTAATTTATGATGCCAAAAAAAAGGGTTTTTTTTTTTTTTTTTTTTATCCTGTCTCAGTGACTCTGTGCCTCTCAAGCACAAAAATCGATTTGAGCCTTTCCTTAGTAACAATAAAAAGAGAGGTTTTTAATACAGACAAATTTATACTACAACTCAAGCTATCCCCAGAGATGAAAAGAAGAAGAAGGAAAAAGGAAACCTTGTTGGATATCAAAGGAAGGAGGGGGGAAAGTAGAAGAAAGATGAAAGAAAGAAAGAAAAGAAGAAAAAAAAAAAAAGAGAGAAAGGAATATATAAACTGTCGCCAAAGTGCCAAAGTAGATCTTGTATACCATTGTATCTCCGAGGATCAAAATATTCAGAGTCCCCCCTCTCTCTCCTTTTCTGAGACATGCTGAAAAGAAATAACCATCGGTGGTGATGAGTAAAAGTAATGTTATCCTGTCTAAGGAAGCAAATCAATCTCTTTCTCTTCCACTCTTCCTCTTTTTTTTTTTTTTTTTTCTTTCACGAGTCCTCGTTGTTAAAGTTGAGCAGTCTCCAAAAGAACTTGTTCTCAAACTGTTGTTGAAACTCAATCTCATCCGTGAGGTAATCCGGAAGTGCCTCCACCAGTGTCTTCTCAGTATCCTTGTCGATCGTTGGCGTATAGGTTACCATGTCCGCCTTTTTGTCATAGGTTAATGTAAATCGCAGCTCTAATACATGTAACAAAGGTTTGGACGATCAAAGCACCCGACGGTTAGTCCTCTATCCTGGATTCAGTAGTATCAGGAGTGCGACCAAGAAAGAACAAAAAAAAAAAAAAAAAAAAATACAGATTGATGGTGCCTCCAAAATGTTAAAAGATGAGAATCACGTACTTCCACGAGGCCCAGAATGCTCGCATTCCCAGACTGAGGGTGTTGTGTCCTGGTTCGAAGCCCGGGACGATCTGGAGGAGGTGGTTGGGAATCCTCCTCGAGGAATAATCTTGAGACCCGTAAGGTTCTCATACATGCGCATAGTCGCCAAAGTCATTGCAGAGTTTGGAGATACATCTGGACTAGCGAGAACCGATGCCATGGACTCCTCTTTAGCTCTCTTCTTATCCTCTTGATCGCGAACCCGAGCTTTTTCCTCGTGATCCCGAACCTGTCTCTGCAATGTTCGCACTAAGTCGTAGTCGATAAAAAGAACAGGTGAGTGAAGGAGAAAGAAAAAGAAAATAGGTCACGAAGCAGGAAAAACTATATTGAAGTATCGCATACGAGTGCTGATCACTCTAGTCAACATGGAAAAGACTTTCTTACCTTTTGCATTCATTTCCTCAGTGTTGTCACGCATTTTTTCGAGGTTGCGCAACGCAGCTACAAATTTCAAGAGCCAAGAAGGAATTGCCAGACAATTAGTAAAAAAGAGAAGTGAGGTTCCGATTCAGAGATGGGTTATAGAAATGAAAAAGATCGGTGGCGCTCTCTCTCTCTCTCTCTCTTTTTTTTTTTTTTTTTTTTTTTTTTTTTTTTTACATACAGTCCAGCTGTGGCTCCATCTGTGCCCTGTAGTTCTCGGCACTACGTGTAGCTTCTTCGAGTTTAATACGACACTCTTCCAGATTGTGCTCAGCATCTGTCATCCGTAGCTGCTTCAGGTTGTTATACTTGACCTGAAGGTCTTCCAATGCTCCTTTGAGCTAATCCATTTGGGTGGAGAGAGAGATGGAGAGAGAGAGAGAGAGAGAGAGAGAGAGAGAGAGAGAGAGAGAGAGAGAGAGAGAGAGAGAGAGAGAGATAAATCAATACCATGATCAACAAAGACAATGATTCATCTGCCAGAAGGGCTTAACTTTACCTTCTCTTCAGAGATGCTCTGAGATTTCTTTGAGGTAGCATTCAAACTGGTGCTTTTAGTGACATCGCTCATAGAGTGCGTGCCGACACCGTTACCGCTCCCAAATAAAGTCTTAATGTTCTCCTGGTTCTCCTTAGCGAACAAAGCGGTACTACTCTTGGTTTTCAAGACAGTAGACAGAGGAGTAGAGACTGAGGATGAAGACCGCTGCAACTGCAGTTGCTTCATCGCTGTGGTGGCAGAGGTGGATCCGGTAGCTTCTGAAGAGTCAGAAGGACTGATGGTGGTGGTTGCGAGGATGTTCTTTCGCCCTTTGGGTTTGGTTCCGAGTGTTTTCTGGATGGTAGCTTTGGGTCGCCGGATCAAGGGTGCGTCTACATCGTCTGCATCGTAATCGTCTGGATACACGAATGGCATCTCGGTTCCTGCCGACTTTTTTAGCTTTTGTGATCGATCTATTTTATTTTTTTTAGGGAGAAAGAAAAAGAGAGAGAGAATTCATCCACAGACCAATGTTAGACTTCCTTGCATGTCAAGTTCAAGAGTCTAGCCATGCATCCAAATGAATTCAGGCTTACAATCATCGGTCGAATCCTCTGCACGTCGCTTGTCCTGCTTTGTTCGCTAACAATATGAAATCAATCCCGCCATAACCCATGGTCGGTCCGATGAATTGTGTGAGTACTAGTCTGATTCACAAAGGCCAGGATGGAGATGGCATGGAAAGGAGGCAATGGATGACAAGAAAGAAAGAACCATTACACGTTTGGGTGGCATCCTGGCACTCTGAATTCTCAATCCTTGAGTCGGTCCAGACTTTGGGAGATGGTGGCGATTAGGTTGAGTGGACAAAAAAAAGCTGTATTTGGCGGACATTCATTTTTGACCCTTTTTTCTTCTTCTAGTCCTGCAGGACACACATATTTGCCTCCACCTCTGTTCTCGCTGGTCCTCTGGATGTATTACACGCCCAAGAAGCACCACACTGGTCCGTGCCTCGACGACGATGTAGGTCTAGTAACGCAATAGTCAATACTGGAGATTGCCTTGGAACCCTTGAAAGACTATCAAGTCATAGCCATCTCATAGTCATAATTATTTTTTTTATTTTTTTGGCAACAGAGCTCGCTCCGAGCTGGTCGTTGTCCTGCAGTTTTTTTGTTTTTTTTTATATTGCCTTGCCATGATTAATATCTCAGAAGAAGCCTTTTTTTTTTTTTGTCTTCTTGTCTTCTCGACAAAGACATCATTGTTTACTATCTCTGGCTAGACTGGACAAATAATAGAGAACGCCTTGGTTTCATCAAGCTTTCCAGGAACGAGCGATGGCAATACCGAGTTCACTCCAGTTTTTTGATTACTGACTCGGTAACAGTTTTAGTTTTTCTCTCTTTCTTCCTCCTTTCAAACCCAATTGCGCCAAGCACACCCACACCTAGGACACTAGACAACTCCTGCACATCACCCAACCTCAATTCACATCTCGTTTATCTTTGGTTTAGGAACCACAGACTTCGATTAATCGTCTTTGGACTCTTTGTTCTGGTGCCTTCAACGTCTGGATTGAAACAAACTGACAGAGTCCGTGAAAAAAAAAGTGATTCATGCATTGTTTTCACTACCAAAAAGGCGAGTTTCTTGCTCTTCGGCAGAAGGAGCGGAAAGAGGAAGTACAAGTGCCAAAAATGAATTTTTGCGAGAAATTGCAAAAGAGAAAGGAGTGGAGAACCTGGGCATCGATCCCAGTGCCTCTCGCATGCTAAGCGAGCGCTCTACCATTTGAGCTAGATCCCCGACTTGTTGAAATGGGAGCTTTCGGAGACAACTCATTCATGGACACGTTAATTCCTAGCAAATCTTTATCTCCAAGCACTTCTATTTGCTGGTGCTCATATCGGGCCCTGACTTGGATGCCGCCCCATGGGGCGCCCAACGTTAAAAAAAAAAAAAAATACACCCCCCCTCCCCTTGGGCGCCTCGGTGTTCCATAAACTCTGCATGTATTCGTGAGGCCTTCGTTAATCGGACACCACCCTTAGACAACGATACGATTACAGATTGTAAAAAAAAAAAAAAAAAAACAGCACGATCCTCGAGGAGGCCATCGAGGAGTATGGACGGAAACAGGTACCCCCCTTCCTCTCGTGCAGAGGCCATCACAGAAGAAAAAAAAAAAAAAAGGAGTGAGAGGTGACTATCGCCTTGGATACCACTGACGGCAGGGCCGTTTTTTTTTTTTTTTTTCTCCAAGACTCAATTCTCATCGTTCAATCCAAAAAAAAGGGGGGGGGGAAGTTTGAAGTCCAAAGAGTGCTCCCTCCACGATAACCTTGGTCAACTATAGGCTTTAGCAAATCACCGTAGCAGGGAAAAACGTGATTACGGGTTGACATATGGAGGGATTGCAGACCTTTTGGTAGCCGCCCAGAGTACTCTTTTTTCTTTTTTCTTTTTTTGTTTTGTTTGGTTTATGTGATATTTGGTGAGAAATAGGAGCGTGTCTATAAATCATTCAAAGCACTGCGCAAAGAAAAACAGGCACAGGTGCTTTTTGGTGCAAGGCAAACAATACACTTCGCATTTCCAAAGAGAAAGAATACCATTGAAAGAAAAGGAAAAAAAAAAAAAAAAAAAAAAAAAAACGTAAAAGTAGTAGTAGTAGTGGTAGTAACAATGCAGTTTTTTTCTTTCTTTTTCTTCTTAAAAAAAGGGGAGGGAGTAGTCAATAGCTCCATTCTTGTTAAAGCAGATACTATCTTCTACGGACATATTCTTTACTCGTCTAGCATATCCACTTCCATTTCGTCGATAAGCTGTTCCTCGAGTGCATCCTCATGGTTGTCTGCCATGTCTTGCTTCTGTCTCCATTCATCATCCTTCTCACTACCTGCTTCAACACTGTTGACTTTGTCGACTGTCGGTGATGGCGTCTGAACCTCCTTCAAAGTCTTCAACTCGTGGACACTGAACCAACCAGGTCGCAAGCTTTCTTCTCCACCAACTCTCTTGCCCTTTGTTACCTTATGTTTCTTGGCCCAAAGTTCTAGCAACCGACCCCGACCATTTTCCTTGAGATATCGCGCATCTGGCAAGAGTGTTTCCATCATCTCATATGCACCAACGGGCTTTGGTTCTGTGTAGTTATCCTCAAGCCATGAATCTGTGGGCTTTTCAAAATCAATGATCACATCTGCTGTTCTTTGGTGCCGAATATCAAAGCCATCACCCTGTTAATCAAATAAGCACATGAGATGGGAAGGAAAGCGTGTGTTAGTATCCTTATCTGAGAAGGAAATAAAATGGCAGCACTATGTAATGCTCATGAATTGGAGTCTATGATACCTTCTTGAACATGAGAAGAATTTCCTTTGAAGTTCGGAAAAAGGGTGACAGCCGGACATTATCAGAGTTGTTCAATGCCCTCTTGTACCAAACCAAATTCTCGACATATCGACAACCTAGGACCCGAGTATATATATAAAAAGAGAAGAAAAGATGCCAGTCAGATATCAAATTTTCGTATCTAGCATTTCAAAGTCGGATCCAGTAAACAGCGGGACAGTGCTTTGGCTTACCAAGACCATGCATAATGCTGACGACTTCAGGGAGGATAGCCTTGTGTGTCCAAATGCTCACGATTCCATTCGGCAACAATTCCAAAGCATTTCCTATGATCTCGGCCTAGAATAAAGTGAATTGAATAATTAAAGTGTCAGTAGACCGTCTTCAGGACCCGATCCGGAATAAAATGTCGTCATGCCGTTTGCTAAACATACAAACTGCTTCGTGGTAAGCCTGCATGAGCCATCATTTCGCCCATCCTCTACAATAAAGTTCCATGGTGGATCAGCTAAAATGCCTTGAAAGTTTGCCACAGGCTCCGAAAAACCCTCGGACAGTGAGCTCCAGTCAAATCCGCGCAATGACTCTGTTTCCTTGTAACTATTGGGGTAGATGAATAAAATAAGGAAGTTAAAATAGCTTGTCAGTCTTGGTTGCAGGACCCATAGCAGTCTTGACGAAAAGTGGGAGAGGCAATAGCGTCAATGCACGATGAACGTTACATGCATCCTTCCACAGATCCGCTGTCCTTGTTTAAATTATTGCGTGTGATGATCCTGTGCGCCCAGGTGGGGCGTTGTTCCACATCTTTGGGGATCATGTCCTTTACAACATCAGGGCATTCGACTCGAACAGGACGAATATTCTTCCAGAAGAGAGACAATCCTACTTGACCCTTGAAAACTGAAGTGTTTGTCATTGGTGCTTTCCTGATTTCAACCGGGACAATCTTCTTTGCAAAGGGCGATGCAGAAGAGGATGATGAACTAGGAATCGTTCCAGGGACTGTCAACGATAGAGGCTCCCGGATTTTCTTGGCCTCGGATTTTTTTCTACCACGCAAAGCATCCCAGACTTATGTTAGACCGACCAAGTTCAGCTCGCCAAAAAAAAAAAAAAAAAAAAAAAAAGCCTTATGGATCAGCGTGCTCGCCAATCGACTCTTGGCTTACCTCATGAAGGAGGCGTATTCTGCTAGTTTGTCGTCAATATTGACAACGGGTATCATATCCGTTTCCTCCGCAAGCTGTCTTGTTGATCGAATTGATAATGAGGAAGAGTAGGCGGGCGCGGTTGTGGCCTTGACTCGGGGTGCTTCAATAGATGGTCGGAAGACGCCTGAACTATTCTTCATAGCTATCGCAATATTCGGCTTGCTGGCAATACTTAATTTTGACCCGCTGGAAGACGATGCAATAGTATCAGCCCGTTTTGTTTTTGCGACAGTTGGACGGGGGCTAGAGGTAGTCGAATAAAACTCCATTAATATGCGCCTTACCATGCTCAGGCGTGTTTAGGAGACCCATTAAATGCTTTCAGTCATACAAATCCTACCCTGCATTGGTGTGGTACTCCTTGATCCACTTATTGATATCCGCTTCAATTTCTTTGACTTCGTCGGTTTTCCAGCGTTCGCTCAATCCACTGACAGCCATTTCTCCGCCACTTGACTTGTTGACCATAATAAGTTTACCCTTCTCCCAAGCATAGGCAGGGTCAAAAAGGGTTTTGTTCTCCAAAAGTTTTCGGTAGTAGGAACTGCATTGATATCCCGCTTTGTGGGAGACGCCCATACTGAAAACACCCCAGGAAGTGCCAATTCGGATGCCTCTGTCTTTCCACTCCTGAAGCCGAGCCATAAACTCTTCGGTTGATTTCTTACTCCATGGTCCATTTTGTTGTCCTTCCGTTGGATCTAGATGTATTATCCAAGATGTTGTACATAAATGACTGGAGCGTGTTAAAAAAAACAGTTTCCCTCAAATGATCGGCGTTGAGGGCGACAAATACGTTTCTAAGGATATGTTGTGGATCTTTACCAACAAACCGATAGTAGAAAGCCTCGACATTCGATCTTCTATGGTCCCATGTCTTAATGCGGACCTCAGACCAGTTCTTGACTTGATCATGGGTAAAAACGTCTTCCATGCCATTCACAGACCTCATGGTGGACTTTGCTGACTTTGGCTTTATCCCTTTACTCTTGAAGGGTACCGAGGTCAACGAGTGACTCAGAGTGGGTCGAGATGATTGCAGGTCATTCGTAATGGCTGACTGTGGGGGTCGAGTCTTTTCATCCACCGATGATGTTGACGTGGTCTTGGTTCCTGTTGTCATAAAATCATCCAGATCGTCCAATTCATCCGCCACCTCGTCATTCTAATTATCAAGGCAATAGAAGTGTTAAAAAAGAAAAGAAAAAAAGAAAATAGATACAGAGGTATTGGAAAGGATCGCCCAAAACCAAGGGGATGGTGGGGTAGAGAAGAAGCACCCTTTCCTTTGGGTGTACAAACTAGTCGAGTCCATACCTCTTTTCTAAGTTTTTTAGTGCTGGGTAAATCCTGTTCCACAGTTAGTTCAGCCTCGTCTATCTCAGCCATGTCCAAGTTGCTCTTTTGGAATAGATGTTTTTAACAAAGAGAGTTAATAGTCTAACACCAGTAGATCAGTCCGCAGAAACAATAAAAACAACAACAAAGCATCCCCAATCATCATGTGGAATCAAACAAGGCCTACCCATTCCTGTTCCAGTGAATCTGATCTTGCCATCGGCACACCTGATGCTTCAGATGCAGTAGACTGAGCATTCTCTGAAAGTCGGATTCGCTTCAGGGATGAGTTGAGGGTCTGCAAAGGCCCTGAGAGCCGACGTTCAGACATTGAGGTCTGACTCGTAGTGCCAACATCAGCATCAGTATTGCAGACCACAGCCGGATCTTCCTTCGGCTCTACGATTGGGTTTCCTGTGAGCATGGACGATTGTCCTGGTTGATTGGCTGGTGGGTCGGGATTCCGGATGTGATGATGGCCGAGGTGGAAAAGAGCTGACCCTGAGCGGCTCCTTCTCTCCCCAGTGCGATAAACCAAAACATTTTCTTTCTACGCGCCCTCGCCTGCCAATAGACGCCACCATTTTTTTTTTTTTTTTTTTCAACTCGGTGTGTGACTGACGATTCGGCACTTCACTTTCTCTGGTAGCCAGAATATTGTACCCACATCCATGTCTCTCTCTCGCAGCAGTTCATGCTTTTTGCTCACGGGTTTCCCAGCGGACCATCTCTTGCAGCTCCCACAAACTGGGTTCGACCGGCTCTCTCTCTTTCTTCCCGACTCGACGCTGCGCGGTCCAGTTCAGAGATCGGAGTGGAGTGGGTTGTATCGTTTAACAAACCTAAGTCGATTCCAAGACACAGTAAGGACAAAGAGCCCATGAACACTGAGGCTTGTCTAGAAGGATCGTACCCCGGAGTACCATCTGTGGAGCCTTGGGTGAGGAGAGCCATTGGGGCTTCGCCTTTTGAGAGAGAAGAGAAAAGCGCAGAGAGAACAGGAGATCCAAAAAGGAAGCCGCGGGCGCATTCACGGCCCTGGCCCAATTGCGTCATAGACACTGCACTGCCCAGGGCATTTTTAGTGCATTTGCAGATGCCGATTTTTTGTTTTTTTTTTACCCCTAGTCTGCAGCTATATCAGTGGTGAACCATCAAGAGTAGAGGGCACCAGAGAGTAAAGGGATGATCTTGTAGGCCTCTCGTATCTACTGAAAGCCAGATAGCCCTCTTTCTTGATCCAATGAGAGCCATACAGAATTGGGCCGGGTAGTGAATGGCGGGTTTAGTGAGAATCTGGACATCTGATCTGCGTGTGGAAAGTCTGCTATTTGGAGAGACTATAAAGGACATCCTTGTTGGTAAAGCAATTGAGTACGTGTGCTAGGTGGGATAGGCTGCAAGAGAGCATAAGGTGAAAGACATGAATGGAGAGAATAAGAGAGGATATTCTTCGCTCCCCCTTTTATCCATATTTGGCCTCTTTATTTATTATTGTTATTATTGTTGTAACAAACGCTGATCGCAATTGACCATAGAAAGTTTTGTAGACTCTGGTGCCAATGCATCCAACAGAGAAAGATCATTTGAATAGACTCATGAACTCTGGAAAGGCGCCCCATGTACTGAGAGGGTCCCTGCTGCTGCTCTCTGACATCATTCCATTTTCCAAATGTGTACTGTCAGAGCTATGGGATGTACCTGGGTGTACGTTTCTTTGGCCGATTTTTTATTCGGCCTGTCTGCTCCCAGCCTGACGTTCTCTTTTGTTGTTGTGTCCAGCTTAGGGAAACCAGAACTGGACGGGCAAATGCTTGCCAACTCTTTGAGTTTGCCTTTTCTCTCTCTAGGTTCGTCCACATACAAGCGGAGAATCTGTCGCTGAACTCTTTTTTTCTTTACTGTCCATTTTTTCGAGCTTGCCTCTGGGAGCCTCCACATGGCTTACGTCGACTCGATGCGGGGAGTCTCGTTGTTCGCAGGAAGGTTGCGATGGCACACGTGTGGACATCAGTGTGAGCAAAGGAAATAGGGCTAAAGAAAGAGGGCATGTGGACGCCAAAGGGAGCAAGCGAGATGGAAGGAGGGGAAGGCAAGGCGCACAAAAAGGGAGAAAAAAAAAAAAAAAAAGAAGCATTGTTGGACCCAACGAGATGGACCACCCTTTCGGAAGGAAAAGTAGAATTGACGGCCTTTTTTGTCAACTCGTCGTAAAATTTCCCACGGAAACTTTATGAGTGTGTACTCTATTCCTCTCCCAGGGAGAAAGAGACGGAGGGGCGAGGGCGGAGGGTGGGCGGTCGTTCTACTGGACTCTCGACATGCTCAGCACTAGAGGCAAGAGCACTAGAGTCACTGCTTCCTAGACTTTTTCCTACTTGATCACTTTTGCTCCGCTTTGTCGCTTAAGCATCTGCGCCATCTATGTCCTCTCCATTGGGGAAGTGGGGGGCCAGGTAAAGTAAGAGTTTTAGGGGAGGGGGGAGAGAGGAGGAAGGAGAGCGAAAGAGGAAAAAAAAAAAAGCCTTTTTAGACAACTAGGAGGGGGATCTAGGAGAAGGAGTTAGGGAGGGGAATGCATTGATGGTGGTCCATGGGAACAGGATCGATTCAGGCAAGTGACTAGGTTAGACTAGGCAAACTGGCTCCTTGGGGCCACAGAGAAAGAGGACGGCCTGCGAGAAAGAGAGAGAGAGAGAGAGAGAGAGAGAGAGAGAGAGAGAGAGAGAGAGAGAGAGAGAGAGAGAGAGAGAGAGAGAGAAATGGCAGAGGCAGATGCATCTCTGTCGACTGATTTTTTCTCAGTCGCATTCAGTCAAAGGGGACGTCGGACCTCCTCGAGACGCTCTCTTCTCGTCTCTCTCTCTCTCTCTCAGAGAGAGAGAGAGAGAGAGAGTCTCTCTCTCCTCCGATTGGGCTGTGCCCAGGGCCACCTGCAACCCCAAACAAAGGTCAGACATATATAAAGCCGGCGACCGCCGCCGCCACTCGTTTTTGCTTTTTTCTTCTTTTTCTTTCTTTCTTCTTCTCTCCTTCTCGCCACCACCACCACTCTTTCTCTTTCTCTCTCTCTCTCCTCGTCAAACAACCATATACACCTGCTTAGCTTAGCTCGGCTCATTCCTCATTTCATCTTTGTCTCATTCCCCTACATCGCCCATGGCTGCTTCACACGGACTCACCAACAAGGAGGTCATGCACCTCGAGCACCAGTATGGTGCCCACAAGTAAGTCAATCTTGTCTCGTAGCCATCCCCAAAAGGCGTCTTCTTCCTTTTCGCTTCGCTTGCTCGCTCTCCCTTCTGCTCTGCTGCGCCTGATCCACTCTTACTAACTGATGATCCCATCATCACATGGTCTACCTGCATCCTAATAGCTACCACCCTCTTCCCGTTGTCTTCTCCAAGGCCCAGGGCATCTGGGTCTGGGACTGCGAGGTATGATTACCATCGGATCTACTGCAAAGAATGAAGAGAGACAAGAGACTAAAAAAAAAAGGCTGAGAGCATCGTCTGGACTGGGACTTGATGATTGGACTAGGCCAAGAGTTCTCTCCTATTCTTCTGTTCTCTGTCTCTCTGTCTCTCTCTCTCCCCCACACGGGACCTTCGATCCCCTGACTCACACATTCTTATTCTCTCGGCTTCTCTTCCTCCAAATAGGGTAACAAGTACATGGACTTCCTCTCGGCCTACTCGGCCACCAACCAAGGTAAACATCTCTTCATCTTATCGCAATCCCGGTGCAGACACATGCACAGTTGCTTCTCCTGCCTTGACCGACCGAATTGCATGTCGCACGACCCCCTTTGTCCGCTCTCACATCATTCTAACTCTATATATTTTCCGATTTACTCCTTTCTTTCTCCAGGTCACTCGCACCCCAAGATCGTCAAGGCTCTCTGCGACCAGGCCCAGCGCCTCTGCCTCTCCTCCCGCGCCTTCTACAACGACATCTTTGGCCAGTATGCCAAGTTTGTCACCGAGTACTTTGGCTTTGACAAGGTCCTCCCCATGAACACCGGTGCCGAGGCTGTCGAGACCGCCATCAAGCTTTCCCGCAAGTGGGGTTATATGAAGAAGGGAATCCCCGAGGGTGAGGCCGTCGTCCTCTCCTGCACTGAGAACTTCCACGGACGCACTGTCGGTATCATCTCCATGTCGACTGACCCCGATGCTCGCGCTGGATTCGGTCCTTATCTCCCCAAGGTTGGCCCCGTCTGCCCCGCCACTGGCCGCACTATCCGCTACAACAACATTGAGGATCTCGAATACGTCTTGGAGCACAACGGCAAGAACGTCGCTGCCTTCCTCGTCGAGCCCATCCAGGGCGAGGCCGGTATCATGGTTCCTGATGAGGGTTACCTCAAGAAGGTCTCTGAGCTCTGCAAGAAGCACAATGTCCTCATGATTGCTGATGAGATTCAGACCGGTCTTGCCCGTACTGGCAAGCTTCTCTGTGTTGAGCACGATAACGTCAAGCCCGATATTCTCCTCTTGGGCAAGGCTCTCTCTGGAGGTATCTACCCCGTCAGCGCTGTTCTTGCCAGCGACGATGTGATGCTGTGCATCAAGCCTGGTGAGCACGGCTCGACCTACGGAGGCAACCCTCTTGGATGCGCTGTTGCCATTGCTGCTCTTGAGGTCATCAAGGAGGACAACCTTGTCGAGAAGGCTGCTGTCCTCGGTGAGAAGTTCCGTGCTGCTATCTCCAAGATCCAGTCGCCCGCTCTTGCTTTGACCCGTGGTCGTGGTCTCTTGAACGCTATTGTCATTGACGAGTCCAAGGCAAACGGTCGCACTGCATGGCAGTTGTGCCTCTTGCTCAAGCGCAAGGGTCTTTTGGCCAAGCCCACCCACCAGAACATCATCCGTCTTGCTCCCCCTCTCTGCATTACTGAGGCTGAGCTCATGGATGGTGTCCGTATGATTGATGAGTCGCTCAAGGAGCTCTTGGCTTTGACTGACGCCGAGGCCAAGGCTCTCGAGGCCGAGGATGAGCACTAAATTGTGCAACACCAATAACAACAACGACAACGGCAGTGTATCCAGGACAGGTTGTCTGATCGGAAGGAGGAAAAGGAAATAGTCGAGAATACAGGATCACAGAGGAGAAAGGCGATGATAGCAGAAGACGACGGACAAAGCACAGAGGAAAAAACAAGGCAGGAGGCGGTTGGTTTTCTCAACGGGGACGGGCGAAAGAAGAGGCGCTGGACGCGAATGTATAACTAGATTTCCTTTTTTTCTTTTTCTTTGGGCGGTGGGGGGATCTCCTCCTCCCCTTCTCAGAGGGAAAATGAGTCTGAAGTGGTTTGCACATCTCCAATTTTCTTTACTGGATTTCCAACATCGTTCAGAGCTCCCCCCCCTTCTTCGAGAGGGGCGTGGCAAAGGGCGAAGGAGTTCAGTGAAGGATGTGAGATGTTCCTTAACGGGCGTATGAACATGCAGTTTTGCGGCTCCTCTTTCTCCATCCTTTCTACACATTGTTCTCACATTAGTTGAGATACACCAAACCGTTTTATTATTTTTATTATTCTTTTACTTTTATTTTTTTTTTTTAGTATCCTACCTTGTAACTTTTTTTTTCTTTGGGCATTTGGTCAGTCTATTCTGTTACCTATTGTCTTTCTCATTTTGCTTTTTTCTTCTCCTTGTGTCTCTGACAAGAGCTGAAGAAAAAAAGCAAGATGTGATGTACATATACTTGTTATTCATATAGTTACCACATCCATCGTGTACTCTCGAGCATCTCCTTTTTTTTTTTTCCCTTCACCCAATTTGTACTTTTATTTTTTTTGCCATAGTTTTCTCAATTTCAATGGTTCAACCATTCAATACATTTCTGGACAACCAGAATTACAACAACAAAGAAAGAATTGTGTGTTTTTTTTATCTATACGGATTCAACTATAGCTTTGCATCAGAGAGAGAGAGAGAAGAGAGATCAAGGTTTATGGGAAAGAGTTCTTTTATTGAGGCTTGTTTCAGTGACCCGGTGGCTAGTCCTGGATCCGCAGATTAACCAAGAGAGGACTTATCCGAGAAAACAGAAGAATGTTTGAGGTACTACCATATTGATCCAAATGATCAATCGCACGACAAAAGAGAGAGAGGGGACAGCCATCCTGGCAACTTTTTTTTTTTTTGTATGTGAGAATGTCAGCAGTTTTATTGGGTTGAAAAATAGAAAGAAAGAAAAAAGGATAGCGACTCTATTCTCCTTTCATAAACTTCATCGTCATCTCATAAAAGAAGAAAGTGGCCGCATTGGCAGGGAAAGCCCTAGCCATGGTTGGACCAAAGCCCTTGAACCACACCTTCCAGTTACCCTTACCACTCTTTGATTCCTGCAACAGAGATCGGAAGCATTCGAGTGAAGACTTGTAAGAGAGGTTGCTCTGCATCCTGGATTTGACCACATCTTGTGGGTAACAAGGAATCCATGCACCGAAACCTGCAATACCACCTGCCAACAACAACTCGGGTGTTGTCAAGGACTCGACATGACCTCCATGGTTCAAGTGAGCCAATATCCGCTTGCCTCCCTCATAGGTGACTGTAAAAAAAAAAGGGACCAAGGTGCAGTCAAAAGCCAATGAAAGAAAGTTAATAGATGAGATCTCGTCAAAAGGCGTGCTCTGATTCTTCATTGAGAGGAGGAAGAGGAAGAGGTAAAAAGGACGAATTACCAAAGTATGTAAAGTAAGAGGGGACATCACGCAGCAGTGTAATGTCCATGCCACGGTACAAGCCTCGAAGGCCTTGTTGACGGAAAGTCCGGATGCCTGCATCCAGCACTCCCTTGTACTAATCGAGGTGCAAGATGATAAAAAAAAAAAAGGTCAGATCCACTATAAAGAAAGATAATGACAATAGAGTAAAGGTAGGAGGGGAAGGAGGCACGAAAACAAGACAAAGAAATGTGTATGGCAGTAAGACTTACAGGCTTGCTAACCTGCTTCTCTGCTACAGCAGCAACAGCTCCAGCAGCAGGACCATATTGAGTCTGGAGTTTGACCTTGAGCAGTTCCACAGGACAGTTCACAAACGCCATCACTCCTCCAGCCATCGATCCAGCACATCCGATCTCCACTATTTTGTCAAAGTCACAAAAGAGAGAGAGAGAGAGAGAGAGGGAGAAAGAGAGTTCAGAGAGCTGTTATCCAGTTTTGAGCGGCAGACACGGTCGTTTCACTTGCAATGATTTGGTTCTTCTTACCAATCGACAACACCTTGGACTCGTCACCTCCCTGAAGCATCCTCCTGAAGTGTCCATTGGCAGCAAACATGACAGCATTGCTATGAATGAGAGAAGGAGAGAGAGAGAGAAAAGGAGAGAATCCAGGATGAGCAAATCACGTTGAAGGAGGCACCCCTAGCCAGCCCCGGGTCCCAAACAGGTGCCTGGCAGAGTGAGATGGTCCGCCCCTTTTTTTTTTTTTTTTTTGCTCTTATCAAATCCAAAGTGACTCACGTTTACACCTAGACTTCCAACTCCCCTCTTCACACACACACACACACACACAGACCACCGATCTCTCACTTCCCACATGGGATCCTTGCTCCAGAGGATAAGAACCTTACCAAATACCGATGCCCATCAATGGCGAAGTGACACCCTTGTAGAGTCCAGCTGGCTATTGGGGTCATAATAAAGAGAAAGAAGGAGAGAGATGGGGTCAATATCAGCATTGCATGACGACATTTGACGTTTTTTTTTTTTTTTTCGTTTTTTCGTTTTTTTCGTTTTTTCGTTTTTTCGTTTTTCGTTTTTTTTTTTCTTTCCACATGAACAGGAGTAAATCATTAACATACGCCTTCTTCCTTCAGGGTGACTCGCAAACAATCCATGGCTCCGTGGTACTTTGGTGGGTTGGGCTGGGTCTGGAGACGGACCTAGATAACCAAAAGAAGCGAATGAATCAAGATTAGGCCGTGAGCAAAAATATCTTTTTTTTTTGTTCATGCTTTGCATTCCATTAGAAAAAGAAAAAAGAAAAAAAGAAATTGAGACAAGATCTCCGTTCTCCTTACCTTCAGCGTATCAAAAGGATGGCCTGTGTGTAATGTGTAAACATGTGGGGAAGGAGAAAAAAAGCAAAAAGAGTAGGAATAAACGAGAGACATGAGTATGCTTTTGGTTGGGTATTTTTTTTTTTTTTTTTTTTTTTGAAAGGCAAGAGCTTTCTTCCTGAGTTGAGTAGAATCCCACAGTCGTTATAAACAAAATGATAATAACAATAACAATAACAATAATAAACGATCCAGGCTTCTTTTGCATTGCTAAACACGGCTTAGTCTAGTTCATGTCCGTGCTTCCTCCCTCTCCCCCTGCCAGGTGCGAACAACAAATCCATCGGATCTCTAAGCACTCTGCCCTGAAGGATCTTTTCGATGGAGAATTTTCCTTCTTCAAAAGGGACGATGCTGCTCTTTCGTGGTCCAGTCGCACGGTTTGTTGTTGTTGTTGTTGTTGTTGTTTTGTCTCCCTGGGTTGTGTTCCGGTGGGTTGGTCCTCGGCTTCCAATGGTCATGAGCTAATGTGCACTCCATCCCGGAATCTCTCGAGTCCCTGAATCTCCCAGAAGTGAAGCTCTCAAGCAGTCGAGAACGGTCGACGCATGGAAGCAAAGTGGCAAGGCAGGTGGGAAACAGAGGGGGGGGAGGGAGACAATTGACAGTAGACAATGGAGTGCATGAGTGTACCTGAAATGACCTGGGCCCATCCACCGACTGTGCCAGCGACGACATCATTGACCCAGCTGGGAAGGGCAATGCCGGCTTGTTGTTTCTGAGACAGTGCCATTGGGGATGCTCTTTTGAATGCGGAGGTAGAGGAGAGAGAGTGAGAGAGGGAGAAAGAGGAAGGAAGAAGGGTGCATTGCGAGCTTAATGTTTAATGGAGTGAAGAAGAAGAAGAAGAAGAAGAAGAGAGAGAAGAGAGAAGAGAGAGAGAAGCAATGAGCGCAGTGGAGGAGAAAAAAAAAAAAAAACAGGAACCAAAAGAGGTGACTGAAAAAAAAAAAAAAACTTGTTTTTAACACAACTCTGCGGATGTCCGTCGTCTTCATCTTCGTCGTCTGACTTGAGTGGACCATCTGGTTCAGAAGCTAGGAGAGACTGGAGAGACTGGGGAGAGGGCCCTACTAGAGCCTCTCTCCGCTTTCTCCCCTTGCTCCTTGCTTCTCCGAAAGCCATTGGCCAGGTCTCCGAGTCGCTCCTTCTTCTCATTTCCTCCCCCTCCCCCCTCTTTCCCTCTCACCGCTAAGGAAAGGATCTTGACAGTCAGAGAAGCCGTTCATCCGACCCCACAC
This sequence comes from Mortierella sp. BCC40632, assembly GCA_011634665.1. Taxonomy (NCBI): domain Eukaryota; kingdom Fungi; phylum Mortierellomycota; class Mortierellomycetes; order Mortierellales; family Mortierellaceae; genus Mortierella; species Mortierella sp. BCC40632. The sequence goes on from WAEK01000002.1 coordinate 1,881,558, forward strand.
TTTTGTGAGCGTAGCATCCTAGAAAGGACTTTGGATTTCTTTTCGATCAGAAGGAATGTCTCTTCTAAGATGGGCTTCTCAATGTCATTCTTTTCTCTTTCTCTTTTCTCTTTCTCTCTCCCTCTCTCTCTCTTTCTCATCTTCCCTGCCTCTGTCCTCCTCCTCCTCGACCCCTATCCTACTCTCCTTCAAAAGAGAGGCCCAGATCGATCCATCGATTCTTCAAAAAAAAAAAAAAAAAAAAAAAAAACGGCAGAGCAATCGCACTGATGGGCGTAAACTCTAAAACCTGCCATGCGAGAGGTGGTGGCGTGAATCCATGTGGGCGGGGCCCGTGAGAAAAACTATGGACCCAAAAAAAAAAAAAATATAGAGAGATAGCTCTACCCAAAGAGTCACTAGCGTGTATGTAGTCCCAATCGAATACATATCATTCTGTGTGCAACCATCTGCGCGCAGGGTTCTAGACTAAATAGAGAAAAAAAAAAAAGAATTCGTAGATCGCGTTGTTCTGGAAAAGGATGGACAGTATCTTTATTCTGGGACTCCTCGGATTGTAATCCCGAGGCAGTGGTACCGTAGAAAATCGGCCCACGATGCTGAAGGAGGCAAAGAAAAAACAAAGGGTAGAGGTGGCGGGTATGCATGTTTTGGTTTACACGATGGATGTTGACAGATAGTTTGGTCCTAGATTCAAATATTCAAAAAGTTGTATAAAGAAAATCCCTCAGGCGTCAGCAGTTGCTCAACTATGGGTGCACTTTCTGTCACCCTTGGTTCATTCGTCATTACAGCAAAATGTGTTTGACATAAAAAAAATGTGTTCCTTACTGTCAGCATGACCCAGCAGAGGCGCTCGTGCTTGATCCTCAGGGCTAGAGTGAGCCTGACTACTTCCAACAGCCTCTGGCGATGCTGGCTCAGGTGTTGCAGAGCCTGTTGCCGTAGCAGGTTTGCGAGATTTAAAGAATCGATGACGTCTCTTGATACGAATTGTCTGTGCTCGCTCAAGTCTGCCACTCAGATGGCCCTCCCGAAGGGGGATAGGTTTACCCTGGAACATGCGGACAGTATCATGACATGCCCAGATCAACTCTCGGATCATGTCAATCGGATTAAAACCATCCCAAAATGATTTCCGCAAGGGGGTCTCTACACCAGGGACCACATAGGGTAGATACGAGAACGAATAGACGTGGAGAATGGCAAAGACTACCATCTCGGCGCAGATCAAGATTGAAGAGATACCCTGCTCAACGTTCAGGATCGACCAGTTGTTCTCGGGAGTAAATAGTCCTTTGTTTAATAAAAAGAGAAAGAAAAAAAAAAGGGCGGTGGTCAGTCATCATATGTCAAAGTGATCAACGATAAAAGACTCAATGGTTTGTTTCATGAGCGCTTCAATTGTTGAGGCGCCTTGGTGTCAAAACAAGAGCAGCGGAGGAAATGATCGCATTGTTGATTTCGCTCTTACCCATGGCACCAAGCAGACTCAATAGAAGCGTCTGCCAGTAGCAGAAAAAGACAACCATCTTGACACACAAAAACTTCATGAATGGTGCTACAATGACCAAGAAAGTCGTAGTGTTAATTTGTGGAGGGAAAAATAGGATTCTTCAGGAGCAGGGGAGTGGTCATTCTCAAATAAGCTCTTCAGGCAAGAGTCAGAGTGGCCAAATCGCTTCCTTACAATATTCCTGGATTTCCTCAGCAATCGTTTGGTAAAAGAGGGCCTAGGTCAACCATTTTGAAAGATGGGTTTAGTTCGATCCATTCAGTTCAAAAGAAAGCTTCATCCCATCAGCATTCAGAAGAGCAGCCGGGATCGCTTACAAGACAGTACAATGCCACGCTAACCGAGATAAAGTTGATGATAGTGAGGTAGATCATGCCAAAGTGAAAGTCGTATTGGGTCTCGCAATAGAGTCCAAAGTACTGCAAGACCACGGCGGCTAGGGTTGTTGCGGGCTTAATCGCCACGTACTGTAGGATACCGTATTTCATATAATAAAGAAAATACTCATGCAAGGGGTTGAAGTGGAAACAGTTGAGTGGGTAGAGGAGTCTTCGACGATCCGGACCTGTAATTTTGGACCGCTGTGTCTGGTTGTCCTCGCCCAGGTATGTGAGGAGCAAAATGAAGAACGAGTAAATGACAAATGCTTCATAACAGTCGCGAATGGTTTCGTAGTAGATAGCTTCCTTGTAGAACCGGTAGGAGAGGAAAGAGATGACAGCGTAGATTGGAATCATTAGAATAATCCTCATAATATGCCCTATTCATGAGAAGAAGATAAAAGGTCCAAGAAGTAAGTGTTTGACCGAGATGTATGAGGCATTGGATGTTCTAGTCCACGAACGAGCCAGTGTGAAGCGCCGTACGTTGTTCCGAAGGCTGTTGTTCGTAAAAATTCAGGGCAAGTTGGTTGTGATAAAAAAAAAGACAGTAGAAGAGTCAAAAAAGGGTATAAGTCAATGGGTGCTTGTTATCTCAAGCTCGTTGGTTTAACAAGACCAGAGAAATACATTAGAAAGAACCGAGCAAGGGAGGAGCAATTGGTGAGTACCTTGTTGTAGTTCTTAGCGTGTCGGTAGAGAAGATGAAAGGAGATGACGGTGGCGATAAAGGCACAAGATCCAGCCACTCCCCATCCGATAAGATGGCCTACAAGGAGAGAGGATAGAAAGTAAAAAGGATGGGTCGGTGCCCTGGAATATTAGTGCTCTGAGAGAGATGTAGTCCGAAAAGAGCGCTCCGTAGCCTAGCTCTTCGGTCTCTGGCTCAGCTCTGTTTGTCTAGGACAGCATACGTTTCCCACTGAGGCCACCATGCCATGGTCCTCCATGGCGATCTTCAAAGAAAGAGTTTGAAGGATCGGGATCGTTAAAGTCGGGACATTTGTCGGAATACATCTCGACCAAGAGCCAGGCGCTTTTGTCCAAGGCAGGGTGGGGAGAGCTGTGGTAGTGGCAGAAGGGAGGAGGATGAAAGAGAAAGGATGAAAGAGAAAGAAGAGATGAAAGCGAATGGACAAAGGAATGAAGGAATGAATAGGCGGAGGTAAAGGTGCAGTGGGACACGAGGACCTCAGCCTAGAGAGAGAGATTGAGAGAGAGAGAGAGAGAGAGAGAGAAAGAGTGAGAGAAAAAGGCCCGTGGCTGCATGATTCCTGCACAGGACACAATGCCTTGGACTGGGACTGGACTACTGTAGGCTAGACTGACCCTGTTCTGCTGCTGCCCTTCCCTGCCTGTCTGTCCGTCTGTTTGTCCGTCTGTTTGTCTGTTTGTCTGCCTGCCTGTTTGCCTGCCCGTGGAAACCCCCTGGCATGGCACACACACAAAATATATATTATTATTGCTCATTGCACCGTGTCCATTGTCCCCATTCGATACATGCCTGATATCCAGGCACCATGACCGTGCCCATTGTCGTAGTCGTACCCAGATACAATCCCGCGCCCCGTATATGCACGTCTGGCCTCTTGCTCTCCTCTTTCGTTTGCTCTCCTTTCTCCTGGTTGGGTTGGTGCTGTTGGTGCCGCCGCTGCTCATTCACTTTCATTTTCACTTTTTTATCGGTCCTTTTCATCATCTTTTTTCTTTTCTTTTCTCTTTTTTCTTTTTTTCTCTCTCTTTCTCTTCATCGCATCATCATCATCCTCTCGTTCCATCTCCATCCTCCATCCTTTCTCTTTCTCTCTCTCTCCATCCTTCCATCCATCCTCCCTGCCTAAAGTCCCCACTGCGGCCAACCACATCGTCAAGCGCGACATTCGCTATCCCTACGCCTTCTCACTCTCTTTCGGACCTCTCCTCTCTCCGTCTTCTCACTCTTCTTTTCTTTCAGACCAGTCGCTATGGAACCCCAAGTCGGAGCCGGCATCGGTATCGCCAACCTCCCCAACCAGCGCCACAAGATCGTGGCCAAGCGCGGCGCCAACTTTACTCTCATGGTTTGCGGTATGTCGCGGGGCTGTTCTCCTTTCCCCCTTTCACTTCGTGGCCTGTCCGGTCCCTTTTTTCTTTTCTTTTCTTTTCACATTCCTGTTTGCAGACAACACCACGACCATGGAGTGTGCAGAGTCTGTCCGTGCGTGTATATCAAAGGAGTCTAACGGTTCTTCTTGGTCTTGTTTCCATGCTTTAACAATGGGCCATATTGGACACTGCCAGGCGAGTCTGGATTGGGCAAGACGACCTTCATCAACACTCTCTTCACGACTACGATCAAGCCGCCAAAGACCTACAAGCGTCGCTTCAACAAGAACACGGAGAAGACTGTCGAGATTGAGATCATCCGTGCCGGTAAGAGACACAGGCCCAACCCACCCCCTGCTCCCTGAATGCCTACCGGTGGTCAGGACCATCTTGTTTTTCATTACCAGGCAATTGTCCTGGCTACACATGTTCTTTCTCGCCGGCTCTTTTCGCATTGGACCCTCCTCACTATCCTCCTTCTCCTCTTCTCCTCGCCGACAATTTGTCCAAGGGCAGTGAGAGAGGGAGAAAGAGATATAGATAGATAGAGAGAGAGAGAGAGAAAGAACAAAAGAGAAAAAGAGAAAAGAACAGGGAAGGAGCGGGAAGGCGAGCGATCAGGGAACTAGGGACATACTTGCCCGTCCTCAATCTCTCTTTCTCTCTTTCTCTCTTTCTCTTTGCTTCTCTTTCTTTCTCTCTCTCTCTCTCTCTCTCTCTCTCTCTCTCTCTCTCTCTCTCTCTCTCTCTCTCTCTCTCTCTCTCTCTCTCTCTTTCTAAGCGACGACTCTCCTTTTCCTTTGGAAATCGTCGCTTCACCCATGGATCTTTTTTTTTTTCACTCTCTTTTTTCCCTTGGACATCTCTTTCCTTCGTGTGTCAACTCAAAGAGTTCTCCCCCTTCCTTCTGGTCTTGCCGACCTTCGCCTGTGCTCGGCCAGAGTCGCCCTTCGGCGCAGGACCATGTTGTCCTGATTCTTTGCCTTGCACATTCAAACAGACAGACATATTTACAGACACGCGCACTCGTATATGTGTTTACACACAGACAACACCTAGCCCTCTCTCTCTTTCTCTCTTTCTCTGTCTGTTTGTCTTTCTGTCTCTTTGCCACGGCTCTTTTCCATTCTTTTTAGTGTCGAATGAGCTTCTTTTCTATACACACACCCCACTACTCTTTTTTTACTTTGTTTCTTCTTTTGTCAGACCCTTTCCTCTGGTTCAGTTGATTGTGGAAGATTGAGGAGTGGAGATGGTGTGTCTCCTCCGAGGCTTCACTCTCTTACACACACTCTCTTTCACACACGACCTGAAGGAATGTGTCTTTTTCCACTCTATGAACTCTCTCTCTCTTTCTCTCTCTCTCTCTCTCTCTCTCTCTCTCTCTCTCTCTCTCTCTCTTCCGGCATTACCTATATATACCCGCCCGTTTTTCTTTCCTTCTTTTTTTTAATGTTGGCTTCGGCTCTCAAACATTATTGCCAGATCGCTCAGAAAGACAAAAAAAAAACCGAAAATATGGCCCTGGGACAACAAAGGCACCCATGTGTGTTTCTGTTGTTGCACCTCTCTCTCTCTCCCTTTTGCGCTCAGAAGATGTCGTATAAAAGAGTTGCGGATAGGATGGAGAGAGCTGGGATGGAGGGCTAGGACAATCTAGCTCATCTCCTCTACACCAACCAGTCTCCCACAGCATTTTTTTTTTATACAGATGCGCTCTTGGAGTGTGTGTACACTTCTATATTGTTCAAAAGAGAAAGTGATGACTGATAACGGAGCTGTTTATGTTCTTTCTTTCTCTCTCTCTCTCTCCCCTGCTCTTTTCTGTTTGGCCCCGACCCCGTCTCCTTGGATTTCTTCTAGAGCTCGAGGAGAAGCAGTTCAATGTCAAGCTGTCAGTGATTGACACTCCTGGATTTGGAGATTATACCAACAATCGCGACAGCTGGATGCCGATCATTGACTTTATCGACGACCAGCACGAGTCCTACATGCGTCAGGAACAGCAGCCAAAGCGTGCTGAGACCAAGGACATGCGTGTGCACTGCTGCTTGTACTTTATCCGTCCCACGGGTCATACCCTGAAGCCTCTCGATATTGAGATCATGAAGCGTCTCGGTAGCCGTGTCAACTTGATCCCTGTCATTGCCAAGGCTGACACTATGACCCAGAAGGACCTCCACAAGTTCAAGAAGCGCGTAAGTCCCATTTGAGGACGGATCATTTTGGGACTGACTTGAGTAGAGCGGGGAAAGGAAAGCATGGGTAGTGGCATAGACCTACTTAAGGAACGGATTGACTCATGGATCGCTTCGTTTCTGCCTCTCCTCATTCCATTTCTCTTTTCTACAGATCAATGATGTCATCTCTGCCCAGAGCATCAACTGCTACACCTTCCCCATCGATAGCGATGATGAGTCGGCAACCAAGCGCAACGTGAGCATCATGGTACGTAGAACTATAATCATTTCGGGAGTCCAAGGGCCCTGAAAAGGACGTTGTACAACCAAGAACCTGCTTTTGATCTACACATTTCTACTCTGACTACTGTTCATCTGCTTGAACGCGACATGGTCTTTGTATACTAAACTATACATTTTTTTTTCTCCCTCCTGATCATTCTAGTCTGCCATGCCTTTTGCCATAATTGGAAGCACGGATGATGTCGCCACATTTGATGGCCGCACTGTCAAGGGTCGTCAGTACTCTTGGGGTGTTGCTGAAGGTATGTATATCAGGCACAGCGATGGAAGACAGGATTTTGGGCAGTCTTTTATCATCATTATTATTACTATTATTATTATTATTATTATTATTTGCTGACCTATTGCCACGATAACTTTTAGTCGAGAACGAGGATCACTGCGACTTCAAGAAGCTTCGCCAGTTGTTGGTCCGCACTCACATGTTGGACCTTATTAGCTCCACTGAGGAGGTTCACTACGAGAACTACCGCAACATCCAGATGGAGACCCGCAAGATTGGCGAGCCCAAGTAAGTTTTCTTTTCTTTTTCTTACCCTTTGTTCGCCTATCTGTTTCCTCCCTGAGAAAGAAGAAGAAAAGTAGGAAAAGGGACTAACAAGCTTTCTTTACTTGATACTTCCTTAATACTTAATCAACCACTAGGGTCAAGACTGTGACCAACCCCAAGTGGAAGGAGGAGGAAGAGGCTCTCCGCAAGAGATTCACGGAGCAGGTTCGCTTGGAGGAGAACAGATTCAGATCTTGGGAGCAACAGGTAAAGGACTCTTTCTTTGTTTCTTTCTTTGTGCCGCGCGCAAACTACTGGCATTCTTGCTCTTCTCCCATTCAGTCCTACAACCTGTTATCTCTTCCATGGAAAAAAAAAAAAAAAAAAAAAAAAATTAACAAGACGATCTCCTTTTCTCTATCGATTTTAGTTGATTGGCGAGCGCGATCGTCTGAACAAGGATCTCGAGGCGGAGCACTCCCACATCAAGGCTCTGGAAGCCGAGCTGGAGGCCATGCAGGCTGGTCTGTCGCCCAAGCGCAAGTAAAAAGAGAAAGAGAGAAAGAAAGAAAGAGATCTATAATAGCGATACAAGGACACAGGAGGTTCGAGTTTACCTTCTCTCTTTTTTTTTTATATATACTCGAGTCTCCTTGTTCTTCCCCAAGACGGAAGATGGGGCTGGTAGCCTTTTCTTTTCTTTTTTCCTTTCTTTGTTATTGATGTTTCCTTTAGTCTCCCCCCCCCTCCTTTTTCCCCTAGTCTTTTGGCCCCTTTCTTACACAGGATGATGAGGCACCTTTATCTTTGTTCTTCTGTCCTTACACATACACAAATATACACCGAGAGTAATGCATGGTATAAAAAAAACCCCAACCCGTACACGCCCTTGAAGGAAATGGAGCGGAGAGAGAGAGAGAAAGAGGGTGTGTGTTTGTGTTTGTGGCGCCGTTCGGGTTCTCTCCCCTTCTCTCCTTTCCCCCTTTCTTTTTTGTCCCCTTCCTATTCCCTTCCCGAATGGTGCGAGGACCGGAATGGAAGCCATTGGGCCCGACCAAAGGACCACCACGGAGCAAGAAGAGAGAGAAAAAAGAGTCCTTTGCAAACTGCCCAATCACAATAGTAACAGCAAACATCAACCCAAGAGCAAATCAGTCTCATAATCTCATCTCTCTCTCTCTTTCCCTACCGCTCGTGTGCCGTACATGTGCGAGGGTGCAGCGGGCGGAGAGGCATGTGCATACTTCTGTATGTAGTTCTTTCAAGCCAAACCCAGTACCATTCAAAAAAAAAAAAAATGTCGAAAAAAAAAAAAAAAAAAGAAATACCTGCGGCTCATTAGATTGGCATGCATATGTGTTTTCGTTTTTTTTTTTTGGGCCTAGGTATGCATGCCCATGCATCTCACACACCCCACTTTTTTTGGGTTTGCGATTCGCCCAAGGTAGCCAACAAAAGCAAACAAAGAAGCAGATTCAACAACGGACACCCTTGTCCCCTCCACACATACACATACACCAATAACTACAGTTTAAAGCACATCCATACAGAGATCCATATAAAAGGGAGAAAAGGGGGGGATTTAAAAGGGCATGCTTCTTATATTTCTGGTTTGTAAAGGGGGTGTTGTTATTTGTTTCTCGGGCTTTCTTTCTGCTTTTACATCTCCATCTCGTCGACAATGTCGTCCTGGTAATCCTGGTCATCCTCCTCAACGGTGGCATCCTGGTATTGCTGGTATTCGGAGACCAAGTCGTTCATGTTGGACTCTGTTGATTTTTTTTTTTTTTTTTTTAAAAAAAAGGATAAAGTTAGTATACGGAACGTTTGCAATCCCAGAAAATGGTAATGATAATAAAGATAAGCAATGTGCATATCATGTGCATTCGATAATCCAGTAGACAATCACTTACCAGCCTCAGTGAACTCCATCTCGTCCATACCCTCACCAGTGTACCAATGCAAGAAAGCCTTGCGACGGAACATGGCAGTGAACTGCTCCGAGATACGCTTGAACAACTCCTGGATGGCAGTCGAGTTACCAATGAAGGTAACGGACATGGGAAGACCACGGGGAGGAATGTCGCAGACAGCGGTCTTGACGTTGTTGGGGATCCACTCAACAAAGTAGGACGAGTTCTTGTTCTGGACGTTGAGCATCTGCTCATCGACCTCCTTGGTCGACATGCGACCACGGAACATGGCAGCAACGGTCAAGTAACGTCCGTGGCGGGGGTCCGAGGCAGCCATCATGTTCTTGGCATCGAACATCTGCTGGGTCAACTCAGGGACAGTCAAGGCACGGAAAGACTGGGCCTTCTCCGAGGTCAAGGGGGCAAAGCCGACCATGAAGAAGTGGAGACGAGGGAAAGGAACTAATAGCCATCATTGATGATCATCAGGCACATTCATAAGGGACAAAGAGAGATAGATAGAGTACATTAGATACAAGTCCCGCTTGTGTGTGGCCACATCATGGTGCTACGGCCATGAGAGCGTTGGACAGGGTGAGAGTGTCACAAGGAATGTGCTGGGTCCAATATTGGACACACACACACACACACACACACACACAACCCACACAACTCTCTGTCCCGCCAAAAAAGACCCCCTTTTACTCTCCCAGCAGGGCTGTATGAAGTAACCATTGAACAACAGATGAATGTCGTTGCAATGCTCCCAAAAGCAGTGTGAAGAAGAGTCATGCTACTGCTTTTGGTGTAGTTGGAAAAAAAAAAAAAAAAAAAAAAAAAAAAAAAGATGAAAAAGAAAGACTTACCCAAGTTGACAGCGAGCTTGCGCAAGTCAGCGTTGAGCTGACCAGGGAAGCGGAGCGAGGTGGTGATACCGCTCATGACGACCGAGACCAAGTGGTTCAAGTCACCATAGCTGGGCGAGTTGAGCTTCAAGGTGCGGAAGCAGATGTCGTACAAGGCCTCGTTGTCGATACAGAAGGTCTCATCCGAGTTCTCAACCAACTGGTGGACGGAGAGGGTGGCGTTGTAGGGCTCGACGACGGTATCCGAGACCTAGAAGGTGATTCGCAGAGAGAGAGGAGAGAGAGAAAAAGACAGGGACGGAGAGTTAGCAGATGTAACGGTTTGTGTGGATTGGACCCAGCAGCCGGACCATCGGGTTACAGGGAAAGAAAGTAAGAGAGAGAAGGAGAGGGGGTGCCGGGAGCGAGGCCCGCAGAGCGTGCATATCGGACGGGGATACGTCCAAATAAAAGCAACCAATACCATAAATGCCTTCGCGCCAGCTGATTTTTTTTTAGGTGGATAAGCAGCAGCAACAGCAGCAGCGGCAGCGACGGCATCAGAACAGTCAGACAGAGAAGGAAAGGAAAAAAGTGGGCTCCCAAAGCATCTTCAGTAGGGGAGTGGGAGGAGTTGGGGGGAATATGAGCGAGAAAAGGTGCTGTTGGCTGAATAGCACTGCAAGCTCAAGAGGAGAAAAAAAAAACTCCCAGCATGAGCTAAACCAGAGCGGATGCTCTCTTCCGCTCTCTTTCTCTTTCTCTCTCTCTCTCTCGACACTCTCGCTTCATGACGCCAAACCAAAAAAGATCGTCTCTCATTCTCCCCTTTGTAACCGAGCCATGAAATCCAGGCACAAAAAAAAAAAACGGGTGCCGGCTGCCGGCACAGCAGGCTCTCCGTGGCCACACTCCCGCTGGTCTAGGCAAAGGCATCGACTTTGGGGCAAGGGCCTAAAGATGGCTCGATCCCGCCCCAGACAGGATCAGAAACACGGGCATGGGCATGCCCACGGTCTGGGACTCGGACTAGGACGCGCGCGCAGGTGCATCTGCAATGAAAGGGAGAGCACAGGGGAGAGGAGGCGGGAAAGGGAACCGAGCAACAGGCCCAAAGGGCACCAACCAGACAACACATGCAGACGAGAAAAAGGAGCCAAACCAGAAAAGTTGTTTGCTTTGCATACGCGAGGATGAGAGAGAAAGAAGAGGGAGAAAGAAGAGGGAGAAAGAAGAAAGAGAAAGAGAGAAAGAGAGAGAGAGAGAGAGAGAGAGAGAGAGAGAGAGAGAGAGAGAGAGAGAGAGAGAGAGAGACTCACACTCTCTCCCACACTCACTCTCTTCTCAGGAGAAAATGTTTCGTTGTGTTGTGCCTGCTCATCCCCAACAGATGATGACATGGATTCAGCTCCAAGAGGTCCCATCATCCTCCCGAGATGAGCAGGCGCAACACCGGACAGTTGTCTCCTGAGCTGGAAGGCAAGGCGCCTGGCGCCCCGAACCACCCCTCTTTTCTCATTTCATAGGACAAGAAAAAAAAAAAAAAAAAACAAAAATGAAAAAGCGCAGAGGTGGATGCGCGACATTTACCTTGGGTGATGGCATGACGGAGAATGTGCACATCATACGATCGGGATACTCCTCACGAATCTTGGAAATCAAAAGAGTACCCATACCAGCACCAGTACCACCACCGAGCGAGTGGGTAATCTGGAAACCCTGAAGGCAGTCGCACGACTCGGCCTCCTTGCGGACAACATCGAGGACAGAGTCAACGAGCTCAGCACCCTCGGTGTAGTGACCCTTGGCCCAGTTGTTACCAGCGCCAGACTGGCCAAAAATGTAGTTGTCGGGACGGAAGAGCTTGCCAGTGGGACCGGTGCGGACGGCGTCGATGGTGCCGGGCTCCAAATCGACCAGGACGGCACGGGGGACGTACTTGTTGCCAGAGGCCTCGTTGTAGTAGACGTTGATGCGCTCCAAGTCCAGGTCAGATTCACCGTAGTAGACACCCTCTTCGTTGATGTGGTGCTCGCCACTGATGACCTCCCAGAATTTGCCTCCAATCTGGTTACCGCACTGTCCGGTCTGCAAGTGAACAATCTCGCGCATGGTGAATTAAGTAGTAGAAGAGAAAGGGGGTAATAGAAAAGAAGAGGTAGTGAGAAAGTGAGAAGGTAAGAGTGGGTGGAGAGAGATGGAGAGAGAGAGAGAGAAAGAGAGAAAGAGAAGCGCGGGGAGGAAGGATGGGGAAAGAAGCGTGGAGAGAGAGAGAAAGAGAGAAGAGAGAAAGAGAGAGATGATGAAAGGGGAGAAAAGAAAGAGATGATGAGCGGACAAAAACACGAAAATTTTCTGGGCGAGCAGGTTCCCAGATCAGTTAACACTTGCGATCAGGTATTCTTTCCTGATCGTCACATTGACCGTGGCCTTGAGGTCTCCAGGCCACTTGCCTCTCTCTCTCTCTCTCCTCTCTGTCTCTCAATATGTGTGGGAATTGGCAGGGGGGGTTCCTCAACTCACCAAGAATCATCTTTCCCGTTCCGCGGTTGATACGACTGGACTTGCGCGCTGCAGTCCACTGATACCGTGCTCGCTCAAAAACAGCTCCTCCGTTCACATCTGCTGCGAACTTGGGTTAGGAATGTTTCCTGAACCTCAACCTGTCGCCTATTGTCTAGGTGAGCTTTTCTTTTCTTTTTTTTTTTTTTTTTTTTCTATCCCTGTCTCTCTCTCTCTCTCTCTCTCTTACTCTCTCAACCTAATTCAATGGGTCTGACCCACGCGTGTGCACAAGGCCCAGGAATGATCCGTTGCAGTAAAAAGTGTGCGTGGTGTACACAGCAACCACACTGTCCACACGAGCATTTCTAAAGGTACGATGTACCTCCAAGTCTCCTTTCATAGCTATCATTTTGACAGTCAATAAAAAAAAAAAAAAAAAGGCACGGGCTTGGAAGCTTGCTTTCTCGTGCACATCGAAACTGCAGGACAATAGATATCCGGAATGTGTGGGGCCGAAAAACTTGCATATTGGGCTTCAGCAGCTGGCAAACCAGTCTACCAGGCGTATTTATCCTTCTTGCCTTGGAGGTCCACAACATATGAGTATCTGCAGGAGCACGGCTATTCTAGGTCATTGGACCAAAAACTAGGGGAAAGGAGTAGTTCTCGGGATGTGAGACTGAAAAGAAAAAGATGCTGAGATAAGACCTCGATGCTGGCTAGTCATTGAGCTGGGATAGAGAAGGGATTGGTGACTTGTCCATGCAACAACAGATGAATTGTGTGCATAATCGTTGACTGAAGACAGACTCTGATGACAAGTGAATCTGCGCGGGTCAATAGCCCTGTAGACAAGGAGTGAAGCTCGGATTGCTTAAACCAGATCGACCAAAGGAAGAGTGGTTTGTTGAACTCTTTAGTGTTGGTAAAAAAAAAAAAAAGGCCGTGCTGTCAACCTTGAACCTCCGCTGGTGCGACGAGGTAGAACACTTGGTCGAGTGGATATCAGCGCAAAGAAAGGCGGCAAAGATAGGGATTGCTGATCCATTGATTGATCGTTCTCAAGCCAGAGGACCCATGGGAGGGTAACACAGAGCAATCTGGACGCTCAAGAGTGAGAGAGAAAGTCGAGTCAGGCCAACAAACATGCGAGTGGCTAGTCTTGTCCATGGTCGGGGAAGGAGATGATAAAAAAGAGACTCGAGCAGGGCCGTTGCATACCAGAATGTCATCAGCACAGGGCGTATCTTTTGATGTGTTTTTACTAGCGACTCTCCTCGCTCGGGTGTTTCTTTCATCGTTCAGCTCTAGCTTCTTTGAGACTCTACACGTGGCAGCAATTGTGGTTGATAAGTCTTGAACAGGCACCGAGGACAACACCGTTTGAGTTTTTATATGACATCTGGAGACTCCAATAGCACTTCTTTGTTCACTACCAGCAGTACAAACAACATTATTGAGACATCAGGGTTGAGTTAGGAAGCCTCAGCACTTTGCGACCGAGTCAACCTTGCAGGGCGAAGCCTCGAAGATTCATTCAGGGGTAAAAGCCCTCCTTGATCTGCTTACTCGATGCTTCTCTCAAACAACTACAGCACGCCTCACTCTGGACAAGACTGGTTCATCTCAGCGATAAGCCAAGTTCGAGGCTCCTGCCCTCATGAAAACGAGATTGATACAAGGAAATCATACGGCCTCACCAAAAAAAAAAAAAGGCTGCTGCTTGCACCAGTGGTGATAGGTCTGTCTGTCTGTCTCAATGACAAGCAGAGAGCAAACGCTGTGCCCAAGAATCCCCTTTGTGAATCTCTCGACTGCGACATTAGATCAATGAACCTTCAACATCCGAGGAAACACTCTGGAAACACAGATATAGAAGTATGCATGCACTTTTTTTTGGGTGTGTGTATGTGTATGTCGAGACGAATGGGAGTTGAGAGTAGGCTAAGCGAGGAAGGAAAGAAGCTAGACAGAGTGAAATGCCATCGTACTTTGCAAGATGTAGAGAAGTCCTCCGCCGCCACCGTAGCCCTGGGCCAACCATCATCGTTGGACCCCATTGGACAGGCTTCACTCATTGATAGTACTGCAGGGGGGAGAAGGGGAGAAAGTGCGGATGAATGAGTGGTGCAGCAACAACAATGTGCGGCAGGGACGCAGACCAGGGCAGGGACAGAAATAGGTTCTCTTTACAGTGGAGAGAGAAGAGAGTGACGAGAGAGAGCACTTCTTGACACATGGTCCAGTCAAAATTGCGGGGTCAAGGACAAAAGAGGACGGCAGCAAACAGATGGCCCTCTCGTCTGGAGGATTGCTTCGTTCTTTTTCTCTCTTTCTCTCTTTCCATCCTTCTTTTTTCTTTCTCTCTTTCTCTCTTCTTTCTCTCTTTCTTTTCTCTCTCTCTTTCTCCCTCCCTCCCTCTCTCGCTCTCTCTCATTTCCCTTTATCCCTTGCCTATTCTCTCTCTCTCACTCACCCTCTCCCCCTTTCTTTCCTCTGATCTGCTTGGCCGTTCTCTGGACTCGACATTGTCACTTCGATCTTGGTAAGCCTCTGCTTTCCACAATCTCGATTATCACTGTCCAGGATTCAAAGGACTACTCCAGCACCAGCTGCTATTTCCTATGGCCACCATTAACAGGGAGGCTAGTATCGTTTTCTATCACTGAAATTAAAGTGACAAGAGCCGAGGAAGGAGGAAAAAAAAAAAAAAAAAAAAAAAAAAAGTGCATCTGTTTAACCCGAGTAAAAAAAAAATGCCCTGCGGATTGCATGATGGACTAAATGGATGGAGCAAATGCACAGCCGTGACAGAGTCATTGGTCAGAACTCGTGATCAGGATGCAGGCTGGCGATTCAGCTCATTCTGTTGTCTAACCACATTTCTCAGCAGTAAACTCTTTTCTCATGGAGAGCGAGAGAGTAACCTGTTTCTCTCCAGGAAAAAAAAAAAAAAAGGCATGGACCATCTCTGTTCTAACCTTGTTCCTTTGCCGCTCCTTCTCTTCTGACGGTCACCTTTTTTTTTTTTTTTCAATCTTTACCAAGCTACCACCCAAGGATAAAGAAAAGAAAGGAAGAAAAATGTCCCCAGAAGCCGTTGTTCCACATTCACCAAATGAAGCCGCCCTTGAACGCTACAAGCGCGTCTTTAACCGATTTGCCTCTGTCGAGACCAAAAACGGTGAAAAGTTTATGACCCGAGATGATTTCGTGAACGCTATCGCTCCAGGCGAGGATTACAAGCGGTTACAGCGGTCTCAGTATGGTATCCTCTTTAATGTTGCGGATCAATCCAAGAAGGGTCTATTGTCCATGTCAGACTTGTAAGTAGTTCTTCCAATTTTTCCTTGAAACACAAATATCTAGCCGTTCAGAGCATGGGTCTCTTCGTGTTGACCCGGGTCAGCATCCATGATAGGGAAAAGATGATAGGAAAGGGACGATAGGAAGAGAATGGCGACGATTTTATTTTGTTTCCTTGGCTCCGTTCCGAAAGAGAAAGAGAGAGAGAGAAAAATAATATATACAATACAGGACAGGAGAGCATGGACATGGTTGAAGGGGTGGTGCGTAGGAAAGAGAAGGAGGAGGAGGCATTTGTCTCCTGGGGCTAATACGGTTAAAAGCGGATTTCGACCATCAATCCGGGACGGATCATCAGCCAGTGTACACAAGGAAGGAAGGGGATTGCGGGGTACGAATGGACGACATAACTGGGGTTGGTACCACAAAGAGAGCGAAACCTCTCCCGACCAGGGGACTCGAGTGACTGGTGCAGAAAACAATGAGTGAAGAGTAGCCTTATCGCTTGAGCAAGCAGCCACACACGCACAAAAAAGACGGCAACCCTTTGGGACAAAGGGAGAGAGGTTGGGGGTAAGAAGGGGCTACATTTGATGCGCGAGAAAAAAAAAAAAAAAAAAAAAAAGAGAGTGGGGAGAAGGAAGGAAGAGATGTCCATCATGATCTTGGTGTTTCTGCATGGCTTCTTGTTAGCCAGGTTTTTTCAACCCAACCATCCCTACTCTTGCCCAGTCCTTTTTCTAACACACAACCCTATCTCCTGACCCTGATAGCATTGTCTTCCAGAATCTGCTCTCTCGTCCTGATGCCGATTATGAGATTGCTTTCCGGCTTTTCGATATCACTGGCTCTGGCAAAATCACTCGTGAACAGTTCAAACAAATCCTTTCTGCCAATATTGGTAAAGAGGCCATCCCTTTTGACTTTGACTGCGAATGGCTCAGGCTGTACACAGGAGGCAAAAACGCAACCCATGACATGCCCTACAAAGAGTTCTCGCAACTTCTCAAGGGGCTCCAGGCAGAACGCCTTCGTCAGGAATTTCAGTACTACGATAAGCAATCATCGGGCTATATCACGCCCGAAGAGTTCCAAAAGGTAGTCATTGACATTGCAGGACACAAGCTCTCGGATCATGTCCTTGAGAATGTGCCGACACTGTGCAACCTGTATGCAGGGAACAAGGTCTCGTTTGCGAATGTCATGGCCTTTTACAATGTCATTCGTGATATGGATATGGTAGAGCGTATCGTCCGGAGAGCCGTCAATAACAGCACAGATGGTACGATTACCAAGGCTGACTTTTTGAATACTGCGGCCAAAGAGACTCGCTTCTCACTTTTTACACCAATGGAGGCCGATGTCATTTTCCACTTCGCGGGACTGGACAATCCTTCGGGAAAGTTGACTCTGCAGGACTTTTTCCGTCTTTTGGAATCAAAATGGGAACATGCTGTCCTGAAGGCAGCCCCTGCTCCTGAAGTGAAGCACGGGTACCTTCATGACATATTGAAGAACTCTTGTAAGTCCATCAGTTGACTGTGTAGGAGGACGTATTTGTTTCTTGAATCCCAAAAAAAGAGGTGCATTTTGAACCATAGGCGCTAATAGTGCAATTTTCATTTACCATCTCTAGACGCATTCTTGTTGGGCTCTATCAGTGGTGCAGTCGGTGCCACAGTCGTATACCCTATTGATCTTGTCAAGACTCGGATGCAAAACCAGCGATCCAAGGTGGTTGGAGAACTTTTATACAAGAACAGTATCGACTGCTTCAAGAAAGTTGTCAAGAACGAAGGCGTTTTGGGGCTCTATCGTGGTCTTGGCCCACAGCTGGTCGTACGTTTGTTGACCAACAGGATGCTGAACATTCTCTAAACTTGGATGAAATCCTCCTCTCCTCCTCAGGCGAATTGTCTCCTAATCCCAGTATCTTTTTTTTTTTTTTTGCTTCATTGTGATTTTAGGGTGTGGCTCCAGAGAAGGCAATCAAGCTGACAATGAACGACCTCGTTCGAAGGCATTTAACAGACAAGGACGGCAACATTACCCTTTCGGGAGAGTTGATTGCTGGTGGTGTCGCTGGTGGTTCACAGGTCGTGTTTACCAACCCTCTAGAGATTGTCAAGATCCGTCTTCAGGTCGCAGGAGAGGCAGCCAAGACGATGGAAGGACCACGACCAGGAGCATTGACCATCGTCCGTACTCTTGGAATCATGGGACTTTACAAGGGCGCCAGTGCGTGCTTGCTACGTGATATCCCATTCTCTGCGATCTATTTCCCAGTCTATGCCCATTTGAAGAAAGATTTCTTCCATGAAGGACCTGAGCACCGTCTGACTATTGGTGAACTGTTGATTTCTGGAGCTATCGCTGGTATGCCTGCTGCCTACTTTACCACACCAGCTGATGTGATTAAGACACGACTTCAGGTCGAGGCAAAGAAAGGACAGAGCACATATTCAGGCATCACGGACGCTGCGCGCAAGATTTATCGCGAGGAAGGATTCCGAGCCTTTTTCAAGGGTGGACCAGCCCGTATCTTCCGATCTTCACCTCAATTCGGTACCACGTTGATGGTCTATGAGATTCTTCAACGTGCCTTCCCATTTGATGGTTCACAGGAGAAGGCTCAACAGGCATTGGCCCATGTTGCGCCAACGACTGCAGATGATCTGAGCTATCTTCAGTCCAAGAACGCACTCAAGATCCTGCTGGATGTACACTACAAGTTTGGCATTGTCCCAACAAACGTAAAGATTCCTGGAGTAGCGAGTTCATAGTCATAGTGTCCTCTCCCCCAATACCTTAATGAAGAAAAGGCGTAACACCACTTTTTTCTCCTCACTAGTACCCCATTTCACATTTGCTTCCGCTCTTTTTATCTTCGCCCTTCTCTTTCCACACCCACTCTCTTTGCTAGCATTGCCATCACTCCATATTAAATGGGAGTCAGAGGTCTCTGGCCCTTTCTCAACTATAGTGGATATCGCCCAGAGGCTACACACACGATCTGAAATGCTCTGCAATCAATAGACAATAAATTGAGTGTCAAAGGTATCGGGAACAAAGGTTGGGGTTCGTTTTTTTCGTCCTTCGTCAAGCAAAAAAAAAAAAGTAAAAAGGCACGTGCATGATTATATGTATCCCATGCACAGCACCAAAATCTGGTAGGCTATTTGGCTATGCTTGAATCAAATTGATATCTAAACATCCGACCATTGGACCATTAACCCAACTATTCGCGTCACTTGACTAGACACTTCTAAGCTTGTCCGAAAGTACCTTGATCATAGCGCGACCAGAAGGGAAAACTATGTCAGTACATCATTTGGTGCCATGCCGAGATCTTGTCAATGAGTTTGAGACGGCAAGACAGCTCTTCAAGACCGTAGTCCAGTCTTCCCTTGATTGATCTCGGCAACAGTCTGCATCGAACGGCTTTATAATTGTGGATAGCCAACACGAAGGCAGGCCTGGTAATTATGATCCGGGAACCTGTACAAGCGTCGCTTCCAGTTCTCGGTAAAGACAAGGTCTCATAATCCCCTCCCCTCTTCCGACGCCATGACGCTTTACAAACCTTGGATAAAGAACCACAGTTCAGGTGGCGACACGCCTTCCACTTCAACCACTGACACAGGGCCCACAAAGAAGAGAGATAAATACTTGAGCAAGAAGGACGTCCGTAGTATGGACAAAAAAGTACATTACACAATGGGGCTCGAGCACTCAATTGTGACGCCCCAAGTCGGTACCCTCAGTTTTGAATAGAGGCGAGTCTGCGATGAAGGCTAAGTTTTCAGAGATTTGCTCCCTGACGCCAACCCCCCATGGGATGTAGACCAATTTGTTAATCGAGTCTGACGCTCTTCTTGAGATAGGGGGTTCTTTTTGACTCCAGACAATTAGCGCTTTGACACTTTGGATGATCTAAAGTTAACCTGACCAACCCTGATCGCCTTTTTCAGGGAAAGAGTCAAATGGGAAAGGGTCTACTTCCACAGTATTTGTCTTTTTTTTGGATCGACTTGAACCAGTCAGCTGCAGAGAAGATTGTCCACTCCAACGACTGTGGGCAACCGGCTTAGGATCGATCTCACCAATGTCATCGATGGAAGACAAATTTATCAGTCTCTCTCTGAGTAAAACCTGGTCACTCTGTTTTGGACTTGCGACCGTCAAACAACCTGGCGCTGAGGAATAGTATGATCCTTGACACCTAAAAATCCACCAACTAACCCAATTACTAAGGATGTCACGATCTGCCTTTCAAGGATAAGGCCAAGGTTCCATCTTGAACAAGATCCTTTCCGGCATTGGATGCTACATAACTGGACAACGCAAGAGAGAGGAGGTGTACAGAAAGTGTACAGCAATAAATGTCGATCCAAGAGATGAAAGACTATCTAACTGAGATCTGGAGCAATGACTTTTTCGCAATTGGGCATAGCAGGAGTGTCCAATGTTTTCATGGACCCTTTTGGACTGATGACTTTATCTTCCAACCTCAGGCTTTCAAGACCAAGGAGTTAAAGTTGGTCAAATTTAGTCGTCTTGACGAGAACAAACTCCCTCGTCATATCACACTCTACTATGGCGATACAGAGGGAGATGGGGGAGGTGACGTATTGTGAGTCCGAATCAATGGATTTAAATAGGGGAGGTCGGAGTGGCAACGGCTTGCCACCCTTCATTCATCGTTTCTCAAGGAAAGCACCATGGGGCACCTCATTACTGTCGCCACTTGCTCACTGAATCAATGGGCATTGGATTTCAAAGGGAATCTCTCGAGGACTCTGGAGAGTATTCGCATCGCAAAGGAGCGTGGTGCAACTCTTCGCATCGGACCCGAGCTTGAGATCACGTAATGGAACGGAAGATTCCGCCCATGGGGGTAGAGGGGCGGAGGGAGAGGTGCAGAAGGCAGCGGTCAACTCCTTTTTTTTTTTTTTTTTTTTCCCTGGTTTATGCAGATCAGAATAGCATGGCTCCATCACTCAACATCTACTCTTGCCACTCTCTCCCGTCTTGAAATACTCTAGTGGATATGGATGTGCAGATCACTTCTTGGAAGGTAAAAAAAAAAAAAAAAAAAGAGTTGCTGCTAGTCAATACTTGATCCAAACGTGACCATGACTCTCAATTACTTTCCATTAACACACCCTATCGCATGGACCCGTCTAGGTGACACGTACCTTCATTCTTGGGAGGTCCTTGGAGAGATCTTGACCTCGAAAGAGGCCGAAGATATGTTGTTGGATATTGGAATGTAAGGCTCTTGAATATAGGTTAGAACAAAGGCGTGGATCAACCCCCTAGATAAAACAGAACAGTAGTATGGTAACTCACAACCCACCTGGTATCCTAGGCCTGTCATGCACAAGAACATCAAGTACAATTGCAGGATCATCATCCTCAACCGCAAGATTCTCTTGATCCGACCAAAGCTCTTTATGGCCAATGACGGCAACTACCGTGAACTGAGATGGTTTACACCTTGGTCAAAGCCTCGTGTGATTGAAGATCATTATCTGCCTAGAATGATCCAAAAGATTACGGGACAGGTATGAAGAGCAAGTGTATGGTCTCAAGTCGACCAATGTTTCTTTTGATAATTCCTGACCTCTTTACATGTTGACTCTTTCAGGTCACAGTGCCTTTTGGCGACGGAGTCATTTCAACCCATGACACTTGCATTGGCGTGGAAATGTGCGAGGAGCTTTTCACCCCACGGAGGTAATTCAAAAAAAAAAAAAAAGAGAGAGAGAGAGAGAATAGACAAGCTATCAGTGTGATTCTAAACCCGATGATTGCCTCGTCTGCGATCTTTATTTTTTTTTTTTTTTAGTCCGCATATTGGCTTGTCCCTCGATGGTATCGAGATTATTACAAACAGCAGTGGAAGCCATCACGAACTCCGCAAACTTCATACGCGTATCGACTTGATTAAGGAAGCGACCCTGAAGGTACACCCTCCTTTGAACCATCGTGTGTTTCTGGTCGCCATTCGATTCTAAAGGACTGGGGATTGTCAAAGTACATGAAAGGAAAAGAAGAGAGAGAGAGAGAGAAAGAGAAAGAGAGAGTCAGCACTCATTGTCCCAACCATACAACTATTCTTCTAGAGCGGAGGCATCTATTTGTATGCAAACCAAAAAGGATGTGATGGTGATCGACTCTATTACGACGGTTGCGCGCTGATTCTCGTCAATGGAGAGGTTGTCGCCCAGGGCTCTCAGTTCTCGATCGGAGATGTTGAAGTGGTGACAGCGACAATCGATCTGGAAGATGTACGCACATTCCGATCCAGCTGTAGTCGCGGCATCCAGGCCTCTGTCACTCCGAGCTATACTCGATTCCAGGCGGATATTGCTCTTTCGGATGGTCGACTGGAAGACAATCCTGCTATTCGGCCAACATCCACAAAACCCGTTTTCTATCATACTCCAGAAGAAGAAATCAGGTTGGTGCATATTGAATGAGTCCTCGCTACCACTTTTTTCTTTCTTTCAATCGGACGAGCTACTCAAGCTACAGCTTACCTCATTTGTATTAGTTTGGGACCAGCATGCTGGCTCTGGGATTACCTCCGCCGATCAAAGACAAGCGGATTCTTTTTGCCACTGAGTGGAGGCATCGACAGTTGTGCGACAGCGACCATTGTTGCTTCAATGTGTCGACTGGTTGTCAAGTCTTGTTTGAGTGGAAATGCACAGACGATTGCGGATGCTCGCCAGGTGACAGGAGAGAGTGTCGAATCGGGCTATATCCCTACTGACCCTCAAGAGTTTGCCAGGTAAGATTATTCTCTTTTTTCTTTTCCTTCTTTTCTTCTCTGTGTTCCATAGTTGGGAATCGAGCACCAGAGGATATTAAGCGCTTGTACCGATGTTGGATCATAGCCGCATCTTCCACACGTGCTATATGGGTACCCAGAATTCTTCAAACGACACGAGATCGAGAGCCAAGGAGCTTGCTCAGGAGATTGGAAGGTACAGATGATTGATTTGAGGCCGCCAGTTCGATGCCCAATACTACTGCTTAGCTTGATGGTGTGTGTTTCTATCTGGCTTTGAAACTAAAGAGGCCAATCTATTTCTTTTCATCTCTACGACTTGGACATCCAGCTATCATATTGATCTGAACATGGATACGGTCGTCTCTGCGCTTCAGGTTCTCTTTGCATTGGTGACTGGCAAGTCGCCAGCCTTCCGAGCACATGGCGGATCGAACGTTGAGAACCTGGCGTTGCAGAACATCCAAGCTCGTCTCCGGATGGTGGTTGCCTATCTGCTCGCACAGTTGTTGCCCTGGGTTCGTGGTCGCCCTGGATCGCTCCTTGTCCTAGGAAGCGCCAATGTTGATGAATGGTAAGCATTTGACTGAGATAAATGAAGATGGAATAGGGGGGTAGTCATTGACAATGAGTTGAAATGACCTTTGATACTGACATTCTTGTTCTCCTTTTTTCGTTTTTTTACGGGGAAAATAGTCTTCGTGGCTACTTTACCAAATACGATTGCTCCAGTGCCGACATTAATCCAATTGGAGGCATCAGTAAGGCTGATTTGCGGCGCTTTATTGCTTTTGCACAGCTCGATTTTGGAATGCCAATTCTTGCCAGGTGAGTGCTCCTTTTCCCTTTTCCTTCATTCCTTCTTTTTCTCTTTCTTTCTTCTCCCCTATACTCTTGGCACTGTGCCAGACATAGAAGGTACTTTATTTTCTCCTACTTACTCATATGCTTTGGCGATTTTTTTTTTTTTTTGCTTATTGAATGACATAGTTTCTTGGATGCAACACCGACAGCAGAACTGGAGCCTATCACGGAAAACTATGTTCAAGCAGATGAGGTGGACATGGGCATGACCTATGATGAGCTAACCGAGTTTGGACGAATGCGCAAGGTGTATAAATGTGGACCCTATAGCATGTTTACGAAGCTATTGCATCTCTGGAGCGATCGCCTGGATCCTGAGGAGGTATGACCTAAGGATTGACATTTGCGAAATCGAGAAAGGCTATGATTTGGATATCATGTCTGGGGATAGAAAAAGTGACTAACAGAGGCCTCCTTTCTTTTCTTTTTTTTTTTTTTTTTTTTTTTTTTTTTTTTTTTTTTTTATCTCTTTCTTCTTTCAATAATAGATTGCGGTCAAGGTGAAGCGCTTCTTCTTTTACTATTCGATCAACCGACACAAGATGACGACGTTGACACCCGCATACCATGCCGAATCGTACAGCCCTGATGACAACCGATTTGATCTGCGCCCCTTCCTCTACAATGCCTCTTGGTCATGGCAATTTGCAAAGATAGACAAAACTGTGCAGGCGCTGAAAAAGAGCATGCCGGAGGAATCGCAAAGGCGGAACAAAAGTAGAAGGGGTTACTTTCCCCTTTTTTTTTTTTTTTTTTTTTTTGTTCTGAAATAGAATTTTTTTTTTGGGATTAAAGATAGAAAAAAAAAAATTGAGTGCCTTTCTCCACTATATCGACACCCCTCTTTCAGCTCCTTTTTATGTAGATTGTGCTGGTAAACTGGAATTCAGGAAATGCTCTTTGACAAATATGGTATTGCGTCCTCTTCCTAGGGTCCTTCAAGGGCTGGAGGGGAATCTTTTTTTTTTTGGTAAGAATCTGTTTCTGCTAAGATTGATAAATATTAACAGTATCCTCCCGTCACCATGCTAACTACACGTGTCCAGGGCGGCTCCCCTCCCCCAAAAAAATTTTTTTTTTTTTTTTTTTTTGTTAACAAAGACCCCACGTGGGCATGTAGAGTTTATAGAAGACCAGGGCGGCTCCGGCCGCCCTGTTGCCACTTGGTACCAAAACGGGATTACACCCGCGAATGAAAACTATCTAAACAGCCTCCAGACACTCAACAGCCATCACCCACGTACGCATGAGTGGTCGTATTGCCAGCTCCCTACGTGGCCCCGTTGCGCTCATTCGTCGTCTATGAGCCTGAGTCCATCGCTAACACTTTTTTCCAGCTCCCTAACCTCTCCATTACGTCCAACTTTTTTTTTTCCCAAGACATACGCCAACACCCGTCTCGTCTGCTTCCCCATATGCCTCTCTGAGGTCTGGCTTCAACCGAAGTGGATTGTTCAAATCCGAGAAATCACCGTGGCTACGTTGGTGTCCTCCGTCACCGTTGCGTCTCTCAGCGCGTTTGCTCACCGCGGTGATTCCTATAGAACTTTTTTCCCATTCCACTGTGGTCTCACACCTTTGACCCCAAATCTGCTTTCTACCATACTCCTCAATGGCCTCAAAGAACCGTGTCGCCATATACTTCGCTGTCTTGGTTGACGTCCTGTGCATCTGCTTCCACTTTTGGACCACCACGTCTACAACCAATCCCTGGTATGCTTCCCTAATCGTGTGTGGCCTGGTCACCTCTTCCTCCTCCTGTTCTCTCTCGCGCTCCCCCGGACGGATGTCCTTGATGCCTTCAAAGATACCCTCCAATGAGTCCCACAAGTCTTCCTCATTCCTCTCCCTGAACCCCAAAAAAATGGAAAAATTGGAAAAATTGGAAAAAATAGAAAAAAACCCAAGTTTTTTCTTTTGTCTATTTGTCCTAGGGATCAAATTCTTGATTCGAATAATGCATCACATAGTCGCATACAAAGTTCATGGTTTCGTGTTGTAATTGGTTAGCAATCAAGACTCTGAATCTTGCAATCCGAGTTCGAGTCTCGGCGAGACCTCATATTTTACTTTTGGAGTAAAGTTTTTTTGACCAGTTATCCGGTTAACTAATTTTTTGGCCAGTCAAATGAGCAGTTTTTGACCATTTTTGACCAAATGACCGAGTTAACCAAATGACCAGTTAACCGATTGACCGATTGACTAGGTTAACCGATTGACCGTTTGACCGAATGACCGAATGACTGGGTTAACCGATTGACCGATTGTCCAGTTAACTTGATTTGACCAGAAGGTTAACTTAACCTTTTGACGGATTAACCGATACTGCCAACCAGTCAAAGCGAAAACACTCTGAACATCCCAGGAAAAAAAGTTAAATTTCGGGTTTGCTTAAAATTTGCAGTCCCCCACAGCATTTGACACCTCTCGCTCTCGCTCTCACTCATAAGGAGAGAAGCGATAGAGTGAGGGCGGGATCCAGTGCCAAGTTCGGGCAGTACTTGTTGAGACCACCCCTCTGTCTATCTTAATAACACCATCTTTTTTTTTTCCCTCTTCAGTTCAAGCTATGGTTATCAACTCGATGCATGCTGGAACGAACACCTTGTGGCAAACACCCGCCTCTTTTCTTCTTCTAAATGACTGAGAGATGTTGGAGTGGATCGAACCATTACCGTCAGTTGATCTTGCAAGCAAGTATGGGCGAGCGGGCAACACGGGAACCTACACGATAGAGGAGAGGAGAACATTGGATCCGGTCTCATCCATGAAAAAAGAATATATACAAAAGGTATTAGTGAACATCTGGTCACTCCAAAAGCAACCTCAATTGTGTATGATCGAGATGTATGCCACAGCCCTCTAGAACACTAGATCCGGGTTGATTTCACTTCATTTGTATGGGCTCAGAGAGAGAAGGAAGGATGCTTTGAAAATTTTTGTCCCTGTCAGGGTACACTTTTCCATCTTGATAAATGTCAAAAAGAAGGGATCCTTACTTTTTGATTGTGTTCAACGGCTATGATTGTAATTTTTTCTTCTTTTCTTCTTTGCTATACTCAGAAGCAATGGTTGCGGTGATCATCGCTCTCTTTAGAATCAATGTGAGTGTATGTTCAAAGCTTCAAAGACTAATGGAAAGATGTATGTGTGTTTATGTGGAGGCCAAGGCAAATTTATGTCCATTTTCCATGCAGCAGGAAAGGGAACCGCCGATAGAGTACGAAGAATTGATCGATCGTGTGGACTCATCCAAGAAATTGTTGTTTGTGGGCGCATGGAAAACGCGCAGTGGTTACCCAATATCATTGCTTGAGTTTACCACCGAACTCTCTATCCGAAAAGTAGAGAAGAGTGTCAGCGCTAGACTCCTTGTAGATTTTTACCTGACTTAGACGAGATGGGGGCAATGCTATAGAACTGCATGAATAGTCACCATCCCGCTATCTCCAACATCACCACCACTATATAGACTTTTTTTTGCCAAGCCAACCCCCAATGCCATCAAGGACATGGAGGCTGAGCTATGGCTAGGATCAATTGATTGACCTGGCAAGCCTGAGCCTCACGGTGGCGCACCAAAACTGATTCATTCTCTTCGAAATGAGTGGTTCTCAAAGAACTTCGTGATTCGAAAGGTCCTGGCGGAACATTGCAGCTACGCGAGGGAGTCAAGGCCTATCGGTGTTCCATCCCAAGCAGCTTCGCACTTATGGCTCAAGAAGGACAGAGGCGGAGCTCTGAATATAATAGCATGGGGCTTCATACGTGCTCCGTGACCGACAAAGACGAATTGAATGAGTCAAGTCTGCTGCTGTGGATCCGTGGTTTATCTGGCAATGCACTGTGCCTATGACATTAAAGAGTTATTGGACGCTCAGCTTCGCTGGAGTAGGGTCGGGTCACAACCTATGGCAGAATGCCGAAGGCCGATGTCAGGATGAAATTGAAGGAATTCACATGCAGGGAGGCTCGGACAGGGAAGGACGTGATTGGGATAGTTGGGGATTTGGATCGGCTGCTGCTGGTGATGCGACAACCTGTCTTGGAACCAGTCAGCGAGCAGCTCAGGATACTTGCAGGAATGATGCAGGGCAACATTACAGAAATCAAGAAAGCTAATGTTATTCAAGAAGTGATAGAAATGTTCAAAGGAATGATTACGATTAAAGAGAAGCAGAAGCAGATAGCAGCTTGCTTTCCACCACATTCTCTCGCCCGTTCGCTCTTGCTCTGGCTATCTCGTTCTCTCAATAAAAGTTGGAAGCTTGCCGACTTTTACTATCCAAAGATACGGCCCACAAGATAAAAACTAGCGCATTACCCATGGCTGTGCTTGAGGAGCCGTCGCCTGGGGCTCCGCGGAATCATGACTAACGGTCTTTTTTTTTTGAACAAAAATGGGTTATGAGGTGGGCAGGGGTTGAACCCCCCCCCTCTATTCTTGCTTGCTTGGGTCGCCTGATAGATCGTCTACGATGCTCCCGTCTATGCTACCTTCGCCACTGTCCCTTTACGAAACAGCTTGGAAAAGAATGCTATCTTTTTACTCTTCAATCTTTTGCCTTGGATGCGGCGTCTCCTTTCGAACATCTCTCTAGGACGTTTCATTGCCTTACTGCTTCGAGTTTTCCACTCCCCGGTGTTTCATCTATCAATACCTTTGGCACAGATCTATCTATGCAGATCTTACCAACGTAACACTACTCCTAGAATGCCCATTCCATGGACATCGAAATGTGTCGTTTTTCTCTTTCTCCCCCTCCCCCACACATACACCATTACCACCGCCACGACCACGCCCAACCCTTCCACAAAGTCGACCCCGCGGCTTGGCTGTTTAGTCCTGCCTCTACCCTCACACCCTACGCCCCTCTACTATATGTTTGAGAGTGGACCATTCTCCAAGTTCTTAACAACAATAGCAAATAATAATAATAAATGCTTTACGCGAATCTTCATCGATTGATGGAAAAAAGAAGAGGGTGTCACGACCCAGTCGTGGGGCCACCTCTGCTACTTCGCCTTCATTCCTTTATTTCAGTGCAGCATAGACCGTCTTGTAGATGGCAGCACGGTCAGGGATGGTTTCAAGTCCTCCGTTGATGCAACCCTTCTCCCATGCGATAAAGCTCTCCTGAGAGGCTCCAAGACCAGATGCAACCTGGGCACAACCGGGTCCCTTGACCGTCCACCAAGCACCGGGCTCAAAATCGGCCTTGCGTTGGATAAGGACATCGACAATCTTTTCATCATCAACCGACTTTGGGAAGCCGGGCCAGAACTTTTGGACAGACTTGTTGGAATTGACAAAGAGTCGAAGAGAGACTGCGGGCATGATAGAGCGAGCTATTAATGCAAGAGTGCGGGAGGGAGGGAAAATTGATGCAAGGCACCACCACACACACACACCGAGCAAGGAGAAAGAGAGAGAGGGCTGAGTCTCGATGTTTCAACAGAAACTTTCTAGTGGCGAGCATTAAATTGCAATAGGCGGGACAGGAAAAAAAAAAAAAAAGGAGGAAGACGGAAGCAAGATGCACACTTACTGCCCTGGCTGCGACGGACCAAGTTACGGTTATATTGGAGGTATGCACCCTCATAAGCCATGTTGGCTATGTAAGCAGCGCGCTGACCCCTCGTCTTGAGACCGTACCTATTGATTTGATCATTGCGATTACCAGGTTATTAGTTACTATTTTTTTTTTAGTGTAGTAGAGCCAAGAAAGGTTTTGGGCCGAAAAAAAAAAAAAGCCCCCCGAAACGAATATTACTTTTTGATAGCAGCGTTAATGAATGGAAGGGCATCCTTGCAGGTAATGACCTCGCCAACTGTCTTCTTGGGGCATCGACCAGCGAATGCCTTTGTCAATTGGCCCAGCGAGACCGAACCTGACTTGGGAGCTGGCTTGGGCTTGGGCTTGGGAGTCGGCTTGGGGGTTGGCTTGGGCTTGGTAGCAGGGGCACCAGCAACTGGCTGAAGCAGACAGCAGAGTGAGATGGCAATGGCGATGAAAACCACCACCCAGGAAGTTAGATTACGCATTCTGTGGTGTCACAATGTCCTTGAGTATAGATGAGGAAAGATGTGAAAGTAGTCAAGGCTAAAAGAGAAGAGTGAGAGGGGAGAGAGGAATGAATGGATGGGGGATGAGACAATGGAAGGAAGAGAAAAAAAAGAAAGTGAAAGAGAGGAAAGAAAGAGACGTTTTTAAAGGAAGAGTAAGGCAGAGAGAAAGTTTGTCAGGGTCAACTCAAAAGCAAAGGAGAGAGGAAAGATAATTTCCGTTGTAGAGCCCTCCCACAATATCGTAAGATTATCATGCATAAGGGTTGCCATGAGCATCCCAGATGCGAAGGTTTTCCCATTTGGAGCACAACCTACCCTGACGGTTTCCATTTTCAGTGTGGGAAGTGCAGCCTAGAGAACGTGTACAAATGAGCAGTCGCTAGACGTAATGTAGACTGCTGTTATTAAAGTCTTGATCAAATTTGAAGAGCGCGTCAAAACATTCTGGGCCATGGTCCAAAGAGAGCAATGAACGGAGGCATCCAAGAGGGGTATGTCTTAAGAAAGAAGAGCGGGGCGCCGCTGTTGGCCGAGACAGGGGTTGGCAGCAAGAGGCTAGCGAACTAATACTAGGAAAGGGGTATGCTTCTTTGGTGACATCCATACAGCTCCAGACTCGGTCCGTTTCTTACAACGTGGTTCCCAGCATGTAAAAATTGGTTTGACATTCTTTATCGTTAGTGGGGCAAAGAAAGAGAGCTTAGAATACTGATGGGAAGTACGGCTGACAACGTAATGTAAAGAAGCTAGAATTGCTCAAGAGGCTGGAAGGGTGGCTACTAGGCTCTCTTTTTTTAATAGGCAAAAAAAAAAAAAAAAAAAAAAAAAAGACCCAGCAGTATCGATCTGGTTAGGGGTCAATTGGCCTATGGATGAAGGCGATGTGCTATCTAGACTGTATTGGGGCTATTTCTATCTACTGAACAAATCGTCTACATCCATGTTTGGTGGATTAAGGAACGGATCAACAAAAGTGCGGCCTTGATTCCGGTCTTGCTTCTCTTGCTCCTGTCTTTGACGTTCTTTTTCTTTTTGATAGTCATAGGCAGAATCCAGAACCTCTTTCCCGACCTTGGGAGTATGCTTTAAAAGGTCATCGATGAGGCTTCGAAGGTTGAGCGGAACTGCAACTACAGGCGCTTGGATAATGACTAGGACAATGGCGGTGGTGGCCAAAAATACCGATGTGATTTTCATTTTAACTAGTGTCTGCAAAATGAAGGCCAAAGGAGTCTAAGTGACGGATGTACGTCCGACGCACTCCAGTTATATACGGGCCTCTTGGTGCATTGTCACATTTTGCCACTTTGTAATCAAGAGACTCGACCCCTTCCTAGAAGGAGTTTTCCAGCTAGTAGCTATTGCTAGGATGATCACAAGAACTGAATATGTAGAAAACAATGACGAGTCAGAGAATGTGCTCCAAGCCCCATCCCAGAGTAAAATTTATACATGTACCCTGTTTTCTACATAAAAGTGAGGATGCTCGTTCTGATAAAAAGACCTGACGAGGACCTTTGAGTTTTGACCCCTGAGAGTTGAAAAAGGACGACAAAAGTGCAAATCACGGGCACGCGTCTGGCAGTGAGTCATGCTGCGAAGTGTGGCTGTGGCGAACAAACAGATTGGCTTAGACCTTCTCCCCTCTTCTACCACTCACTGCGGTGGGCAAGGTGTAATGAGGAATGGAATCATACCATAGTGGGACTGGTCCTGAGTCGTGGTTGATACTCTCTATCTTCCAATCACCCTTTAAAATGTCAGTCGCCATTGAGCGTTTCTGTGCTATCAAACATAGTATTCATAGACGGATCATTGCTTTCTCTGAACGATTTTCTACTGAGAGAGTTGTGTCAACAGGGATTTATTTTCACCCGCAACAAGTGAGCTAGTATCATAACCGCCTTTTCATGCTTTCCCACGGATCGATAGCCGAACTTGTCTAAAGGCAGTAGCCAGAAAAAAAAAAAAGAGAGAGAGAGAGAGAGAGAGAGAGGAGATTGGAATTCGTAGAATCAGTAGAGTGTGCCTTGCAGGCGGACGCCAGTATCGAGAACAGCAGTTATATCTGAGCCTGGATCAGAACCCCCTCCCCCTGTTCATGCAGAGATGAGCGGCCAAGGATAGCGACGGCCATGTCGGGTATACAGAAAGTCTGTGCGAAAAGAGCGTTGAGACAGTGACCTGTGGCCCCTATTACTAGTGAAACGCTAACTGGACGACGCCATGGTCATTGGCGGGTTGTTCTTCGCAGGGTGTGAACATACTCTTTTGTCACTTTCTAGTTTCTACCAAATTACACGGTCTTTGCCCAAAGGATTGGTTAAGGGGTGGAAGGGGCGCAGGCAAAGGCTTTTGCAGCCATTGGATTACCATAAACCGAGAATGAGCGGATGGTTACCGGGGATTGTCTCTGGGCCAGGAGTCAAAGGGGCCTGCCCGCTGCAGATGCAATGATCTTGTCACGGCTCGCAGCCAAAATGCAGCAGCCGAGATTCATGCCTCCACAAGGAAGAAGCCGCCTCGCCGATACGCTTGTCGACCCATTCTTAGTCAACTAGGTCCGTCCAAGCGGAGCATTTGCGGCAGTAATGGGGTGGCTCCCCATGAGGCGGGACGCCAGTCTTGCGGTCAGGTCATCTGGGGAATCTTTGAGAGTCTCGAGGGCCCGTCTTTTAATCCATATTCCCACTCACTCCGACTGTGTGCGGCCATCTGCACATCTCTTTTGTGCAAAGGAGAGAGAGAGAGAGAAAGAGAGATCTTGGACGATCGCTCTTTGGTCTTGGTTGCTAGCAGCGCGGCATCTCCTCTCTTGAAAGGGTTCAGATGGCCAAGAAGGTGTCTTTTTGCCCCAGCTTGCTGCAGGATAGGGAAATGAATATTAGCGTTTGGTTGTCGGACGCCCACTCTTACCGATTGGCCACATCCGGAGCAGGTCCGAGTAAAAAGTACCTGTGGAATGCATAGACAAGGCTGCATCTACGCCTGCCTGTCGCTGCAGGCCATTTCAAACATGCATGCACGGTACTCGCGCGGATGTGGGCCACTCATCTCTCTGGGTTCACTGCTATTCGCCTGCCGGGATGCTCGCGTGCCGCATGGTTGCTCTTTCGTTGTGACCAGAGAGGAAGACAGAGAAAATCAGCAAGGTTTGCCGTTTGTTTATGTGGTTGTTTGTGGTTGCAGGCGACAAGTGCGGCCATCTTCATTTCCGTCGCGCTCGGTGCTTGTGGGGACAAGAGCCACGGCTGGCGATGGCGGTGGGCCCTGACCCAACACTCGATGGAGGCGGATGCATTCTCATGCGGATCTCTCGCGGCCGCGCTGGACTGCCCCTATATCTTTGTCCCAATCCCTGCCCTTTCTTTAGTGCCGCCCCTACATTGACCCTCTTGGGTGATATAAATACACGGTCAACATTCGGAATCGCTCAGTTGCCACCTTTTGCTCCTTGCTTTTTTGAGGACCTTGGACTTCTTTCTCTCTTTCTTTCTTTTCTCTTTTCTCCTTCTTCTCTTTCTTTCTCTCTCTGTGACAATTTCGCTTCCCTCTTACCCTCATCATCCACGCCTTCAACCACTTGTTTCCCCACCATTTCTCCTCCCCCCACGCCCTTTTCTTCTTCCTCTTCCTCCCTCCTCCCTCCTCCCAAGTCCATTTCTTCTTTGCCTTGCTTGCTCTTGGTCTGTGTTACTGCTCTGTTGGCGGTCCACAGCATCGATTCGATTGCCACATTGGATCAGTCGCCCGTCATTAGTAGTGAGGCCACGCTTCTTGTCTGGAAGAAGGAAACACCGAGCTGCTCCTCCCCCCGGGCCTCCTTGTAAGGCACTGTTACTGTGCTGGTTGCTTATTGTAGGGACGTTACCCCGCAGAGAAAGGAAACGCGACAGGCGGACGACCTTTTTCACAAACATATAAAGAGTCCTTCAAGGTTGTGGGGGCTGACCCCTTTCTTTCTTTTTCAGTCCAAAAGGGTCTTTTTCCACTTTTCTCTCTTTCTCTCTCTCTCTCTCTCTTTTTCCTCTGTCTCTTTTTTCCTCCACCCCATTCGTACCTAGCCTATCCTCACTTTGTTTTGCCGCTGCGTGATTGCTCGGCTTTTTTTTTCCACTTTCCCCACTCTTTTGGTCTTTGTTACCTTTATCCGAGTCGAGTCGGCAGATCCGTCTTTGGCACACAAAAGGCTCACTTTGTTCTCGCCCCTTCTCCATCCTGCTTGTCTGTTTCCATCCACAAGGAGACGCTCCTCGAAAAAAAAGGAGAGCTGTTGAAAGAAAAAAAGAAAGTCTCGACCTAAACACAATGCATACCCAGTTCTCCCCTGGCTCCCCAATGCGGCAGCTCCACGATTTTCTCCATGCACCACTGCGATCTGACCCTGGCCAGTCCTCGGCTCGGCGGAGGCCCTTCTCTCTACCCACATCGAGGACCACGGTCCCGCGGGTTTTGACCGCCTTGACAGCGGACTCGTCTACTCCGACCCTGCGTCCGGCACTCCTGGCTAGAGCCCATGCAACTACGCCAACGAGTACTGAGATCACCATGGCAGCTGCAATGTCAGATGTAGGCAGTATTCACGCAGGTGTAGGTGGACAAGAGCGAGCTCAAGACTTGGAACGGTCACTAGTGCGTCGACTGTTTGCCAAGGATGTGGACGGGCCAAGCTCAAAATCCGAGAGCGTCTCGGCACATGGTAAGGTTATGACATCTCCGCCTGCGCGACCAATCGCCGCAAAGTCGACGACCGCACCGGACGGCGACGGTCCCTCCGCCAGGCGCCTCCGGTCGATCCTGCCACCAGGATCGGCCCGATTTCAGTCTCTCTCCTCGACAACGAAGACTAACAGTGATACTTCTCCATCTTTGCCTTCTTCTTCTTCTTCTTTCCTCTTCTTCTTCATCCTCGTCCACCGTTGTTTCTCCGCCATCAACTGACTCGTCGCCCCTGCCCCTGTCCCTGCCCCTGTCCCTACCCCTAGTCCCACACCAGCCCTTGTCTTCACCCTTATCCACATCTTCTTCCTCGTCATCGTCATCATTGGCCTCGGATTTGTCTCCAAGTGCTCTATCACGCTCATCGTCCGTTTCATCCTCCTCCTCCTCAACGCCGCTGCCAACCTGTCCAGGCACGGCCTCGTCCAGCGTGGAGTGCCTTCCCGCATGTCTGTCGACCTCTGTGCGCCATCAGCAGACCACCACGCCTCTTTGCGACCTCGACCTCAGCCTCGACCACGATCTCGGCCTCGTGGTCATCTCGTCGTCGCCTCCTTCGTTTCTTGAGCCTGTCTGTTCATCTGTTTGTGTCTGCAGTCCACCCTCACATCTTACCTGCACCAACGTCTGTACCAACGTCTGCACCAACGTTTGCACCAACACTTGTTCCAGCACCGGTACTAGCAGCACTGCCAGAAGTAGCATCGCTAGTAGCAGCACTAGTAACAGCAAGAGCAGCAAAAACAGTTGTAGCACCAACAGTAACAACAGTAGTAGCAATAGCAGCAACAATATTACCTACAGACGACCTTGTCCACCGCACGGCCCACACGCCCGACATAACAGCTGCCCCTGCCTGGGGACTCCAGCCACGCCTCCACATCCACACGAGCACCATCATCGGTCGCGTTCAACAGCATCGTTGCTGACGGGTGTCCAGCCTATTTCTGTGCGGATCCCAACGACCGTTGCTCTCAACACTTCGCCTGTCGAGTGTCAGTCCTGCTCGTATTTCCCTGCCCCAGCCCGTCGATTTCCATCTCTCCCTTTCCGCCGATTGGGTCGTAGCGCTAATCTCACCCGCGCCTGTTCGCTCTCTTCCTTGCCAGACTGCCCGGCAACTTCAGGCGAGTACCGAGCGCCAGACTACTTGACTGCCTTCTTTGCGCACGCGCCCCAACATCCGACTACCGCGACCACATCCCGGCCCCGCCTGCGCCACACACACACTTTCGGCCCACGGGACTCTGCTTCTGCCACGTCTGCAGCCGCAGCCGCAGCCTCCTCTTCTCCACCCTTGTCCTCCACTGTTGCAGCCTCCCCCAGGACTGCGTCTGCTTCTTCTACGCGACCGCTCAGGTTTCGGTCATTGGTTCATTCTTCCTCTTCTTCCTCCTCCTCTTCTTTCTCTTCTTCTTCCTCTTCTTCTCCTGCGCCTTTGTCATTGCCATCACCATCACCATTACTTTCGACATCAACATCAACATCAACATCGTCATCAACTATTCCGTCTGCTGGATCCTCTCTTCTGAAGCGCTCGTCTTACCCTTCATCCAACTCAAACTCATCCCATTCACCACGTCCCATTGCCTCCTCCTCAAGTCTTGGTCGACACCACACTCGCCACAAGACCTCACCGCCTTCACTCTACCAACCCATCATGATCCCACGCAAGACCAAGCAAACGCTCTCGCTTGTAACCACAGAGCAACCTCGCCACGGAGGCCCAGCTCGGTCGACCCAGACCACAGTCCCTACAGGCAACTGGGGTGAAGGTCCAGCCCGATCCGCTGCTACTCCTGCAGAGCTGTCGGCCACCTCGCCGAGCCAGGACCCATGGATGTTTGTCTCTGAATCTGGATCTGGATCGGCCACTGCCACCATGTCCTTCTTTTCCACACCCAGCACTGACCTTGCTGCGGCTGCTGCTCATCTACAGACGAGTAACGGTAGCAACAACAATATCGACTCTGCACGAACACCGATTGTGACTCGAGAGGAACAAGTCAACAAGTTGCCGCCACTCCAACTCGTAGACCGGTATGACGACTCGGACCCGGTGCTGGACATTGATATTGCATCGCAGGTAACGATATCATTTTTTCTTACTTTCTTTTGTGTTGTGCATGAGTTTTCCCACCTGTCCTTCTCCATTCTCTCTTTCTTTCTCTCTCCACTTTTTCTTTTCTTTTTTTCTTTGTTTCTCCCGCTTGTTTGGAATGAGCGGGCACTATTCTGCACCTCCCAAATAGACACGGAAAAGCTAACCCCGACGCATACCCATACCTTCTCTGTTCCCCTCTCTCCCGTCGATCCATTCACACTCACACGCATTCGCATACACACACACACACACACACACACACACACACACACACACACACACACACACACACACACACAAATACACCTTTTACACACCTCCACGCATACACATTTCCCTCACGTACATGTCTTTTAGATTCGACTTGAGCTACCACGGCGACTCCGGAATGCAACCAAGTGGTCCCTGGTGTACTCGTCGGACCAGCACGGTATCAGCATGTCAACACTCTTCCATCGGTGTAAAGGCAAAGGGGCCGATGATCCTTGCTATCAAGGACTCGACTGACGCGGTAGGGTGACTTTTTCTCTCCCCTTTGGGGCACATGACTCGGCCTGCTGCCTTTTCTTCATGACCTGACAAGTCATCCATGGATTATTTTACTGGACTCCTTCACATGTACCGTACACACTGCCTAACTCTTTTCTTTTTTCCCTTTTAGGTTTTTGGTGCCTACTTGAACGAAGAGCTCAAGACAAATCTTTCGTACTATGGCACAGGCGAATGGTAAGAGGAAAAAAAAAAGTCTCCTTGTTTTTTTGTCCGTGTTTATTCTTTGCTGCACATGGACTCTAACAAATGCTCTTTCTCTCTCCACACTAGCTTCCTATGGAACGTGACAACCTTGGTACCAAGCCCACAGCCACCAGCCTCGCCTGCATTCCTCCCTACCACCTTGGCTTCGCCCTCACCTTTCCAACTCTCCAACTCTAGCACCCCGACTCTGACCTCGACCGCCAGTACCCCTGTCAATGCTTCCCAAGGTTCACTCTCACCTCCACCTTCGCGTCGTTCAGAGTTACACCAAGCCATGAGTGATCGGATGACGCTTCACCCTGCCCCGCGGTCGCCTTCTCCATTCTCGATCTCACCCCGTCAACCAGTACCTCAACTAGGCGTGCGGCAACCAGCCCGTGACAGGTCTGTTTCGCCCATGAGCTCTCCCACCCTGCACCCCGCCACCTCGACCTCATCTGCGAATGGTACCCCATTGTTGGGACCTGTAGGATCTGGATCGGGTGCCACAGCGCCTGGCAGTAGCGGAACCAAGGGTTCAAGGAGGAAAAAGCGACAAAAGGTTGTCCAGTTCTGGAAATGGACGGGCATGAATGACTATATGATCTTGTCGGAAGCAGGATTTATTGGATTGGGGGGAGGCAAGGGCAAGTTTGGATTATGGATTCATTCAGATCTTGAGCGTGGTCATTCTTCTCGGTGTGAAACGTTTGAGAATGAACCGTTGGCGCTTGCATGTCACCACCCGATCCGAACAGGCGTTACTGCTGCTGTTCCATCGACCACCACCAACACCAACACCAACAACAACAACCATAACACGGAATCGAATTTGAATACTGGATCGGATAGTCGGAGTAGCAGTCCTAGAGATTCAACGGATAAGGAAGAGTTTTACTGCCAGACCATCGAGATCTGGTCCATGATCCTATAATTTGTATAGCTGGACCTGGACAATGACGCGCTCTTTTCTTTTTTTTCTTTTCTTTTCTTCGTCTTCTTTTTTTTCTTTTTCTTCTTTCATAATCATCATATGCGTAATGTGTTTCTATAGCTTCAAACACCCCCTCCAACCCCTTTCTTTTTCTTTTTCTTTTTCTTCCTTGTATTGAGTGAGAATAGCTCCTCCCCACCCCCAATCCCAAAAGAATACATCATACCGCATGCATCAGTCACTTCCAGCATACACTCCCTTTTTCTCTTTTATTTTTTTTTAAAAAAAAGATACCGTACTTGTTGCCAAATCCGAGAGAGGGTGAGAGAATCAAGAGAGACCTGCTCTTGTGTCTGGATAGAGAGAGGGAGAGAAAAGGGGTGAGGGAAGGAGAGAGAACAATAGAGTATAGATCCCCCCTTTTTCGCTCTTTCTCTCTCTCTTCCTCCCCTTTTTTTTTTTGTTTTACCAACTTTGCATTCTATTTTACCTCGTGGCAATCTGTTCCAAGAAGCGGACCAAATACATTCGAATCAAGTTCCCTCAGCCGCTCAAGATCTTGCATCATCCCTTGGTTGGCTGTTCTATCGGTCTCTTCGTGGTCTCCTTTGCGCAGGCAAGAGGAGGTCGAAGCACTCAAAGCTGAGGGATTTAGGCAAATCTCAGAGATGGTCCGCATGGACTCGACTAGACTCTGGTCCAATCTTGATTGGGGCTCAGATAGGTCATGTTGTGTCTTGTCGGATGACCTAAACAAGTCCTTTTCTGGCCCTGACGACGACGATGACGACGAAAAGAGTCTTGAATTAGCCCAACAGTTGGCGATAGATGCCAAAATTTTGCCACGATATCTTGGGATTCTAGTAAAAGGAAAAAATATTGGTAGTAGGGGGGGAGGAGGAGGAGGAGGGAAGAGCAAAAAAAAGTTAACACTCTGCAGTTTAGCATCCTGAATAATAGTACCTTTCTTTTCTTTTTCCTCTCTCTCCCCTCTCCCCCTCCCTAGAGTATCGCTCACGAACCCTATGTTTATCCTTTTTAGCGTTTTTAGCATTTTTTTTTTCCTTACCTTGGGCGAGACGTGATCATGACTGCATTCAAGGCCTCGGATGCTCGCCAAGCCAAGTCTAGACTCGCCTTCCGTTCCTGCAGTGGCGTCGAGGGAAGTGGGAAATCCAGAATCTCACAAGTGTATTGGACCAAACTAGGCAGATACTTGATCGTCAAGGGCCCTAAACCAAACAGGCCCTCAAAGGAGCATGGCATCATCCCTGGTGTGGATGGCAACATGGAGGGGGTCTGCTGAGGAGAATCCTCACTGTGGCGGCTTGGATGATGCAGATTGAGTGTTGGCGGTGCGAAGGTCTCCTTTTCCATTTCCTGATCCTCTCCCTCCTCCACCCCACCAGCGGGGTGATCACGGTTACTGTCTTTGCCATGCGCCTTTGATAGAGTATCGACATTCTCATCGTCTCCTTGACCTACGCCTTCATTGCCAATGCTGCCGCTACAGCAGCCTGCTGGATCAAGCCTAAGATCTGTCTGAGGCCCCAACTGCTCAATAAGGAATGTCTGGGACAATACTGGTTGAACGAGGTATCGCATCCATTCCAAGATAAGAGTCTGATACTCTCTCGATGGATTGGCTCGTCTGAGTGAACCAAGCACGCCTTGAAGAAACAATTTCTCGACCGTCAGAAGAGTTCCGCCCCCACTGGACGTTTTGGTGGTTGTGGATCCCATGGTTGAAAATGTTGATTTATAATCCAGACCACCAACTGGTTGAACAGGACGACATTGATCATTGGCCGAGATAGGTTTGTCAGTGGGTTCCGTGTTAACCAGGACCAGTGTCAAGTATGTTCTAAAGGCTGCCCGAACCACTTCTAGTTCCTCGGCTTCCTGCTCAGCATCATGTGAAGGTGTCGTCTGCATGTCCTGCCCGGGTTTTGAAGAAACTGTAGGGTTGAGGGGTGCAAGCAAAGAAACCATTGGTCTCGTCAACACCTGGTCAAGTCCTGTTCGTTCAAAAATCTTGATCCAGATCCTAGCGTCTACTGATTTGCTTGTCCTCCTATTCTGACCTAGAGGCGTTTCTCTGCCTTGACGAGAATGATTGGACGTAGGGTCATAGTACTGGAGGAGAAACTTGCAGAGCAGATTAAGCCCTCGGATTCTGAATCGGTTCTGTAAAGAGTCAATTAGTGTTAGAATAGGGCTGATCAAGATCATGAATACTTCATGAACTCGACTAAGGTCTTCGATGGTCTGCTGTGCGCACCATTCCACCACTGGCAGAGCTTCCAGAAAATTGGTATCCCATCGTCGTTGTAAGCTGGCCAAATGAGCGCCGTTGTCATAGTTTTCGTCTGTTGTTGTCCAATGGTCTACCTCATCATTCGGTTCGTCTCCTACAGCTGCAATTTGGAATTTTGAGCTATTGCCCTGGTACTTGTTCCTCGTTAGTGAGATTTGCTGCTGCTGCTGTTGTTGTTGCTGAGTTAACTCTTGGCTTTCAACAGCCTGTATGAGCGGTCGCCTCATCTTTTCCTGATGCTGGGAAACAACTGTCTCTGCTCGCTTGGCCACCTTTTGGGCCTGAAGATGAGCAAAGCTTGGCCGAAGCTCTTTCTCCAGGATCTGGATCACATGGTCCGAGAAACTACCGGGAATCAGGATTTTGTGGGAAGTCTCGGCCGCCTTTCCGTCAAGAGACCAAGGTGAGACTGACCATGGGGTAGTCATGTAAAGAGTCTGAAGATTCTCTTGAGCAATTGACGGTGTCTTTGCGCACGTTACTGGATCAACGGTATTCCAGAGATCCCTCGGGTTGGTAAAAGAGGCACATGCAATGATCATTTGGTGAAGTATATATGTGTTGTCAACCTAAATGAAGAAAAGATTTTTAGGTGAAAGTCGCATAAGTTTACATGCAGAGGAAATTGATCTTGCTACAAAAATTGTTCCTGGGACTAAACAACATAGCTGACAGCAGTTACCTGTTGAATCCGGAGGAGGGATCCAATGCACCTCAGTAACGGACCTGCTCTTTTCACAAACGCAAGTCCCAAATTCCTGCTTTGAGCCGAATCTTGAGAACAAGGTGCAAGAAAAAAAAAGGTTCAACGGGCTGCAAAACTCTATCGTTTAAATCAAATGCTATCGCTCAAGGAACTAAAGAAAGAAAATACCTTGAAGTGTCTCTATACTCGCAAACACCGTTGGTATTTTGAGTTGGTTACATAACCAAACAGCCAAAGACCAGTTTCTGACAGAGAGCTTTTCAAGTGTTTGAGTATCCTTTGGATGCTTTTCTTGATCCAGGCATCTCGGTTCCATGTCCTTCAACAGTACCGAGCTAAATTCAATAAAAGAGTCTATCTGCACCGCCCGGCGTTAATTTGTTG
This sequence comes from Mortierella sp. BCC40632, assembly GCA_011634665.1. NCBI lineage: Eukaryota > Fungi > Mortierellomycota > Mortierellomycetes > Mortierellales > Mortierellaceae > Mortierella > Mortierella sp. BCC40632. The sequence continues at coordinate 1,922,713 of WAEK01000002.1, forward strand.
TCACATTAATATAAAAGAGGTCCAACGTTAGTTTAGTCCGTCATCCAAGAAACAGTTGAACCCACAAGCCGCTCTGTTGTCCTTGCTGCTGCTAAGCATACCTGACTGGAAGACATTGTAATAGACGAAGATATGTTTCCAAGAGACTGAACAAGTTGCTCATCTGAAAATGCGGTCGTCATGCGCTTCAGTACTAGGGTTGATCCTTGTGCTTCTGTACACGCGCTGCTCATTATCTGAACGACAGTGTCGACTCGATTTGATCCCCATTCCAATGTTGGTGAGATCTCAGAGGCCGGTTCTCCATCGGATCGTCGAGTTGGTATATTTGAAAAAGTCAACAGTCCAGACAAAATCTCCATGCTTTCCTTGGGTCCCGAACGCAAAAGAGATATTCCTGCCAAAATCTAGTTTGAGCAAAGGGAGTCGAAGGAGATTGAAAAGATAAGCATTGCCTGTTTTCCTGTGCTATTAGTGTATCTTCTATTGTGTGAATATGCAAAGATTATTTCTTTCTTCTTACACGATCCACGAAAGATTCCCTGGTCAATGCTATCCGAAACAATTCGGACTGATCCAGTGCTTTTTCCAGTTGTTCTTGAAAGGCCTCGCGGACTAATGGCCATTCATCGGATAGACCCTGCAAGATACCTGTCCATGCATTCAACCAGATGTTGTCTTCTTTAGTGGTCGGCTCGTTGGCAGGCTCCACAGAATCCTAATAGAGAGAAAAAGAATAGGACGCACAAACAAATGTTCTTAGCAAAAAATGCATGTGGCAAAGCAAATGTGTGGGGGAGTTGTCCGAGGTCCTCACCAGCTGTTGAACAAGCTCAACAAGGCCGAGAGAGCTTTTTGCACGAACTTCTGGCCGATCTGTGTTCTTTCTCTCGGACAAGAGTGTGTCTAGGCGCTCTGATAAAGCGAGACAAAAACGAGGACGCGATTGAGAGTGAGAGGAGGATCAGCATTTGGGGTTGGTCTAGGGAGATGAAAGCAATGACTCGATGGGGCCTCTGAGTCAATTGAGTCAAAGGAGGCAAAGTCGATTATGCTGGGCCATCGGGCGTACCTTGGAGACACATGATTAAACTGGTGGCAATCCTTGAGCGTGTTGGAGCAATGATGGAGCAATGGACCAAAAATAAAAGAGAAAGAGAACGCAAGTCTCGATCTGATATAAAAGGACGACTGTCCTCCGTTCTTGGACTGTGCCACCACCCGCAGTCGTTTCTCTCACTTTTTCATTCCTTAAGACTCGATCAACATCATGTCGACAGCTCCGTTCACCTCCAGTGCTAGCAGCGGAGACCACAACTCAGAGTATAGCATTCCAACAAGACTCCAAAGACAAGAATGGGCAAGGTACAAAGATCATTTTTTTTCTTTCGAGGCATTTCTTTTCTTGGAGGAAAAGATTGATATGACCAAAGAGACACGCTAGGAGAGAGAGGGCTAACCTTCACATTTGCCCGTTTCACACCCGTGACGCGTTTCCCGACCGGCTACACTTCTTGATCGATTAGAGAACAGACAGCTCTGAAAGAAAACCTTTTGGTCCAGGACGACCATCCTGACTGGTCCCTGACGCTTAAACCCAATTGTACTAGCTACTATGTAGAAAGCACTCAGGGTATCAAATATGTCGGTGGTGTGGATCTCAGCTTTATTGTTGGCAACAGAGAAGACGCCATTGCTTCCCTCATTATCCTGTCCTTCCCAAACCTTGAGGTACTGACCATGTGTAAGCATCTCGTTGGAGTTGGCAAGTTCTCTAGAACCATCAGGTACTAAAAAAGATCGCTCCCCCCCTCCCCCCTTTTTTTCTCTTGTCTAGGTCGTGTACGAGGATCACGCCAAAGTCAAGTTGACTTTGCCCTATATTGCTGGCTACCTCGCATTCCGTGAAGTCGGACCTCTCCAAGCCTTGATCCAAAATATGCGTGACAACCGTCCAGAGCTCGAGCCTCAAGTTATTTTTGTCGATGGCTGTGGAATCTTGCACCCACGTGGGTTTGGTCTCGCTAGCCATCTGGGACTCCTTACTGGTATTCCAACCGTTGGTTGCTCCAAAAACTTTTTGGTCATTGATGGGGATGGTGAGGTCCTTGGGTCATCCCCCACTGAGATCAAGGTTCGCTTCAAGGACTACCTTGCAGAGAATGCAGACACTGCAGAAGGAATGATGTTGCTCGAGGGCACGGTAACGGGCAAGGTCTATGGAGCTGCATTGTCAGCAGCAACAACCAAGGCAAATGTGGGAGCGCAGAATCCGATCTATGTTAGCATTGGGCACAAAGTCTCGTTGGAGACGGCAGTGGCTCTAGTGCGGGCATGTTCGCTGTACCGGGTACCGGAGCCAATTCGACAGGCGGATCTGAAGAGCCGTAAAGAGATCCGCAAGTGGTGCGAGGAACTTGCCAAGACCGAGACCAAGACAGACGGGAGATGGTAGCGCGGGAGACATAGAGCCGTCGGAATAGGAAAAAACATAAAAAAGCACAGTCGAGTGCACGAGACTTTTTTCTTTTCCCTCTTGCAGAGTGAGAGAAATGCGCGTGCACCCCCGCGGGTGTGTGTGGCTCGAGAGGTGAACAGGGGCGGAGAGAGATTTCTCTGCTTTATTGGCGTCTGATCGCAGTTCATCTCTTTTCTTTCTCTTCATCTTTCATTCTAACCCCTCCCCTCCCCGTCAAGAACCTTCCTCACATCATGATTGCCCGTCTTGCTCACTACGCCGCTGATGCTGTCCTTGTCTCTGCTGTCCTTGCCGGGATCAAGCGTACCTCAGTAAGAACTGACATTGGTCCCATTCACCTGCCTACTTGTAGTCTCATCTGATCTACACTGGCACCGTTTCTCTCCCTATCTCTCTCTCTCTCTCTCTCTCTCTCTCTCTCTCTTTCTTTCCTCCTTTGCAGTCAAACGCGTGTCCTTTGAGTCATTGTTTTTTAGACACTAATAACCTCCATTGCTGTCCTTTCCATCCTTTATTTTTTCATTTATTCGCTGGCTCTTGCTCACTCATAGGGTTTGAGGTGAGTGCCTGGATCCATGGGGTCTACTTTCTAATATCCATCCTACTTGGGCTTTGGACTTCTAAAACAAGTTGACTCATATACCTGAATCCTTCTTCTACATATTCTCTTTTCATCGACAACAACAATAACAACAATAACAACAACAACAACAACAACAACAACAACAAAAAAAATAGCGTTGCCACTGAGAAGTTCGAGAGCGGCGACGTCCGCACCTATGTTGACAAGTACTTGTCGATTGGTGAATGGGTCCTTGACCAGGGCACCGCTGTCCTGGCCTCGTCGGATTACTTTGAGCGCAAGCGGTAAACGAAGGAGTTGAAAACTAATCAACCAACCAACCAACCAACCAAAAAAAGAAAAATTAAAATAAAAAAAAAAATCGACCCGTCCTAGTACAAGGAACATCACCACATTCTCCTCCCCACCACCCTGGACTCTACCTCCATTGTTATAGTTTTTTTTTTTTTTTTTTCTTTTTTTTCTCCAAAAAAAAAAAAAACGGATGGGAGCCGACACTATGACTCGCGGGAACTAGACCCATCAGGTACTTCAATTTTGGAGATTCTGTACTCTTTTACTCACTCAGCCCATGAAGGACCAAAAAAAAAAAAAAGTCCTGGACAGGATTTGCAAAGATGACACGAATCATTTGTCAGGAACGGGAAAAAGGATTACTCCGCGATGGTTATGTGTGTTATGTATGTGTGAGGGGCAGGAGGTTGATCTTCTCTTTGCCTGGCGGTATAGGGTTACGATTAGAACAGGACAACAATGGACGTTTCAGTTGTCCCCCCCCCTCCTCCTTTCCTTCCATTATCAGATCAAATTCCGTAATCGTGGCTTCAGTTGTGATAGAATCCTCATCAATTGGGAAAGAGCAACAAGGAGAAAAGAGAGAGAGAGTGAGTGAGAAAGAAAAGAAAGAAGTAACGCGAGATAGAAGGAGTGTTATGGCGACTCTATCAGAATTCTCGGGGCGTGCATTTTTTATTAAAAAAAAAAAACGTTTTTATGACAAAGATCCGTATCGATAGAAAGCTTCGGTCACCACTAGTGCTCATTCTACTCAAGGTCAGGAAGATCCGTGCCTAGCGCCAGCGCTGGCACAATCGGGTACTTGTATGAGCGACCCATCCAGTCTTTGAAAACAGGGGGTCCTGTTGCCTTTATGGAGGGCCCTGTCTTTGGCTTGTCTTTGCCTGGCTTTGGCTTGTCTTTGCCTGGCTTTGGCTTGTCTTTACCCGGCTTTGGCTTGTCTTTACTCGGCTTTGGCTTGTCTTTTCCCGGCTTTGGTTTTCCTTTGCCCGGCTTTGGCTTGTCTTTACCTGGCTTTGGCTTGCCTTTGCCTGGTGGGGGTGGTGTGGAACGGGGTTTTGTGGTAGTGGTGGTTGTGGGGCGGGGCTTTGGTTTACTTGTCGTGGAGACTGAGTCCAATTCCGAGGCACAAAAAAAAAAATTGTAAGGACGAATTAGTTGAGTGGTTCACTACAACGCTGGCTGTGTTTGTTTGTTTGCTTCCCCTTCTCCTCGGCTTAAAAGATATCCTACCTGCCATGCTTGATTTGACACGAGTAATGAGAGGTCGGTTGGCCTTCAAGAATCTCGACGCACTCACTACCAGTCCGGATTTGTGGGCCACTCCAGCGTCCCACATCATGACTCCTCCAAAATGAGAGTACGATTGTACACCGGCAAGGATGGTGTTGAGTCGATTCGCGTCAATAACTCCAGAACCTGCTGCGTTGGGTCCTCCTGGAACACCCAATAGAACGCGGACGTTCTTGTTTAAAGACGTGGATTGTGCCCAAGTGTTCCATGTATCAAAGTTAAAGTCACTTGTGCCAAATTTCTGAACTCCACAATAGTTATTGTAGAATTGGACAAAGATCATATCGAACCATGAGGAAGCCAAAGCAGCCTTCAGAGCCTGATCTGGATAAGGACATTGGGGTGCACCCGTGATATAGTAATTCCGACCACCTCCCACTGAAGCAAATTTGTCTCGCAATGTCTTGCTAAAGGCAACATAACCATCGTTTTGACCCGACTCTAGATCGAGGTCAACTCCATCCAAGATTGCATCATCAAAGGGTCGATTGTTGGCCGAACCTCCAAGGAACATATTCCAGACCTTTTCTGCAAAAGCAGTTCCTGCGGCGGCCGTTGGCAAGGAATAGGAGCCACTGGCTCCTCCAATCGAGATCAGAACCACCTTTCCACGAGATTGACAGTACTTGATGTCTTGACCAATCTTGGGACAATGGAGAAGATTCGTGCCTTGAAAGACCGTACCGCAATGATTGGCCAAGTTCAGGACGGGTTGACCATTTACAATGCTGTAGATGAACGCGATCGCGAACACATCCACGGTATTGTCTTGACAATATTCCGCTAGGCTTGCTTCTTTGCCTCCGCTGTAATGGACCGAACTATATTGACCCATTTTTTTTTGTGTATGATAGAGGTGAGTGAAGGAGAGATGTAACGAGAGAGGGAGAAAATGTGTAAGCATACATTTAATGCGTCGAGACAGGAGACAGTTTTGAGAAGAAGAAAAAAAGGGGAGTGAGGGGTTGCATACTTTTGGCCCCAGTAGTTGACGACGTTGGTTCTACTCTTTGGGTCAAATGCATCCGTAATTCGACTTAGGAGAAGCACAAGTAGCACGACCCATGCATAGCCAGGAGTCCACTTGGTCATCTTGGGTCCGGTTTCTGAGTGAGATTACAGTCGTTCAAGGGTCGTTAAATGTTGGTGGATAGGGTATGTGTGGGGTCGTGAAAAGAAATACGTGAAGGAGAGGAAGAGGAAAAGGAAGAGGAGGAGGAAGAGGAAGGTGGAAAAGAAAAGATTGTAGTTGCAAGGCAAAGTGCAGGATGAGGAGATGTAGAGAACATGTCAAGGAATTGTCCAAGAGATGAAGCTTTTATAAGCGCTCTCAAAAAAAAAAAAAAAAAAAAAAAAGGAAGAGTCATTCTCTAGGCAAGCATGGTTCACTTGACCCCGAGAATTCCTCAGAGAGCGATAATGAAGAGCAATTTTGACGTCTCAGTGGAAGGAGAAAGAGTGGTGGCAAACAGGAGGGGTCGTGCAATCAAACCGAGATCACCCAATGGAATGGCAAGATACCCAACGACTCAAGACTACCATTACGACTTCTATCCCTGCTCCCCCTCTTTTTCTCCTGAGCCGATAGCATACGATCAAAAGGGTTCTCTTTGTCTGTCGGTCTCTTCAAAGAGGCTGCAAGGTATCGCGCTAATCGAGTGTGTTCCATTGAGCCAAAGGGAAATAAAATTTGATCCGCGCCTACTGTTCACCCACCATAGGAAGTTTCTAACTATCCCGACAAGATCGATTGCATTTTTCATCGGTGCAACGGTTTCTTTTTACTTAATTCTTATTTATTGTGGTGTGGGAGGAGGGAGGGCTCCAACACCCTGTGCTCTTTGGTTGCCCCCTTCCCCTCACTTCCTTCCTTCTTTGGTTGGTAGCAAGATTTAACGGTCGGTCCTGTGACTCTTAATAATTTACGTTCTACTCCCTCCCCTCTCACCCCTGATTTTGCTCTCGGACCTCTCTGGGCGTACATCTTTTTGTGATTCCCTTTGACAGCCACCATTTTTCTTTTTACACCTTCTACATCCAAGAGCAGACCATCGTGCTTACATATTGGTGTGTCTCAATAGCAAGCATCGGATATGATAGAGCCGCACTCTGTTTTCTTCCACTCCTTTTCCCCTTTGGGTAACCTGGCTAGGCGACGCGCCATCTCGGTCCTGGACAATGTTGGGGGGGCGAGAAGCACCTCCGGATCATGTGTACTCATGCATATCAACTCACTTTCCCTAGAATTTGGCAGGCTAAGAGAGCAATCCTTGAAAGAAAAATACCCACACACAAGCCGAAAAAAAGAAGGGAAAAAAAAAGAGAGAAGTAGTACCATGGTTACAATAGGATGATGATATGATTGAAAATGGATAAAGTAATGACAATGAAATATGACATATGGAAGAGGTGGGCGTCACCTAAACTGACTGGCTACGTAGATCTATCTTCTATTTTTTTTTTTTTTTTTTCTTTTTTTTTTTTTTTTTTTTTTTTTAAAAAAAAAAAAAAAAAAAAAAAAAAAAAATCTTCATTAAACAGTGAAAGAAAAGAAGAAGAGAGGGATGGAAGAGGAGATCCAGGTTTACTTCTTCCGGTCAAGAACCTTTTCCGTAAGCTGGATTAAAGCTGTGCGGGCTTTGGACTCTGGCAATTGACTAATGGCATCAATGGCTCGTTGACAATGAATCTGTGCCAACTTGCGAGTCTGCTCAAGTCCTTGACTCTTCAACACCAAGTCCCAAGCCATCTCCACATCGCCAGGTTGATCAAAGTTACGCTTGATCAGCTTTCCCAAAGCTGGGAATTCCTCCCAGGCAAACAAGACTGGGGCTGTTGCTAATCCAAGTTTGAGGTCTGCTCCAGTGGGCTTGCCAAACTCGTCCGACGATACAGTAAAATCCAACATATCATCCACAAGCTAGATAGCACGTTGACGATAAGGGACGGAAGTGGCCATGGTAACACAGGGGGGAAAAGGAAGGGGTGGGGGAGAGGGAAAAGTGTGGTTAGATAAACGCTCTTTTTTTTTTTTTTTTTTTTTTTTTTTTGTCAACCTTGTGACAGCTTGTCCATCCTGAAAACGTAGAATGAGAGTAATAGAAAAATAATAAAAACAATAAAAGAGCTTACCTGAAAGGCGAGACCAATGTTCTTGCCATAGGTATATGCAATGTCGCAAACCTCATCCGAAGCACCTCCAAGGACGGCTGAGGACCGACAGCTTTTTGAGATCAAACTGGCCGTCTTCATATATGTCTTTTCCATATAGTACTCGAAGGTGGTCATCGAACCATTCCTATTCTTTCCATTCTCAACCTGTCCATTCCTCAACTGCATAAACTCGCCCTCCACCAAGTTGGCAATCACCGTCGAGATGAGCTCCGTCACCTCATGGTTCTTTAGCCTTGCCAACGCAACCGATGCACGAGCCAGCAAAAAGTCGCCTCCAAGGACTGCCATCTTGTTACCAAAGCTCTCGTTAGCCGAGAGAAGATTTCGCCTTTTGTCAGCCCGATCGATCACATCGTCATGCAATAACGAGGCCGTGTGAATCATTTCCACGATCTCACCCAGACGGCGCTGAGTAGGAAGAATATAAGTCTGATCCGTGGGGTTGATCTTGGGCAGGTAGATCGGGTTGACAGATCCCGACTCGGTCATGATCGACGGCTTGACACCCGATGCCGGAGGATGGCCAGCATTCTCCAGTGTGGGAATGTAAAAGTCGCTCAGGGCGGAGATGGGTCGATCAATTTCCTCATACGAATCCTTGATAGTCACAGCTACTTTCTTTGGTGCAGTCGAGGTTGCCTGGCCGATCAACAGGATAATCAAGGGTCGGATATGCTTGCCATCCGCCTGGAAGTAATACTTGCTGACTGTATCCAGCATTGGGTGGCCACTTCCCAAGAGGTTGCGAATGTTGTTCTTGAGGTCCTTGAGATCATCTCCCACCAATTCCTTGGTGTCTACTACAGGTCCTCCTTTCTTTTCAACCACGAGCGCCTCTGCCTCCTTGACTGCCTCATTCCATGTGGTTGCCTTGCCAAAGTATGTGGCCGGGGTCGAGTATGATCCCGCAGAAGAAGAGAAAGTTGACTTGACAGCATTGGCCATGCGCGAAAAGACGGTTGGTGCTGGTGCTTCAGAAGAAAGTTCAGGAGCATGGTCGACTTCCTTCCGGGCGGCAACGTGGGATGTAGAATAGAGTCGGATAGAGCTCGGGGATCGTCGGGTCAAGACAAACCTTGAGAGCCTAGAGGGATTGCGACTGGTGGCGAGCGCCTGGCCTGAAGAAGACCGGATAATGATGTGTGAAACTAGAGATTATGGAGCGCACAAGAGACCAAGTTAATATCGATGGAGGAGAGAGTGAGAGAGCACGAGTGTGAGTGTGAGTGAGGGTGGAAATGAGAGTGAGGATGAGAGTAAGAGTGAAAGAAGGAGGGCTGACTGCAGGGTTTGTATATCTGTACCAGAAGCCATTGAAACAGGTAGTTTGTATATCGTTTTGGGCACAGACAGGGCGGAATGAGCTGATCAGGGCGTAAGGAGAGGAGATTCGATGTTGAAATCCGAATGAGGCGTTTTCGCGATTCTTGGGAATGTAGCCTGTTGAAGGGAACAAGGGATGCCTGGCTCGGTCAGTAGAACAGCAAGGGAGAGAGAGTCAGGCAGGTTGAGGAGAAGAGGTAGCAACTGACGGAAGAGGAAGGGTAAGAGAGAGGAAGTAGACAAAGGAGGAGGAGGAGGAAGGACGGAGAGGAGTCAAGAGGAAGGGGAGGAAAAAAAGCCAAATAAACAAATCGCACTGCCCCCGCCCAGTGACACTGTAACAGGGACAACACACACTCCTCTTTCACTCTGAGATGAAGTCGGAGCGGCAGAGGGGGATTCTCCTCACGTGATAATAGTTTGGCACGGAGTTCTGCGGTTGGGGATCAGCGAATTCAGGATTCCCGACGGCAATGCTCACCAGAGCCCTCTCCTGCATCCTTAGACTCGATTCGCTTCGCTCATGGCCACCTTACGCCTGCGGACACTGGACGCCGAAAATCGGATTAAAAGTCGCATTTCTCTTTCTTTTACTTTCTATGCGCAGTATTTGCTTGCGGTTTATTCTGGTTTCCTGGGCGTAGATGGGATACAGGCAGGACCACAACACCCTCACGATTAGAAAGACATAGAAAAGTTACGCCCACCCAGTATCTGTTCGAGATCGCGACATAAAAGCGAAGATGTCAATCATCAGCTCTTTCCTTTCCAGACTGTTTTGAGGTTTTCAATAGGAATAGGACGGACAAGCTTTGGAAAGGGAGTGTAGGGCTTGCTTTAGCTCTGTGGACAATCAGCTGTAAGATTATTGTCGGTGCTAGCTAATAACGCATTCTTGAGTCAACGGGAGAGTACGGTGACTTTTATCGAACTGGACCTGTTCAGAGATAAAGCCCCCGAGTCTGTGATATAGTCTGCTTTTTCGGTGCCATTTGAGATACTAGTAGCAACGGGGTTTGCCACCAGGATCAAATCGATTGCTGTGTTCTTCTCGGGGAAACATTTCCGATCAACCTTTCTAATTGCCTAATTACAATCTGACAGTCCGATTTTCATTTGGAGGGGGTAAGAGTTATTCATCTAGATCATCTAAAAGTCCCTTTTCTCTCTCTCTCTCATCAACAGGAATTATAAAAAAAAAAAAGAATATTCTTCCAATGGCTGTCCAGCAAGCGCCAAGTATTCTCGGCAGGGTCGTGTGTCTGATCGCATTCCTGCTCCTGTTCCATTCGGGATACTCAACATTTGAACGTACGACCGTCATCTCTTGAAGTCTAAAAAAGGATGCATCACAAGTCCCTTTCTCAGAACGAGTCAACGCGCAAATGGAAAAAAATATGCTGAGGAGAACTGACTTTCATCATCCAACATCTCGTGGAATGCACCTTTTCTTTTTTTGTTGCTACAAATATTAGACCTCTCATACCTAAAGGCGATCGACGGTCATGAAAGCGGACTTCCACAGGATGTAAGTCGATATCTATCCCAATACGCGACTCGATGATCTTGGTTGACAACTATGATCAGGAAACAAGGGGGAGAAGGGGAAAAGAGAAAAAAACAAACAATCGGTCAAGTCATGACGACCCCTACCATAAACCGCGCCAACTCATGCTGTGTTCTACTCTTGGGGGCTTTGGCGCACTTCTTTTCTTTCTCTCCACATGCGGAACTTATAGATTGTGATTGAGCTTTTGGCAGCTGTGGCGCTTTTTGGTTTGGGCATCGTCATGGTCGCAGATGACTTTAAGGAGATCCTTATGGAGACAGAGATGGCAAAACAGTAAGTGGCTCATTTCGGCCTATCAAATCCTCTTTGATCCGCAGATGATACCATCCAAAAATACTAATGTTAGACCCTTCTTTTTCTTCGTGTTTCCCCTTTCTCTCACCGTGTGTGATTAGGTCTATCGAGTCGCTGGACGCCCGTCCATCATTCTACGGATTCAACCATCGTGGAAGAGCTGTTTACAGGAACGTTGCTCTGCGAAACTAAACGAACAGGAGAAGGGGACTGTATCTTTCTTCCTTTCTCCCCCAACACTCTCACAACGTACATTTTTTTTTTTTATAAAAAAAAAAAAGGAGGGAGAAAACGATGCAGCATACACCACAGCACACACACACACACGCGCACAAAGTCTTATATAAAGTGTATATGTATAACCAGGCGAGAGTACCAAACCCTTCGTCATTTTTATCCGTCCATCAGAAACCAAGTGACCGGTTCGTGAGCATGGTCGAATGAAGAGAGAGAGAGAGAGAGAGAGAGCAAGGATCTCGACATATCAGCTATAGACTTTCTCAAACGTGCATCACTCACCGAAGAAAGAAAGGTATACCTGCCTAGTAAAAAAAAAAAGGACACTAGTTTTGTCCACGGAACGAGAAGAGGAGTAGAAGGAGGAGGGCAGGGGAGGGGATAAAAACAGACACATGCAACGTGCCAAAAAGAAAAAAGCTCTCGCTACTCTTTACACCCAGAGATAGTAGTTGAGTGGTAAAAAGAACCGCACAATTGGCTCTACTCAAAAACTGCCAGTCTAAAAAACAGAATTCTCTTGAACCAGCCGGTACAAAAAACATCCAACTGTAACAATCAGCAATGAGATGTGATCAACCAACTTGAAAAACTCAGTCCAAGACAGTGAAAATCTATGACAGAGAGCTTACTCTCGTCAAACACTACAGTGGACAGAACAATGGTGCATTTTTCCCACTGTGTGGCGTGAAAACACCGTAGCGGACGAGAACAACGATGTGGAACACAAACCCGTACTACTCCCAATCCCGTTGTATTGTGCTTTGCGAGATAAAAAAAATGGATCAAAGGCGAGGGCGAAGTAAAGAGTAGTAAAGCACGTCGTTTCCAATTCCCCGTCACCACCATTTCCTTTCTTTCCTTTTCACATCCTCCCTCCCCTTCCATCTCATTATCTTCCAGAATGGCCAGTTTCAAAATGCATATTACCTCCCAATGGTAGAACTATGCCCTGCCACCCCCCCCCCCAGTAGTGTCTTCGTAGCAAGGCCGCTTCGTGCACGCTGCAACCCATCTAACGAGCTGCAGTGCAAACGAAAGCCTAAACACACACACACACACTATACAGTCTCCTCAAGTGTTGTCTGATCGTCGATGAGATGTCTCAAACCACCTCCATCGCTCATTATGTCGCCAGAACTCTTAGTGGCAATACCCCTTGTCCTATCCGATTCACAGAATCAGTACGATCTTCCTTTATACTTCACACTGTTTCCACTACGCTGTCCACAAACACTTGTATTCTCCACGTAGAACGAGCGCCTCATGTCTGATTCCCCAGGAACACAGAAGCCATCCTGTTGTAAATTAAAAAAGGAAAGATGGTGGTTCGTGAAAGTACAGGGGCTGCTGAACCTAGTTCAAAACGAAAAAGAACCAATTCATGGAAACCAATGGGTTCCAGCATCGATGGACCAAGCAAGACGCATACTGAGGACAAGTCTAAAGCGGAACCTGGTGGAGATGGGCCGATAGAAAATCCAGATGGCGACCTAGGTGTTGGCCCAGACAGTGACCTGGAAAATGTGCTAAAGAATGTACCAGAGAATGAGCCAGAGAATAAACCAGAGGATGATCTAGTGACGAAAGAGAAGTAACTCAGGACATGTACCACAATCCTCAAGACTATTTGGCGCCCTGAGCTCCAATTCCACTTTGATGATATCCTCTAAATCGCCGAAGGGTGCCAAGAAAACATTACAAGAGTCATGGATGAAATCTCGGTAGTTGTGCTCGAATTTGTTTTTCTTGGTACGCAATTGTGTCTTTCAGCCCCTTTGGTCACTTGCGCATAGCAATCGACTTCAATTCGAGAGTGCAAGCTCATCTACTAAGATTATTTTAAAAATGACTGCGAAAAGCAGACCTTGGTGTACTTGAACTTTTCCCTGAAGGATATTTAAACAAAAGTGACACCAGAACAACGGTGAACGTCGCGCAATTATACCTCCAAGGTTACAGGAGAGTCTAGAGTCAGCGCTGGGCGGAGGACAGGGAACTTGCAAGGATCCCATTGCATCGCTCTCCAATGGAAATCACGCCTGTAACCTCTACTCGCACTTTTAGGGAGCCAAAGAGACCTATTCAGCCAAGAAGGCGTCCCACCCAGAGACATGGACAAGGCTGCATGGGCATCTAGAGCAACCTGACGGCGAAGTCATTGACACTGATGCCCACCGGATATCCACAACAATCATACAACACCTACTGGAATTATCCACAAAGTATTGTCAACTCGTGGAACAGTGACATCTAAACAAAAACGCTGTATTATTTACTCCGCATTCTGCTCCGAGTCCACCTCGCGCCCAAGCGGGAAGAAAGGTGGAAACAACGACGTCCCAATGAGATCTCTCGACAAGTAGAGGTTAAATTGGGGAATCGTACCGTGAGACGCCATTGGAGGCGCCAGGTGGGTAAGCTGAATGAGGAGCTATAGTATGAGAATCTAAGACATCAACGTAACGAGGTCATCTACCAGAGACTGACGCGATTAATGGGGTCACAACTCCCCAAAGTCGACCAAGGTCAACAAAGCCCATCCCTTAGTTTGTCGGTCAACTGAAGAGAGTTGCTATTGTCAAGCTGAATTGTCTCCAACATCTATACAGATGCAATTGAGGCCCTCGACTGTGTTGGGGATAATGGCGAGTGCAGTTTTTTTTTTTTTTTTTTTCTCTCGCTTAATACATACTTTGGTTACCTCACGAACCCTTCCTTTAATAACCAAAAGCTTTAATTGCGCATATTTTTGAGTAGAGCCATTAGTGAAATATTTATTAGGGGTAGTTTTTGTTTCTTGAAGGATTAGTGATACAGTGGCAACCATCGGCTCCTTCCATTCAACAAAAAAAGAAAGAAAGAAAGAAAGAAAGAACCATGTACAAGAGGGAGCCGGCTATTTCGTTTTTTTTGGAGGGGCTCCTGAAAGAATAAAAAAAAAAATAAATAAAAAAAATATATATATGCAGGATATGTTACAGAACAAGTAGATAATGAAGAGGTTGGGTGGGAAGGGGGGAGGGGGACAGGTCGGGATGGACTATTGTACACATGAGATAGAGTAGATTCGTCGTGGCATCCGCAATTAGGGTAAGAAGGGAGAGAGAGAGAGAGAGAGAGAGAGAGAGAGAGAAGGAAGGGAAAAGAAAGAAAAAATGCTTAAAAGTGTGAAGAGTTTGTTCGAAGTGTGTTCCCACTCAGTCGGGCAGGAGGAGGTGTCAATTCTTCCAGAACCGGTGAGGTGCAGCTCGAGGAGTCGCCCGGTTCAGAACTGGTTGAAGCAACTTTGGTCTCTGTCTCTGCAAGATCAAGGGATCGCGTCGCAGGGATATGGTTAAGCTTGGACAGCCATTTTGGTCCGCCATGAAGATCGTCGTCCAACAGACCATTCGAACCCGTAGAAAAGTGGTGCTCAAAGAGATATGAATCACTTCGAGGCCGACCCCGGGGAAAGGATCTATGGGCCATTGGAGGGAGAGGCAATGGACCGGTCGACTGATCCATGGCATAAGAGGAAGGTGGTGGCTGCGGCTTTTGACGGATATGGTACAGGATCGACACAATAAAGTAGGCAAAGATCGTAGGCGTGCCTGGATCCAAGTTGAAGCAGACACAGAAGAAGACGTTCCAAAAGATGTGCGAATGGATCAAAGGTCTCACGATGCCATAGACAAGATAGATCATGACGTAGAAGCATAACATTGCTGTTCCAATATTGCGGATGTTAATAAGCTGGTATAGAAAAAAAAAAAAAAAAAAAAAAGCAAAAGAAACCAGGTTAGGCGAGTAAACGTCGAGGAGACATATCTTGCAAATAACCATTTCACGAAATGATCTTAAAGATGTTGAACGAAACTTACTCTATGTCGTGCCTTGGCTAGGCTGCTGTTCACAGTCTCTTCTTTGTCACTCTCGGTGATAGGGCTCAGGGCCAACATCTGCCCATCAACCCCATCCAAGGTGACCGGACTGACCCCGATCTGGACCAGAGTCATCTCGGAGGGAACAGTGTACTCGGCAATGGCATTCGCGAGTTGGTTCAGTGTGAAGTAAAAGATACCCGTTGCAAACATCAGGACACCGCCCAAAGTGATAAAGTGAACGGCAATCGCAATGTTGGTCTTTGTGTATTCGCCCCTGCTGAGGAATGTTCCTGAGCTGATGACGCTGGGCAGGTCAAGCAAGAAGGGTCCAAAAAGGAGGTAGAAGAAAACAATATTGATGACTCGGGGCTTAGGGACTCTGATCTTGAGACTATCACCAGGCACAGACTGGACAATGGTACCACCAAGAAAAAAAAAATGCAGCGGAGATTCACTGTTAGCTGGGAGAAGAAAGAGAGCTTTGAAATGAAAGAGCGCGCTGGCGAGCAGGGAGCGAAAGGGATGAGAGAGAGGCGGCCGAGTCCTGAGGGGGAGGAGAGGGATGCTTACCAGTTTGGGGGTAGCATACCAAACGCCGATGACGAAGCAAGCCCAACAGGGAAAGCTGCAACAAACGGCTATTTCGGACTAGTGAGGCAGGATTAAGCGGGGAGTGGAGGAAAGAAGCAAAAAGGGTTAGATATTATCCCGCATCAGGCCCCGACGATACAAAGTAGAAAAAAAAACAAAAAACAAAAAAAGAAAAAAAAAACAAATAAGGCATAACGGTTACAACGGTTACAACGGTAGCTCCGCATAAACGTTACTTCAACCTACAATTAGTTCTTGAACAATAGTCGAGTGTGGGAAGGCGTCGATAACAACTAGGAAGATCGACAGCGAACGGACTAGTGGTAGCAAGGAAAAGTAGAGCAGCCGGAGGAGGAACAACAGTCAGCAATAGGCTAGCCGATGATTGCGGTATACAAATTACCCCAAGGCCCGATTGCCCAGGGAAAGAATAAGAGGATCAGCCCTAGACAGACTTGTGCTGCATGATTGTGTATTCGAACGCAAGGCTGCATTGTGCACCCGCGTTTTGAAACCAACAGCACACACACTACTCTCTCTCTCTCTCTCTCTTCTTAGGCTTTTCTCTTTCTTGTGGGCCTTGGGCCATGCCTCGGGCCTCGTGGAATGGCCTTCTTTCTCTTCTCTTTCTCCTTTGTGTCCCACGCAGAAAAAAAACAAAAAAAAAAACACGAGGGTGAGGAAGGAAGGCTTTTGGGCAAAACTCCCCTTCCCCACGTTGCCCAAAAGTCGCCTGCGTTTCCCTGTTCCGATCCGCTCTTTCCTCCCCGCACCTGATTCGCGCGATCCGATCTCAGGGACAGAGTGGGGTGGAGAGAAAGGGCGAGAGGCAATGGTAGCTGGAGAGGACAAGACAGTGGACCCAGGTTTTTTCAGTCTGTGCTGCAATGCGAAGCAAAGGACAGGGGAAGGGGGGGAGGGGAGGGTCGTGTTGCCCATTGTTAGACAGCCGTTGCGGCAACATAAGGGACGGGAGAGTAAGAATCGCATGAGAGGAGAGCGGGGGCGGGAGAATGGACCGCTTAAGAAAGAGGAAGAAGTGGAGAGGAGATCGATATCCAGAGCAGGACAGGACAGGATAGGACAGGACAGGGCTCCACTCACACACATTTTCACTCTCACTCTCCATTCGACCTCTCTCTTTCTTTTCTTTTCTTTTCTCAGGGACAGATAGAACACTAAGTATTTTCGATAATACTTTTTTTTTTTTATACCCAGCTGGTGCCCGGACATCTTGCAGTCCTTCGCCGAAGGCGCCATCGGGCCATCCCCCTTCTAAGGCCCGCTCGATGAAGTGAACACAGAGAAAACAACAAGAACGAGGAAACAGAGAATGCAGGGCGAGGGGGAGAGAAGCGAAAAAGAGAAAAAGACTCACCTAGCATGCCTGCAATCGAAAAAGCACAAAAGGACTCGATCGGCTTGGGCCGAATACCGCCGTCCGGATGGCGAAAGTCGATCATCGGTCCTGGAGGTGTCAGGCGATAGCGGCTTCGTGCCCAAAGGATTCCATATCCAATGGCCGCAAGGACGAGGTAACAAAACACACAGATGATGAGCACAACCTTGACAACGTGTTTCTCGTGTGTGCTTTTGCAGGAGGAGATGTCGACCCTCCAGTCGCATTCCACAAGGCCAAAGTTCACATCCATGTACGAGAGCGAGTGGCGACGGTGTCGAGAAACAAGCAAGAATTAGAGGTGTATGGGTGTAGATGCTGTAAATTTGTCGATTCGAGCAAATGCTGTAGACAGTGCAGAGTGTTGCCTGGAACGGAACGAGTGAGGGGAGACGAGTGTGGAGAGAAAAGGGAGGCTGAAGAAAAAAGAAAAAAGAAAAGAGTCGTTGTCGCTGCCGTCGCCACGGGTGGGACGGAGGCGCATCCAGAAACGGGGCAACGACGACGACGACGACGACAACGACAACGACGGTGACAACGACCAGGGTGGGGGAGAGAGAGAGGGAGAGAGGGAGGGTGACGGAGAGTGTGCAGGTGTGTTTGAGCAGAGAGGAGGAGAAGAGAGAGAGGAGTAGAGGACAGGTTTGCTGAAGAAGAGAAGCAAAAGGAAAAGAACGTGCAGTTGCAGAAGAGAGAGAGTTTTTGTACGCTTTTTTTTTTTTGGAGTGGATCCGCCAGTCAGTCAACAACTTGCGGGAGAAAGAGAGTGGTGGACAAGAGTGGGAAATGGACAATGGTGGGGGGAATAGGGCAGAGTGAGATGAGAGGCTGCTGGTCGTACACACAACAAAAAACCCAGCACAATGATGTTGTTCGTTTTGCAAAAGAGAGAGAGCAGCGCACAAGAATTTCCGCGCAAGGTTTTTTTCTTTTTTTCTTCTCTTTTCCTCTTTTCTCAAGCACGCTCTTTGGCTGGACAGACAGAGATATGGCCTGCAGACGAAGGTTGGGTTTGTAGGCCGGTTGGGTTGGTAGACCCAGGACTGTACAGGGCCAGATGCTGATGCGGACGCAGTGATTCGCGTCTGTGGGTGTCAAAAGGAGGTGGTGAGGTCCTTTTTTTTTTCTGTCTCTTTGGATTGACCGAGGTAACTGTGGGCGCAAAAATAGAAGATTGACAAGGCAGAACAGGGCAGGGACGAAAAATGGTATTGCTGATGTCGTTGCTGCTTTGGTGAAGTGAGTAGCGCAGTTGGACCCGTTGTTATTGTTCTTCTTCTTGATGCGATGCGAGAGTGTGAGAGCAGGGGATAGGGGTGGAAAGTGAAGAGGCCGCGGGACAACGGATAAATCGGACCAAGGACACTCGGTTGGGTACAAGGGTCGACGGTCGATCCTCTCTCTCGCACTATCTCTCTCACTATCTCTCGCCTAGTGACGAATGCGTGTGTGCTGCGCGTGTGTCAGCGACAGGGTCCGAGGGATGGTCGTGAGAAAAAAAAAGAGAGAATAAAAGAGGATGGGCGATGACGAAGACGGCGGTGGATAGCTCGGACTAGGACGATGTTGGTTCGTGTGGCAAGCGTGTATGGTCCATCGGCGGTGCTGTGCAATGGAGACAGTGTGAAGCGAGACGAGGGTATAAAGGGGCACGAGGCCACAGTAAGAGAGAAGAGGAGAGAAGAGAAGAGGAGGGGGAGGGAGTGGGGGGAGTGGATTGATTACTGGGTGAGGGAATAATAAGACGAAGAGAAAGAGGAAAGGAGAGAGATAAAGAGAGATGAGAGATGAGAGGAAGGGAAAAGGAAGAGGTGCAAGAGCGAAAGAGAGCAAAAAAGAGAGAGAGAGAGAGAGGAGAGAGAAAGAGAAAGAGAGAAATGAGATCGAGGGTGCGAGGCTATTGGGCGTGGTTTTATTGAGGCTATTGAGGTTATTGGGACGATTGAGGCTACGGAGGCTATCGAGGCGGCCCACAGGGTGTTTTGTGAACAACAACCTTGAGGCTGATCGACCGAAGACCTCTGTTCTCCTTTTCTCTGTTTTGTCGTCCAGTGAGTTTATATTTGGGCCCCTCGATCTACTCTTTGACTAATTACGGATGACGAGTACCCAGCCATTTCGCCCGCCTCACGGGAAAGGGAGGGAGAGGGTTAGAGAAGGGAGAGAGCAAAGGCGAAGGGAAAGGGAGGGAAAGGGAGAGGGAACAGGCCACTGGGCCGTTGGAAAACGGCCAGGGACAATGGAGTAAGCCCTGTGTGTTGGAGAGTGATGTGTGATGTGTGCGTGTGTGGACTCTGGCCCTCGCTTAATTGACAGCAAATCTCCTGCCCAATCAGAGGCTGTTATCACTTCCCTCTCCTCCAGTAACAGAAGGACTCTGTTGGATGCCAGCAACAGCTTCAAGCAGCGGCAGGGAAGGGAGGGGGAGGAGGGGGGAGGGAGAGTAACAGCACAGAGAGGATCTTTTTATGCCACGTCTCTTTTTTCTTCATCCTTGTCACATTGTCATCTCCATCTCTTTCTCCTGTCCTGCTCTCACTCACCCTCATTCTTCATCCCTTCACTCCACACCTACGTCTGCGCCTAGGGATACTTAGTACCTCCATCTCTCTCTCTAGTACGTAGTAAGCCGACAGGCACTGCCATCAAGTGAGCCATCAGCTCACTCTAGTAAAAATACGGCGACTGGTCTTTTCTATTGGTGCCTGGTCCCACTCCCTGTCCACTCCCTATGACGCCCATCCTGTCTCACAGGGTCTAATCTTGAACCAGATGTCCTGACACGCTTTTCTCCATCGCTCTGTGGCTGGACGCGCGCCCTCTCTAGCCTGATCTCCTTCTTTCTCTTTCTTTTTTTGTCATTCATCCTCTCCTCCATCCTCTCCTCTCTCTCCTTCTCCCTCTTACCCGTGCGTCCAAGACACAACACAGCACTTGCACAGCCCGGACATCTGCATCATGCCTCGGCGACCCTTCAAGAGGATACAGGACGAGCCCGATGAGATCGACACAAGGATGGACCACATCGAGATGACCGAGCCCAACTCCCAGCGCCATCACCAAAGTGGTCACACAGTAGCATCGCCTTCTTCCGAACGAGCCAGCTCTTCATCCTCAAGACCTACCATAGAGGCTCAACCACGGAGGTCGATGCATCAAGTCGAGATGGACCTGGAGTGGCCCATGATCGACATTCCTCAGGAACTCAGAGAAATGCGCGTCGATGACGACGATCCGCATACACGCTCAAATTCACAGGCGAATGCCATCAGGGTATGTTCAATGATAAGACCTTGGCTCTCGTTGTCAGGACAGAATGGGGTCCGCTCAAAAATAGCTCACGCGGGTCCTCGTGCCCGCCCATCTCGCTTCTGCATATCTCCATGGACAACATCTGGGTTGAAAGGGGGAAGGTATGGTGATACGAACGGGCGTTCTAACCTCACCTATTCCTCCACTGTTTCATGGTTCATGGTCGATCGATCACAGAATCCTTTCAAGCGAAAACTCTTTCTTCTTTTAGAAGATCCTTCCTCCAGCAATCCTGCTTTTGCGCTCAATGTCTGGGTATCATTTGCTATTGTTCTCAGTGCAGTCATCACTACCATCGAAACCATTCCCTCCTTCCGATCCACTGACTCGATTGTCTGGTAGGGAAAAAAAAAAAAAAAAGAAGAACAGGACACTTCATCTCCAACCATGGCAGAGACCGGATATAATCCCTCTCAAGTCACTTGTCAACTATTGCACTCACAGCTGCATCGCTCTTTCCGGTTTTTTCTGCAAAAAAAAAAAAATCTGTTCATAGGTTCGATTTTGAAACTGTCATGGTGGCATTTTTTACTATCGAGTTCATCGCACGTGTGATTGCCCATTCGGATTCGTGGAAACAGCTCAAGAGATTTCTTCTCTGCAAGTACCGCATTTCTTTTCCCCATTGGCGTTGGACAAGGGCATCGTGTTGCAGGATAAACCAGCGGATCGCCTCATGGAAACTTGGGAAGGTCCTGGAATAAGTCTTTTAACCATTTCCTTTTTGCTCCGCTGTTTCAATGGATTGCAACAATAGCTCCATTGGCTATCATTGATATCCTCTCGATCCTGCCGTATTTTATCGAGCTTGCCCTGACACGCGACACAGTAAGCGAGAACAATGCGATCTGCAAATCATCCCTCATATACATTTTGACACAGAGCAGAACAATGGGATTGACTAACATGGTCCCCCACCCCCACCCTATATCTGATCCTATTCCACAACTAGACGGTCTTTTTCCGTTTCACAATTTTGAGGCTCTTCCGACTACTGCGTGTATTCCGTACATTCAAGTATTCGTCCACTATTGTCATGACAATTGAGGTCATGATTGTCGCTATCAAGAGGAGTATGGACGCGCTTAGTGCCTTGTTCTTCTTCTTGATGTGCGGAACTATGCTCTTCTCGACATTACTCTACTTTGCAGAGAGAGGTAAACCATAGGGTGTTTTGGAATTCCCTCAGTAACAAGCCAACTCTATGCAGATCAACTCTTGCTCTCTGATAATTCTCTATCCAGAATGACTTACAGGCGATATTACCTTTTGTCTTAGGTGAGTGGGACGAGGCCCGCCAAGTCTTTGTAGACGCAAACAACGACCCCAGTACATTCGACAGTATTCCTGCTGCGTTCTGGTATGTCATGGTCACTATCACGACAACAGGATATGGAGATATGGTTCCCACGACATTTATTGGCAAGTTGATTTCATTTCCGGCTATGATGTGCGGTGTGCTCTTGATCACCCTGCCCTCTATCATTATCGGTCGTAACTTTACGCTTGTCTGGGAAGCCATGCAGCGATACCGTCGACAAGCAGCTTTGAATACTCGAGAGACTCAGGCCGATTCAACGGATGGTAAGTAAAGGAGCATTTGCAAACCTGCAATTACTCTTTAGCCGATACCTCTAGTCCGATCTAACCTCTTATTTTCTGCTTTTGAATGGGTCGTGAATAGAGGCAAGACACAGTTTCGAGAGCGCACATTCCTATGGTGATGAGACTTCGCGCCCTGGATATTCGTCCCTGTCAACCAATGGTCTGTACCCTGGACAGCAAGAGCTGATGGACAAGGTTCAGATCATGACCCAAGTCCTGAAGCAGAACCAGCAGACCATGGATGCACTACAAAAGATTTTGGAGACCCATGAGCTTGTTCCCAAAAAATCGCTCTTTGCCGATACAGCCATCTTGTAGATTATAATCACTCTATTATCACTCTATTTTTTTTTATTACGTTTCGCTTTCACCTTTCCTTCTGCTCGCTTTTACCTTCTAGCCCTCCCATGACTTGCTCTAGTCACTCTATCTTATCTTCCTCTTCCACCTCTGCCTTCTCTTCCGCCTCCTCCCCTTCCTCCCCTTACAATACTAGATTCTATGATCTCTCAACATATAGATGCCAGGACTAAAAGCTTGTTCTCAAGGCTTACTCATAGTTTTTAACTTGTAGCAAGTTCTAAAGGAGAAGGAGGGGGGGGGGGTTGCCTAAAATTTGAAAATGGCCCTCCCTCCTTCACTCACCCCTGCGAGGAGACAGCAGCCACGTACAAATTCAGATCGGTATACGTGCAACCCAGTACTATTTAGCCCGTGGCTTTGTAACTGTTTATTCCCAGAAAAAAGAAAAAAGCGAGCCTTCAACACATCCCTTTTTCCCTTGTGTTGTGTGCAGACTGTCTCCTCCTCCTCCTCCTCCTCCTACCAACCCCAACCCCCTCCTTCTTCACTCATCCTGCTCGTCTCCTCTCATCCACACAGCAGCAAAGTCTCCATCATGTCAACATCATTCGTGCTCGATGGCGTAGAGGTTCGTCTAGCTTCATGACCATCTCTCGATAGAGAGAGAGCATTGTGATGGCGCGGAAAAAGAACTCCAAAAAAAAAAAAAAAAAAAAGAGAGAGAGAGCGAACGACATTGGATGCATTTCATTGACATTGTCTCCTCTACGACCTTTTTTTTTTTCTTCTTTCATTGTCTCTACCGAAAAAATGGGTACTCTCTACAGGAGCGGATAAAACAACATGCAGGCTCGTTCGACTCGTTGTTGAAGCTGATCCCAGCAAAGTACTACATCACAAAGGAACTCACTGAGGAGGAGCAGGTTAGCAGACAATTTTTTTTTCTTTCTTTCTTTCTTTCTTTTTCTTTACTCTCGACATGCTTCGCTTCTTTGTTCAACTCGGCTCTTCTTTGATCGCTTTCTGACCACCGCTCCTTTGTTCCACTCTTGTCTCTTCTCAACCTTGGGTGGGGATTCAACTTTCTCTCTTAATGCGTGGATCTTCCTCTCCTACCTCCACCAGAACTCAAAATACCAGCACAACAAAAAGAGACTCGCACCAAAGCAGGAGATCAAAGAACAATCAAGAAAGGCCAAGAGGGCCAAGGTATGCTCACAGAATGAAAACATCTAGTATATTAGATCTCTCATTTTCCTTTCCCTTCCTCCCCCCTTCCCCTCCTCTCTTTCCCCTCCTATTGTTCTCTCTGCTCACTCGTCCTTCAACTCTCGCCTATCTTTTGTATTGATTTTCCCCAGCTTGATCCTGAGAACCACAAGTCTGTGGCCGAGCTCCAAGCCGAGATGTTGACCAAGGGCAGTGACGACGAGAGTGAAGAAGACGAAGACGACCATGATGTGACAATGACACCATCAAAGGAGAATCACCATAACCACGACAGTGATGACGAGGACGAGGCGGTTGAGGAAGACGATTCCGAGGCAGCCACCATGGCCCCTGCCAAGCACAACTTTGAAGATTTGTTGGCCAAGGTCAAGGATGCCGCCAAGACCCCTAAGGAGGGTCCTAAATCCATCACAGAATTGCGTATGAAGCTTGAGGAACGATTGGCAAAACTTCGGGGTAAGCGTGGAGGCGCGAATGCTGAGGCAAACGTACCCAAGCCTACATCTAGACAAGCTATTTTGGAGGCTCGCATGAAGAGGAAAAAGGACAAGAAGGCCTCGATCAAGGCCGCTAAGGAGAAGCGTGCAGCAGGAGGTGCAGGAGCAGGATCTTCTTCGGAGGGTTTGGTGGTTAAGGATTCACATTCGTCTGCAGGAGGTCGACCCTCGGCAGCATCCATCAATGACAAGGGAGAGGTTCGGTTCAGCAAGTTTGAGTTTGATGGACTCTCCAAGAAGAAGCGTGGACCTACTGATGCACAGGGACAACTCAAGATGGTGACAGCCCATCATGAAAAGATGGCAGCTCTTCAGGCCGCTGATCCAGAAAAGGCCAATGCTCTCAAAGAAAAGGACTCTTGGAAGAAGGCATTGCAGTTGGCACAGGGTGAGAAGGTGAAGGATGATGTCAAGTTGCTCAAGAAGACGATTAAGCGGGAAGAGGTCATTAAGAAGAAGAGTGCCAAGGACTGGGGTGAGCGCAAGTCGACTGTCAAGAAGATGCAGGATCAAAAGGCAAAGAAGCGTGAAGAGAATATCAAGTCCCGTATTGATCTTAAGAAGAACAAGGGCAAGAAGGATAAGGGCAAAGCACCAGCCAAGGGAGCCAAGGGAGGCAAGAAGGGAGGCAAGCCCAAGGCAGTAAGTTTTTTTTTTTCTTCTTCTTCTGGACATGATTGAACTTATGGCTCTCGCTTCAAATATGTTCTGTTATTTTTTACTAACCACAATGCTTTTCTCTCTTCTCTCTTCTTTCTTTCTTGCGCTTTCTCTCGCGACTCTTGAATAGCGCGCCGGCTTTGAGGGAACAAATGGCAAGAAACCCAAACCATCCAAGAAATAAACAATTTTGCATTACTTTCACTATTATTTCTCATACACATGCGTTTCAAAATTCTCTTTCTCTTTTTTAGTGACAAAATGCTTTGATTTTTTTTTTAATATAAATGTGAAGGGATTTGGATGCAGTAAGGGTGGTGATGAGAAATGATAAAAGGAAAGAAAGACGGTCAGGAGCTACAGACATCCTAAAAACGGTATCCTTTCTGTTTTGAAGAGGAAGAAGAAGATGGTGGCAAAAGAAATCATATTAATCCTACACTGAAATAGTATTTTACCCCGTTCCCTCCCTCCCCCCCTCAATCCTCACTCAATACCCACACATACACCTTCATATCTCTAGGACAAGGCTGTTGTCAACCACTTACAGAGGACAGGATCCCGGTCACTGACTTGAAACCAAACTCGGCAATCTGGAGGACCTCGGAGCTGGCCTTGCCAAGCGTGGCCGCATCCTCAAAACGACGATCCAAAAACCGTTGTGTTGCCTGATAATTGGGAGTCTTGTCTGTGGTCATGTACAACTCGGTGGTGGTATAAACGCCTGCAAGCGAAGCACGTTTTGTGTACCAGTTCATCTGTTTTGAAGAAATAGTCGAGCGAAAAAAAAAAATCGTAAACAGCTTGTCACACTAAAGGGATTTCATTCTTTCGCAAGAGTCGTCCAAGTTCCAATGAGAGGAGAAGAGACACCCTTTTCTCTTTTTTTTTCTTTTGTTTCTTGGCCGGGACTTACATCAGCGCTCTTGTCTCCAGCAAGGTGCCAAATCTCATCTACAATCTTGCTGAGATGGTTCAAGGACATGGGAATGTTGTTGGGCTGTCCCATGATCGCCAAAGCCTCCTGCCAACGGTCGACAAAAGGTGCAATCATTCCAAGTCGGGTTAAGCAGCCTAGTCTGATCTTTTCCTGTGTGCTCAGCCTGCGAACCAACAATAAAGAGAAACAAAAAAACAACAACAACATATGTCAAGTCCCTAGTTAGGCCTATCTTTCTTTTCGCTGCGGAGAAAAATTGAAGGGGAGAAGAGGGGAGGGGAACAATTATCCAGCGCAGTGTTCACATAAATTTTTTTTTTCTCACCCTTCCATCCTGCCTTCAAGTTCCAGGGGCAGGCGGTTCAAGCAATCCTGCAAAAAGTAATCGATGAGGTCTGCACCTCCATTGGGGAACATTCCATGGATGATCGTAGGGTATCCCATCGATTCTGCAGCTTTGGTGATCGACGTTGTGGTCCAGCCATACTCAGGAACAAAGGTCAGTGCTTTCTTAAGGATGAGCTCAGGTGTTTCCTTGCCATGGGTTGTGGTGGTTGTGGTGGTTGTGGTTGTGGTTGCTGTTGGTCCTGTGGATTGACTAGCCTCTGCGGAACTGGACCAAAGGTAACACACAAAAGGTCACGTCAGTTTTTTTTTTTTTTTTTTTTTTTTTTTTGAGAGATAGAGATGGAGAGTGCCTCCTTTTTTTTTTTTTTTTTTTTTGTCAAGTCGATCGCGTGAAAAGTGAAAAAAAAGGTACCTGCTCTGGGACGATTCTTGTTGTACGCGACAAAGACGAGGCTGTGAAAGAGCGGACGGCTAAAGGGCCTCTCCACGCAGGCTGAACAAGAGCACGACGGGAGACAGCCGTGAGAAGCGGGATGCATCGAGCAGCAACAGTTGAGCGCATGGTGGAATGAAAGTGAAATGTGGCTTCCTGTTTCCTTTGGGTATGAGAGACTGATCAGGCTCAGGTGGGTTACAAGTCGGGGGGAAGAAGTCCTGAAGTGAGCTGGCTGTTTAGTCACTTGAGCTCCTGGTCGGTAGTAGGTGTTAGGTCGCGGATCCCGAGCAAAGGCGGAAGAAAGTGGGGAAAAAAAAAAAAAAAAAAAGAGAAACTCGGGAGGATAGATCAGGCAAAAACCCTTTCCGGGTGACGTTTTCATTTTAGGGCGTTTTCCCTTCATTTTTTCATTTTGCAGTGGGACCGCCGAGTAGACACCCACCCACCCACGCACGCGCTTTGTAGGTCCTGTGAGCAGGTGAGAGCTGGACAACGAAAGGTACGCTGGGGTGAAGGAAGAAGGGGAGGGGAGGGGAGAGGCCTGTCGTTCGATCGGGCACTTTCTCTGTCATCATCCAACTGGCTCTCTCTGTTCTTTTTCTTTCTTTTTCTTCTCTTTTCTTTCTTGCCCCATCCATCCATCCATCTCATTCTTTCTTTTTCTCTCTCTCTCTCTCCCATCTCTTATTCATCCCATCTCATCTCTAGCCCATCTCATCCAACCACACTTTACATCTCTCTCCCCTCTTCATCTCTTGTAGTCATGTGGTCCTCTCGTAAGTCCCTTTGACCCCCACTGTTTGTCAGATGTCTTCTTGGTCCGCTTTGGGGCGTGACCCTGCAACAAGACATTGCTCTTCATGGGAAAAGAAAAGAAGAGAACAAGAAAACTAATGTACACTCCTATCCCACCACTCCAGTTACCTCTTCTGTGTCCTCCCTTACAGGATACAGCGGTCAATCCTCGACTCCCAAGCCTGGCGATGTCCCCAACGCTGGCGAAGGTGTCAAGACAGCTGCGTCGCTTTGCAAGGACGGAAACTACTTTAGCGAATTGACCACCAAGGATCTCGAATGGACCATTGCCAACACGGCCTCGACTGAGACCCAGACCTTTTACTACGTCTCTGACGAAGGCTACTTTGGACATGTTCAGCTGATTCACTCGAACCTTGGGTAAGTTAGGGAAAAGGCAAACTCTAAAGACCTTTGGGCCAGCGCAATGGATGCAAGCAGTGGAACTGGCTAAAAGAGGAGGAGTCGCAGGAGACCATGATACTCGTCCCGGTCCAATTGAAGTTGTTTATTTATATTTTTCATTTTTGACTTGTTTTTTTTTTTTTTTTTTTAGTATTTGGGGCGCGCCAGTCTCTCTCCAGATGACAGCCCGTTTCCGTGGCAATGGCCTTAACAAGTTCTTCTCAGTTGACCTTGCCAAGTTCGACCTTTCCCCTGACAAGCTCTCTGTGACCACGGACAAGATCACACTCAAGCTCTCGCCCGATGGTAAATCGTACTCGATCTCTGTTACGCACGCACCCGAGTTGATCATTTCCTTGACCTTCGAGAAGCTCACCAAGGGCTTCAAGATTGGTGAAGGCAAGACCTTCTTTGGAGATGGCTATGTCTCGCACAAGTTCTGGCCTTCGTGCAAGGTCTCTGGTATGGTGCTTGTGGATGGAAAGGCGAACGAGTTGTCGGGTGAGGGTACCTTTATCCATGCTGTCCAGGGAATGCGCCCTCACTTGGTCGCCTCTAGATGGAACTATGTCGATTTCGTTGGCAAGGACACAGAGACAAACGCCAAGGGCAAGTTGTGTCTGATGCAGTACACCACCCCTGACTACTACGGTGCAGTCACAGTCACCCAGGGCTCGTTGACTCTTGATGGAGAGCTGGTCGGAGTGTCGGTCGAGAACAGGGCCGAGTTTGTGACTACACAGCTTGACGAGGAGACAGGATACAACCCACCAACAGAGGTCAACTACATTTGGGAGGGCAAGACCTTGGGTGCCGACGCAAAGCCTTTCAAGGCCGTGTTGAACGTCAAGCCCAGAGTTTTATGCCAAAAGGTGGATTTGTTGGCAGAGATGCCATGGGCTATTCGCAAGGTCGTCTCCGCATTCGTCGCCAAGCCAATCATCTACCAGTGGCTCGACGAAGCATCGGCAACGATCAAGATTGGCGATAAGGAGCAGACGCTTGCTGGAAAGATTTACCACGAGTCGACCTTTGTCATGTAAAAGGGAGATCGTGTGTATTGCTGTGTATATTACAAATCCGTTGCTTAAAAGGAGGAAGCCAATTTGATTGGAGGAGAGTCCCTCAATCTACATATAATGCTACAAGCGATGATAGGGGAGACGTGGACCGTGAAGGAGCTCAAGGTAGACCTCTGCTTTATAGACGAGTACATTTTGTAGACTGGTCAACCGCCTCTCTCTCTCTCTCTCTCTCTCTCTTTTTTTTTTTTTTTTTTTTTATCTATTTTTCAATATGCTTTTTTTCCCCCCGCTTCCATAACCTAATTGATTCATCCAAGGTAGTTTACAACGAGACAAGCGTCTTGGTACTTGTCGAAGCTATAAACACCACCTTAAATCTAATGGCTCTCATACTCCGTCATGCGGAAATGCTAGACATAGATCAGCCAGGCTGAAAGAGAACTATGCTTGGGATCCAAGAGGGAGTACAAGAGGACTCAAAAAGGTGCTGCGCCCTCTATCCACCCGTTCACTCCCCTGAAAGTTCTTTCTTTTACATTTAATCAACTGCACTTGGCCACGACTCTAGTCTATCTTGATGGGTGATCGCCTTGATTGTGCAGCATATGGGCCTCGTCTGACGATGACAAGTCTAAGGAAGAACTAGCTCTTCCTCCTCCTCCTCCTTCTGTAGAGAGCTGTTGATATGGTTTCCGTGACCCATGGTTCTGACTAGACCGCCGTCGGAACGAAATATCCGCTTCTGTTCGCTCTTCCGAATCCAATCCAAACTCGGCAATCTCGCGTGCACTCCGCCGGGCTTTGGCTTTCATTTCTCGAATTTTCATAAAGTTGTAAAACGCAATACCCGCCAACGTGACAAACAAGCCCAGGATGTTGATAGGCGTCAGTTGGTCATGGAAGACGAGTGCTGACACGACAATAGTAAATACTTCCTATAAATCAGAACCGCGACAAAAGAGGAAAAAGAGAAAGAGAAAAAGACCCGAGTTGAGCTAGGTTAGTCTATCGCGGACAATAAATAAATAAAAATGATTGGGTACCTTATCCTATGATAATCCTCATAGACTCTCTCTCTCTCTCTCTCTCTCTCTCTCTCTCTCTCTCTCTCTTTCCTGCTCTCCTGTTCCCCTTACCTTGACAATACCAAGGACAGAGAGGGACACAACACTTGTCCTCGCAATCAAGTTGAATTCTGCTAGGACCATCGCAAACGCAAAGAGACCGCCCAGGAACAACAAACCCAATGTCACAATTGCTGAAGAAAAGGACTGAAAGAAAACCGATCCAAAGATGGTTCCAAAGCCCTCGAATATTCCCGAGACTACACAGAGACAGATTCCCATGATAGGTGAGAGAAAGAAAATGGTCGAGATGGGGTTGGCAAGACTTCCTGTTTTGGTGTCGGTTCGTTCCAGTAACAATTGGGTCAATGACCATCTCAGGCCTCCCAAGACTGATGCCAACATCACCTGGATGAACCTAGAGAGAAAAGAAGAGAAGGAAGAAGAAAAAAGGGCAGGAGAATTTGGTCCGCCACAACAGAAACGATTACATTAATTTTTTTTTTTTTTTTTTTTTTTGAGTGCTGCAGTGGTGGCAACTAGTATTAGGGCGGGTTGGGAGAGAGAGATTGACTATGTCTCTTTATCAGACGACTTACCCAATCATGACAAAATCAACTTCTGACATCACCATCATAAAAAGTCCAGCGCAAATGACGAGAATCACGCCCACAAGTGTCCATGTAGGTCGTTCGAGCTTGAATGCAAAGGCAAATAGTAGGACAAAAGCTAAAGATGACGACTTGCACATGGCTATCATCCCATGGATTATACGAGCGTTTTTTTTTTTTTTTTTTTTTATTGTTAGTGCAAAAAAAAAGACTCTGGGCTTACTTATCGATGCTAATACAAGCGGATAAAAAAAAGAAAAAGGGTACTCAACTGTAAAAGGCTAGAGTGATAGTCTTTAAGCTACTATTGCTTAGTCCCACATCCAGACCAGAAGCAACAGCACATGGCATGATCTTGGTGCTAAAAAAAAAAAAAATCACACCCACATAGAAGTGATTTCGCTTTTTTTGATTAGACTCGGGAAAGAAGAAATACAATCATGCAGGTGCGTGCGTAAATGTTTCAGACTAGAAGGGGTTTAGTTCATCTCTTTTTTTACCCAAAATCCTTGGCAGTGGGCGTGGATTTAGGTCGAAGACTTGGGATAATGGTCAACGTAAACGAAGACAAGATGAATTGGGCCACCATATGTATGCATGTTGTAAAGAGTGGGAAAGGGAAATTGTGATGGTTTGCCGAAAAGAGCCACTTGTTGTAGAACGAGAGTGAAGTAGAGCAACCGTACCTATTAAATAAAAAAAATAAAAAAAAAAATAAAAGGAGAAAGAAACATAGCAACGTAGGGAACAAGAGTCAGTTAAGAAATCCCTCCCCCTCCATCTCATCTCCTGTCAAGACTGTTGAAGGACATGAATCAGGACAATCCCTTTTCTTCTTCTTCTTTCTTCTTCTTCCTCCTTTGGTCGGTCATTACCACGCAAGCACGAAAAAGGCGTTCCAAAGCATCTTTTTCCTAAACTGCTTCTTGGCAATCAGTTGCTCCTGCTCTGTCCGTATGGCACCCAACCCCAAGACAGGTTGGACAATCGTTCGCCTCGCATCATTGACTCGTCGTTTCGGTTTCTTGCCTCGTCCACTTGCGCCTTCTCCATGAGCTCCTGGTTGGGACCGCCGACCGGTATGAACCTTTCCTAACGGCAACGTATCATAGTCCTCTTCATCCAGATCATTGCTCTCTGTTGGGTCATAACCAAATCCGATTGTCGTCCCCGTCCCCGTCTCTCCAACCCGGATCCCCATCCCCAACCCATCAACTCTTGAATAATTTGCCGAGAGTAACTGTTGAGTATCGGCTTCGTCCCCGTCACTACTCCTGTAACCATCTTGTTCGTCCTGTGAGTTGTTGGATGAAACGTAGGCATCGCTTTCCCATTCGATGCCATCGTTGCTGCTTTCACTATCGGAATGGTTCCCTTCATCATGGTCTTGTAGATGTTGATGCCGTTGCTGCATGTCTCTGTCCTGGGGTATATCCATGACAATGTCGTCCAAGCCAAGGTGTGATCGGGTTGTAGGTGGATCTATTGGACTCATCCTGGCATTCTTATCCGACGACAGTCCTTGAATGGTAGCCATTACACGCACTCTCTCTTTCTTTGCTGCAACTCTCTGTCCTACTCGAGTGAGACCAAGAAATGGAATGATGGGAGAGAGGTTTGAGCGTGAGGATTGCGGAGAGAGGACAATACCAAAAGTGGCTAGGAAGAGGTGAGGGAGGATGAGGGTTTGGGGGAGCGGGAGTGTGGTGAGGCCCAAGCTGGCTTGCACCAATTCTGAATGGATGACTTTTTCAGGGCAAAAAAAAAAAAAAAAAAAAAAAAAGACGACGACGACAACGAGCTGCAGGTGGGTCAGTGAACACGCTTAGTGACCTACCGAGCAATCTGAATGACTGTCATATCAAGGAGCCTCATAACTTATAACTTGGGCATAGTTGGTTGAGTGATATCTTGCTCAAAATTACAGTCACCATCACTGAGACCAAATAATCCAGACAAATGGCCTCGGGGTTCTACAGTCCCGTAATCATAACCCAAAGGGGGTCGGTTCACTTGATGCCTTGGCCAAAAAGGAATGAACTGGCTCTGTGTACGAAAATAGGACTCTTTGATACTGCGCCCTTCCCTGTGCTACATTATGGCAACGCCACCAACAGCCATTTTTTTACGTCTCCATGCAGAGGTGCGCCTCTTTACTACAATCTGTTGCAAATCTCGACTTGACCGATACGACGTGAGTGCGCTGTCAGGTCTATACTTCAAAAAAACACATATCAAAGAAGAATCACCGAGGAGAGCCTACGCAGATCAGTCAATAGGAAAAAGGACAAATGGTGGCAAGAACCATCTCTCTCTTTTCCTAAATACGTACTTCCATCCTGGTTCAGCATCTAGTTCATTTGCAACAGTTTTGTGCGTCCAATTTTGAGCCTTTCCGACAGCAGAGGACTCCGCGTCCAACTTGGATGTCCTGGAAATGACGGCTCTGCATCGGTCAATTGATCTCTTAGAAGGCGGCATACCGAGGGCATACTGATCTGAATACCCATGCCTCAAAATCGTGTCTGAAAAGAGCTTCCGCATGTTCGAGTGCGGTCTGGCAATCAATACACTTGCTTTCCTCGTTGCTTGCAGAGTAATACTGAAATGCTGTTTTCCTAGGTGCTTTCATATTGGAGTTTCAACAAAAGTCAGGGATCACAATGGATGTAGACGATACGCCTGAGGGCAATGAAGATACTCTCTCAATAAAACCACAAAACCACAAACACACACACACCAAAAAGACACGTAAAGAAAAAGCAGATCAACAAGGGAAACTTGACCTAGTATTTGTCACAGGTTCAAAGGAGGGTACGTCCCTCCCTTCCCACATTGACGACAACTCTGAAAGTCATGGATAATGCTGTGCTAATCCGTTGAGGCTGTGCCAGTCCTAGCCAAAGCATTCAAACTACTTCTTTGATGCTCTTTTCCTTATTATTATTATTATTTTACCCGCGCAGCCATAGTCATGGTTTAAACATTCAAGCTGTCCAAAGAGTCATGGTTTTTGTAGAACATGATCGCCAGAAAAAATGCGCTTTAATTCGTTGCTCAGAATCATAAACAAAAAAAAAAAAAAAAAAAAAAAAAAATACGAAAGTAAGAGGTCATCACGAAATGGCAGAAAATCTTCACCTTCCTTTCTCTCTCTTCCCTCTCTAAAAAAAAATGGTAAAAAAAAAAAAAAATAAAGAAAAGAAAAAAGTGTGAAGGGGAAAAAAAAAAAGTTAGGAGAAGGGGAGAAGCTAATGCCAAGGTAAAGGAGAAAGGAGAAAGGGAGAAAATGAGAATGTAGGTCATAACAGTGGGGATCGTCAGGGTAGAGAAAGGAAGAAGAGAGGGAGGGTACAATTTGATGGAGGTACTCGCTAAATGCTTCAATGCCAGCAAACAGCATTCTTTAAGCACAACAGTTCAATAAGAAAATAACAATAAAAAAAAAAAAGGCACTGCGGAGCAAATAAAGAAGGGCAGAATGGTCGTATTACTTCCTATTTACATCCGATTTCTCGTGTCTTTTTTGGGGGAGAGGGGGAGGGAGGAACTTCTCTAGAAAAGAGTGTTGTTGGAGAAAGCTCCATTCGATCCTGCTGCACCACCGTTCATCTGGAAAGGATTGTTGGTACCGGCATTGCCCATTGCGGTGTTAGGTCCTCCCATCATGTTAGTGCGCTGGAATGGGTTCGCAGCGCCGGTGATATGGCTTGATACAGGAGGGTTAAACGTATGGTGACTAGAAAAAAAAAAAAAAAAAAAAAAAAAAAAAAGCAAAATTAACAAACCGCGAAAAAGTAAACGAATCCTAAAAGGAATTGCACCAATGTCCTTTCACCGTTGACAATTTGTATGGCTCAGTGGCCTAGAGAATCTACCTTGGGACACGCATTTGTCCTGTGTTGCCAAAAGTGTCTGTGCCATCTTCACGGTTAGAAAGCGCCATGGCCAGGTGAGAGAACTTTTCGTCAAACGCGTTAGGTGCTTTGGTCGCAATAGCCTAATAAAATCAAAGTGTAAAGTTTAGATAGAATCAGAACCAGATCATTGAAGAGAGGTCTAATGCTAAGGCAAACAGAGAGTGTTGAGATCAACTCCAATAAAACAACAATACATACTGGCTGTGGCTGGCTGATGGCTGGCGCGCTAATAGCTGGGCTGTTCGACATTGAGCTCTGCAAGAAAGAAAGTTCATCCAAGGTGCTACTCTTAATATGCAATCCATTCGTGTTGCTGTTGTTGTTGTTACCAAAGCCGTTCATATTGCTACCAAGAGGGTTGTTGTTGATAGAGCCAAATCCATGGTTTCTGAACGAATCCGGGAAAGGCTGATTAGCAGCAGCCTTTTGGATATTCTCGGCACTGAACGGGTTGTTAGAGCCAATAGAGGGAGCCCCTGTGATCTGAGGCATGAGCTGTTGCTGCTGTTGATATGGGTTGTTCATCGAGTTCAAAAACGCCATTTGCTGCTGTTGTTGAAGGAGCTGCTGCTGCTGGAACTGCTGCTGCTGAAGTTGCTGCTGCATCATGAGTTGCTGCTGCTCGAGCTGCTGCTGTTGAAGCTGCTGCTGCTGGAACTGCATATAGGGATTGTTAACACCTGTAGGCTGCATCTGAAGGAAGCCATTGTTATCACCAAAGTTGTTGCCAAATCCGTTGTTATTGTTATTGTTGTTGTTTCCGAAAGAGCCAAAATCATTGCCGAAAAAGTCGACTGAAGAATCGTTTTGTTTCGTATCATTCACTCTATAAGCCGTTAAAGAAGGAAACGATGAGTGGGGAGAGGATGACAAAAGACGGGATGCTTACCGACCACAATCACAAATCAAACAGAAAAAAAAAAAATGAAAAGCCTGGCCACAAAAGATATGACTGTGTAACAGAACAGGCACTTACTTGGCTTGGCCCTCCCAATCTTCAGTAAGGGACAGCTCGTTGTATTTTTCAACATTCTTTTGTCGCTCCTGCTCATCCTTCTTGCTAAGTTCCAAAGCCTTCTTGAAATCTTCGTCTTCACTGTATGACATGGTGGGTATCCCGTTTGATGGTGTTGGCATTAGTATAGAAAATAGAACCAGAGGATACGAACCCCACGCCTTTCACGCCGGGAGTCGAAAGGAGCAAAGAAGGAGAGAGAGAAAAGGAATTACCTATTGGATCGCTCAGCGTCACGAGCCATTTTTCGACTTTCTTCCAAGGCTCTCTGAAGGTCCCGATCATCATCTCCTGCGCCGGGGCGTTCATAAACGGGTGTGCTACTGTTATGTTGATATCGGTCTTCGCCGGGAACACGACCGCTCATGCGATCATGCATTGCTGATCGGCTACGTCGCTCTTCTCTCAGTCTAGCCTCATCCGAAAGAAGCGCAGTGATATCCTTTGCTTTTTGACGTACTAGATTGGAAAAGAAGAGAAATTTGGCGGGATTAGTTTCATAACAAGAGGGTCCCATGGTGCTGATGTACATTTCATGCCGAGAATATCTCCGAAGTGCCCATGCTTTTTTCGAGAGAGAGAGAAAATACTCAGCTCTCATGGCAAGTCTAGGGGAAGGAAAGTAGGGCGCAATCTCTTCCCCTCCCCCCCTCTCTTCCTCCTTAGACGCCAGATAATTACCATTCAAGCCCTGGTCTTTGCCATCCTCATCAATGTACTGGAACTCTTTCAGGGTCTTGACAATGTACGAGTTGTCGCGTGCATATCGAACAACGTTCTCCGATCCTTTGGATTATCCGTTCATGCAAAGACAAGTGTAAAAATAGCTCCCAGAGTGTTATTATTACAGTTACATTAAACAACAAAGAAAAAAAAATGCGCGAGTGGGGTTGGGAGAATTAGATGTAACAGAAATAAGAGGAGAGAAAGCTACTTACCAACGTGGAGGAGATAGTCAAGGACTGTCAGGGCCTATTTGTATGCATGCGCCAAAAGGGTAAATGATGTATGTCAAGTGTCAGCCCCCCTCCCCTCCTCCCGTCCACCCCCATCCGATCTCTTGGACATCCCCACCGTCCACCGACCAAACACTTTTTTTGCAACACTGCAAATATAGTAAGTTGAGCTGCGATGCCTTCTGCTCTCGTTCGCTCGCTCACTCTACAGCCTCTCCCTCTCTCTCTCTTTTCTGTGCTTGCGGACAGACAGTGCTCTCTTCCGTGTCGACCGCTCCATGTTGAGCGCGAGCCCACAGCGATAGAGAGTGAGAGAAAGAAAGAAAGAAAAAGAGAAAGAACGAGGTGCCTGGCCAAAACATAAAGGAAACTGCCATGGTGGTGCCAGCTTGCCCTGTTTCGTTTTCACTTCTTGGTGTGAGCAGAGGCGCTTATCCAAAATGTCTCCTTGGGTCTAGTATGGATTGGCGCCTCGGTCTCGACATGGTACGAGAGAGAAAGAGAGAAAGATAGGAAAAGCTCTACTTGAACTTTACCTTAAAGACATGGCGCCAGTTCTTGCCCTTGTCATTCAGCCGCTTGTCCAGAATCTCCATGATTTCAAAGAAACCCTGTCTGTAGCAGTAAAGAGAGACAAAAAAAAAAAAGACTGAGTAAGCAGGTCGAGTCAAGTGGCAGGCCTCGAAGGCGAGAACAGTATCGAGCAGACGGCGGTAACAAACAA
Organism: Mortierella sp. BCC40632; assembly: GCA_011634665.1. Taxonomy (NCBI): domain Eukaryota; kingdom Fungi; phylum Mortierellomycota; class Mortierellomycetes; order Mortierellales; family Mortierellaceae; genus Mortierella; species Mortierella sp. BCC40632. The sequence goes on from WAEK01000002.1 coordinate 1,959,665, forward strand.
TGAAAAGGCGTGTCCATATTCAAAGGCCAGAAAAAAAAAAAAAAAAAAAAAAAAATGCTGGATGGGACATACTGAGAGTAGGTTGCATGGGCGAGCTCGTTCATCTGGGTTCCACTTGGACCCCATGGGTCGTTCGAGGTTGCTTCACGGACCTTGGCTTGCAGATCTGTGTATCCCTTTGCAAAGGTTTTGCTAGATGAAAGATGTGAGAGAGAGAGAGGAGAGACGAGAGGAAAAGTTGAGTCGATTGATCCTAGTGATGGCGTTTGAGAGGCCTCGCAAGAAAACGGCCCAGGACCCAGTTTGACATGGCCAAGATGACATTTTCCACTGCCGATGCATTACATTGTGCGGATGGTGCTCTTGGCAGCATATTTGGGGGTTTTGGGAAACATGGCGGAAGGATGGAGAGGAAGGGATAAAAAGCGATGCGGGGCAGGAGAGAGAGGGGGGTCGTTAAGGGAGGGGGGGGAGAAGGAGGAGGAAGGGGGGGCATACGGACAGGGTGTCGATCGATGTTTGATTGTGTCGGCAAAACGTTGAGCTGCGAGTGGGTGATGGAGGAATCCGCCCCTGGCTGTCGATGGTGTCGAGGAAGTCCGTGCTGTCGGGGAGTCGAAGGAGAAAAGAGAGAAAAAGGCGGGTGGTGAGAGAGAGAGAGAGAGAGAGAGAGAGAGAGAGAGAAAAGAGAGAGAAAAAAAAAAAAAAAAAAAAAAGAGAAAGAAGAGGCGAGGCCAAGGAAGGATAGTAATCCAGAGAAAACCCCAGAGGTATAAAAGCCCAGAGGTGCACGCCGCGCGATTTCCTCCGTGGAGTTGAGCAGTGTACGACGGTGCTGCTGCAGCAGCGACAGCAACAGCAGCGACAACAGCAGCCTCGTCTGTTCATCTCTCGTCTCTCCTTCACGCACATACACATTCACCCATCTTTTTTATCTCTCTCTCTCTTGGCATTGTCTTGCTATTCGTGCTCGCCTCAATCGAAGAAAACACCTCGCGGTCACTTGCCAGCAAGGCACGCACACATTTGGTCGTCCCCCTCCCCCCGGTGGTGGGACGCGACTCTCTTGAGGACCTCATTCTAGCCTGACATGCGCTCGTTCCTTCTGTTTCATCCGTTGATCTCTCTCTCTCTCTCTCTCTCTCTCTCTCTCTCTCTCTCTCTCTCTCTCTCTCTCTCTCTCTCTCTCTCAATCTGCAGACCCAATACAATGTGTATTCCATCACCTCCATTACCCTTGCCAGTCCAGCTGGCAACGGATCCCCTCTTTCTTTTCCTCTCCTGCCCTTTCCTTTCCTCTTTGTAGGAGGAAGAAAGAGAAGAAGAAGAAGAAGAAGAAAGATGCGAGTAGGTGTCAGTTCGATGCTGTTGAACCAAAGAAGAACGATGGAACCCTTTCTCTCACTCATTTCAGGCACGAGGGGACTCGCTGACCAATCACTGAGCAGATCATACACGAAATGAACTCCTCTCTTCTCTCTCTCTCTCTCTTTCTGTGTGTGTGTCATCTACTTTCTGGGTCCCACCGCACATTTTACTCCGGTCACGCCTTCTCTCCTCCAGTTGTGTGTTGCGCCCTATTTGTATCGCAGCTGGGTGCCAGGAATTGAGCTGCTAGGTGCTGAGAATGGAGAACAAGGAGGGAGAAGGGGGGGGGGACACCGCCCTGGAGCAACTTCCGGTCACAATCGGACCAAACTAACAGACGAAAAAAAAAAAAAAAAAAAAAAAGACAGACAGACAGATAGACAGACAGAGAAAGAGAGAACAGCACAGTCACCATAACTGTCGCTTCGCCTAAAGTCTCTGCTGCAGGGGTGATATGTAACCAACTGAAAGAACAAGAGGACTTGCAAGTTCTCTCTCTCTGCAGAGCATCAATGCGCCATCTCGTATTGGTAAAGACGCTTCCCTACCATGGCCATCTGGTCATGACCAACTCTGGCCAACTCTGGCTCTGAATTGAAGACTAAAAGTGGAGAGAGAGAGAGAGAAAAGAAATAAAAACAAGTGCAATGTGCTGTGTGCTGTGTGTTCTGATGTCGAAATAATGAGGATGCAAAGGCCGAATCTGATTCGGGTCTGTGTGTGGAAGCATGGCTCACCCTTTCTTTTATCTTTCTGTTACCTTGTGGTCGCACGAAAGAGAGAGAGAAAGAAAGAAAAGGGCAAAGGCCAATCGATCCATGCGCGGGGCGAGCGATACGTACGGCATGGACGCCGTGCGATGCGGTGGGCAAAGTGACAAGGCAAAGGACCAGCGGTTCTTCTTTACATCCCATCCATCCTCACATTTTACATCATCTCTTTGTCCCTCTCCCCAACCTCACCCACCCCATTTCATCCCATTCCACCTGTCCATCCTGTAGTACCCCTTCCTCCCTTGGCTCTCTCACTCTTCCTCACTCTTCCTCTCCTCTTCCTCCTCCTCCTCCTCCTCCTCCTCCTCCCCCGTCTCCTTTCTGGCTCTTCTTCCTCCTCGCACGCACGCGAGCATCCTCCCCATCGGCTCAACATCCTTACTCGAGGGCCACTTCCATTTCAGCCCACACGCATCCCAGCAGAGTCGCTTCTGTCATCGGCTACACTACGCAGGTTCAAGAACAGAGAGAGAGAGAGAGAGAGAAAGAGCGACCTTATCCAGCGCTCATTGCTCACCACACCCCACACAAAGACCAACTCCCTTTGCATCCTGTCGTTTGTTCCTGTTCTCTTTCTCTGCTTTTTTTTTTTTTTTTTTTTTTTTTTTTTCTAACTTATTGTCCAGCTTACAAATAGATTCCGCTCATTTCCTCCAAACCGAATCACATCCATCGTCCACAACAATACCTCCTCCACTTTGACTTTTGTCTCGTTATCCCCACAAAGATACAACAACAGCCAAGTTTCTATCTTCTTTTTTTTTATTATTACTTCTCTTCCACATATACTCTCTCATTTTCTTGACAAACTCTTCCGGTCCTGGTTTCCCTTCTTTCACAAGCCAGCTGCAGCGATTCTTCTAATTCCTCTCGCGCTTTGCCCTCGACGGGTAAAAAAAAAAAAAAAAAAAAAAAAAAAAAAAACGAAAAAAATACACCTTCCGTCTTGCCGGAACCTAGTCGACCAGCCCCAGACATCCGATCGCATTAGAGTTGGACATCTCCGTGTCCTCTAACATAGAGTAAGTCGGTTTTTTCTTTTCTTTTTCTTTTTTTCCATGGGGAGAGAGTTGCTTGGTTTTTATAAATGGGCTGCAGAAAGATCATCGGTCTCTTGGCCGTCGCTCCTTCCTCCTCTCTCTATCTCGCTCTCTCTTTCTCTCATTTTTTTTCTCTCCCCTCTGCTGCAGCCCTTTTCATTCGCATGGGTTACAAAAAGGGACAGTTCTATTCTCTTTGGCTCAATCTGCAGTAGCAGATGCTTCCCACATGCTGCTTTTGCTGGTTTGCTCCTTTCTGCGTGGCCTCTGAGCCGCACTGCATTGACACTCAAGGCCATTGCGTTTACATTGGAGGATGAAGTGAATGGTACTGCCACACAATGTGGAGAGAGAGAGAGAGAGAGAGAGAGAGAGAGAAGAGACTGAAAGAGCAAAAGAAGAGTAAGTGAATGAGTGAGAGAGCACAATTGCGTGAGAGAGTGACAGGAGAGCAAGGAACCAGATGACTGGAAGGGAAATTTTAGGTCGTTGCAATCTCCCTTTCTCCTCTCATTCATTCTCGCTCCTTGTTCTCTTACTGGCTTCCTTGGACCAACCTGGACCGTGGCTCTTTTACCCCCATGTCACCTTTGCTCACTTTCCCACCCTGGTTACTCACCAGCTGACTGACTATTCCTGTGTCCATGGTTTCGCCTGCAACCGCAGCAACAAGAAAGGCTTTGCGGAACCTCATCTGGCTTTCAATTCTTTGTGGCCACACGGTTGGTATGGACAGGGCGGGCTAGTCTAGAAGTGGTGTGTGCGAGCAGAGAGAAAGAGAGAAAGAGAGAGGAAGAGAGAGAGAGAGAGGAGGGGGGAAAGATGCCTTAGGATACTAATAGGGGTACAGATATTATTAGTCGGGAGTAATGACCCTGGGCTGAAAAATGGTTAAAGAATACAGATGCGAGGGGGGGAGAGGGGTCGAAGGAACTTTGAGTGACCATCTTGACCCATCCATCATAATCGCCCATCGCCCATAACAAACTGGGCGTCGGGATGCGTGCGCGCCTCTCCCCTCCACGACACACACTTTCGAATCATCGACGCCTTGGAGTCTGGGGGGACTGGATTGTGTGTGCGACCGCTTGTACGATGAGCGATGTTGTCCTCTCTCATCCGATATGTGGGATGTTGGATGTCCTTGCATCGATCCAAATTTATCGATGCTAATATATGGCGCAAGTGGTTTGGAGCTTGTTGATGTTGTGGTATCTCTCTCTCTCTCTCTCTCTCTCTCTCTCTCTCTCTCTCTCTCTCTCTCTCTCTCTCTCTCTCTCTCTCTCTCTCTCTCTCTCTCTCTCTCTCTCTCTCTCGGTCTCCCCTTGCCTTCTCTCCATACCATGCCATGCCATGCCTCTCCCTGTGCTGTCCTACCCCCGCTCTTGTCCCTTTTTTTTTTTCTTTTTCTCCATTCGGACCGTAATAACTTCGCCAGTCAGCTCTTGCTGGGCACACATGCATTACGATATGGCCACTGCAGATGCATGCAAGCTGCCCCAAGCTGGCTGGAGAGAGATGGCCAGGATGGCATGTACCCGCTCTTTGTTTCAACTTACCCGGCAACCTGCAGATCCATGCGAAACCTTCATTTCCGTTTTATCAGTTTCCTCTTTCTCTCTCTCTCTCTCTTTCTTTCTTACTTTTCTCGTAATTTATTTCAACTAACCATGCGCCTGCTATTTCCCGTGAACTCATTTTCCCATTTTAGACTTCCATACCTCTTGAACACCTTGAACCCTTTTTTGGTTAAACTAGAGCCTTTTTTTCTCTTTCTCCTCTTCTTCTTCCTCTTCTTCTTCTCCCTCCACCACCATCTCTTATTATTACTATTATTATTATTCATCATCATCATTCGCCTACTCAATCCAAGCTTACACACCACATCTTCGCCAAGTCCCATTCGAGATGGCTTCCTCGTCCGCCCCTGATATGCGTCGTCGTCGCCACCGGAATGTCATTGTCATTCCTATGGATTTGTATCGTAAATGTACAGAGTCCAGCTCAAGCGAGAGCTCCTCCGCTCCTGCCCATTGGCAGTCGAGCCGCAGCCAGAGTCGCAGCCGCAGTCGTGGAAAACATGCAGACAAAGGCATGTCCTCTTCACGCAAGGGGAAGGGGAAACGTCATGGTTCAGCCGCACCTTATCCAGCGGAGATACCACGCATTCGCCTCACACTGCGGTACAGCCAACAGCCAATTCGCCTCGAGGTCAAGGTCGCATCCCTTCAGCAATTGCCACAAACCCATCACCATTACCAACAACAACAACAACAACAACAACGTAAGGGTGGTATCCATGCACAGTCTCCTGTCTACCACCAACCCTCACATGGTGGAGCTGCCTGTCCAACGAATCACTCGGACAGAAAGAGCCTTGTGAAATCCTTGCATAGTCCATCGTATTCTGGAGCTTATACCCCTTCTTATGCTGGACCGCGAGCAGAATCAAGACCCTGCAGTCAGGATCTGATGGCATCCACATCAATACCAGCTTCAGAATCGTGCGACCTTATGCGATCATCGTTCTGCCAGGTACCATCCACGAGCGAGACAGCTCAATCAGTCAACAATGGAACCATGAGGGCAGATTCTGCCCTCGAGTCTATCGCCGCAGCACTGCAACCGACATTGGAACAAGAGATAACAGCTTCTGCGAAACGCAAACAGTCCGAGGCTGGCCATATCGAGTCAAGTTCAAAAGACTCTTGCCTTCATCATGAACGACAAGAACAAGAACGACCTGAGACGAAGAGGCTAAAGATCCGACTGAATATGCGAGCATTGCATCAAACCAAAGTCGTATCCGAGCCAACACAGATCATGCCCTCCAATCCTGGTAGAGAGGTCATTGTCATTTCGGATGATGAAGAGGACGACCAAGCCAGATCTGGAAAGGACAATTGTACAGGTCTTGCAGATTCTTCCTTTCCTGTGAGAAAAACGGTCTCTGCAGGCTATGCATCCCCTGCAATCGTCACAGGATCTAATGCTGTTTCTATTGAGAATCCAACGAACACACAGGATGATCAAGTTTACCAGCTCAGTCATCATCACCAACGCATTGTGGACACTATTTTCCCGGACCACGAGCAACACTACAAGGAAACACTAGAGCATTCTTTCGCTACTTGTGAAAAGCTACGAGAAGACTACGTTGTGGACCGATTCTTAGGGAGTGGAAGCTCCGGTTTTGTGATTTCCGCGAAACGTGTCTCGGATGGCAAAGAGGTACGAACAGAGTTTCCTAAAAAAGATATCGATGTAGGAATGCCTTGGAGACAGCGAGTTCTCCTGGCAGGACCTCTTTGACGCGCCTTTTTTTTTTTTTTTTTTTTTTTTTTTTCTTTCTAAAATCAAGACATCTTTTATTGCCTGCTTATAAAAAAAAAAAAAAAATAGGTTATTATCAAAGTCATCCCACATGTGAACGAGCAAACAGAGAACAAGGTTCGACGTGAGCTAGACATCCTCGTGTCTATCAAGTCTCATGAAAATATTCTTGATTTTGTGGAGTATTTTACTTCATCCGCCTCGGTATCGACAAAAACTCCACCAACCACCGATATCTATTATATTGTCACGGAGATGGGAGGATGGTCATTGTTCGACTTTATAGAGATGCACAAGCCTGACGCATCTGGTGCCACCGAGACCGGCAATGCTCCAGCTGCAGTCCGAGCCACGTGCGGATCTGGATTTGAATCCTCCATCGATGAGGGTGCGGTGCGCTCGATCTTTACACAGCTCTCACTTGGGCTGCATTCTTTGCATTCACAGAGCGTAGTCCATGGTGATATCAAGGATGAGAATGCGTTGATCAGCGTTGACCCATTGACCAACACGTATCGTGCCAAGCTATGCGATTTTGGACACTCCAAGTATTTGAAACCAGATCAGTCACCGACGTTTACTTTCTATGGAACTACTATCCTGGCACCACCCGAAATGGATTCCAATATTGCAATGAGAAATCAAGCAAAGGCAGAAGCGGCAGCCAATAGCAGCAACCATGGCACTGCCACGGCCACGGCCACGACAGGTACTTCGAATAGCACAGCAGAAAGTCGACAGATGGCCAAAAGAGCAGCGGCAGCCAAGACTCAAGACTGGAAGCGGTTTATGGGGTTTGAAGCCGACGTGTGGGCGATGGGCTTGATGCTGTATACGTTGGTTCATGGAGATTTGCCTGCAGAGTTGACGTTGACAGGAAAAGAGTCGCTCACGTCTGAAGAATCCTCTCTTCTAAAGACATATGAGCGACGTCGACGGTCTGCCAAGAGTTTCCCGTTTAGTACGCTTCAGAAAAGCATTAATGGAGGTAGGACACAGGCAAAAGACGGAAAGATTGTTGGATTCTCAAGGTTCTTTTTTTTTTTTTTTTTCACTTGATATAGCTTTACTTACTCTGCAATTTAATGGTATTGATATTACTTAGATTTGAAAGATCTGCTCAAGAAGATGCTGGCTGTCCGACCAGAGCAGAGGATCACCATGGCTGAGGTTCTGAGTCATCCATGGATGACAAAAGAATAGGAGTAGTCCATTTGATATGACTCTCCATCCAAATCACCAGCAAACCGACATATTTGAAAGTCTGGTGAAAAAACAAAACAAAACATTAATACAAGATCATTCAGGGAGCGTAAGAGTCTCTCGCACCACCACCATCGCTTTTCTCTCCTTTTTCTTCTTTTTCTTCTTTTTCTTCTTCTTCTTTAATACGATTCCTTATTGCTACCTAATTTCACAAGCCAGGAACGACCAAAGCTATTCTCTCCACTCTCCACTCTCTGTCTCTTTCAATATAAATATATATTTCTACATTTCTTCTTCTTTATCTTTCTCTATTGTCTTTTATAAGTGCCTTATACAAAGTCCCTATTGGACGACAAAAGAGCACCCACAGTCTGTGCGGGGCAACGGATAATATCCATAGGAGCTGGAAGTGGTGGCGATCACAGGAGCAGCACAGGGACAGTAGTGAACAACAGCACATCCATATTATTGGCAAACGAACAAGCACCGAATTTCTGCCAGTGCTATTCCAAATCGAAGAGAAGTCAAGAAGTCTACTGCTTCTCCTACCGTTGTCGCTTCGGTGACGTCTTTCCCGGGGGGGTTGAGATACTTGAAATGAGCCTCTCCTGTCGCTAGTGCTCATTCTTTTCAACAGAGTCTCTATTCTCAACATGTCCAGAGTGCGTAGATAATATCCATCCAAAGGGGATATTGCCTTTTGTCTATCCATCCTCACTTTCTCCTATGCATCTTGACTCGCTCATACGCTACCGCTGGAGTCTTGGTCAACAGGAAAATCATGGGAGTTTTTCTTGTTGCTGTGGGATCGGACTGAGGGGGAAAGGATGGTGCAGGGACCTCTTTTGACCCCAACGGCCTGTCCAACCACTTGAGAGAGATTACTTTCAGAAATCAGGAATCGACCCGTCAAAACAATACGAGGTGTCAGGAAGGAAATGACCATCATCGCATGGGGAGACTATGATTCACCATCTTTTGTGAACCTGCAATTGTCTAAACCTCTTGTGGAGTCGACCATCAGCAACCAGACTTCTTTTTTTCCATTTGGTTCAGCCTGCCCGGTAGCCCAGATCTGTTTGGACTGATGCGTCCTCTGGAAGTGATTAATATCCAGAAAGAAAAAAAAAAAAAGATGTTGGAAGAAGGGAGGGGCAACAAATATCGTGGTTACCCCTGACGACTTTGCCACCAAACAAAGCCTCTTCTTGCCAGGGCCTATCCTTCCAGACAACCTTAACAGCACAACCTGGAACGGAGCCAGAGAGTTTATGGCCAATGGACGCTTGACCGATCCTACTTGACGCCACCAACAACACATACCCACACCCCTTCCCTCCATATTTCATTTCAGCGATTTGACCAGTATCTTACTTGGTTCGTATTTTTTCCTCCCCCATTTGGTCTCTGAACCTTTCAATAGCTTCACGAGTACCAGTTGGTCGGCCGCCACCTCCCCACCGAGAAGGATGCTACCCCCAAGCTCTTCCGCATGCGCCTCTTTGCCCCCAACGAGGTCGTTGCCAAGTCCCGCTTCTGGTACTTCATGCGCAAGCTGAAGAAGGTCAAGAAGGTCAACGGTGAGATCGTTGCCATCAACGAGGTATGTCTCTTTTTTTCATATTGTGTAGAGGCAATGAACATTGTCTAGTCTTTTAGGGAACCAGGAGTCAACCTGCGGAGCAAATTGATTCTAACAGGAGCTCCTTTCAACTTGGAAATGTGTGAACAGATCTTCGAGAAGAAGCCCCTCCAGATCAAGAACTTCGGTGTCTGGCTCCGCTACGATTCTCGCTCGGGCACCCACAACATGTACAAGGAGTACCGTGAGTTGACCCGTGTCGCCGCTGTCGAGGCCTGCTACTCGGACATGGCTTCGCGCCACCGTGCCCGCTCTCGCTCGATCCAGGTCATCCGTGTCGCTGAGGTCTCCAACGCTGATGTCCGTCGCCCTTACATCAAGCAGCTTTTGGTCCCCAACCTCAAGTTCCCCTTGCCCCACCGCGTCATCCGCGCTGCCGACAAGTCCCACCGCGCTCTCTTCATGGGTTCGCGCCCCTCCACCTTCTACTAAAGGAGAGAGGATTTGGTTTCTTTTTCCCGTTTTTGAATTGGAGGCATTAGGATCCTTGGATACGATGTTCACATAATAAAAAAAAACCCCCCCTCATTGCCCAAAAACTTGATCACGCACGCACAACGCACAAGATAGATGAAAGGGAGAGAGAGAGAGAGAGAGGAAGGGCGAAAGTGTGACTTTGGTTCTGAGGCCCATTCTTTGCACCTTTTTATTTTTATACCCCGCTTTCTCTGGTCGCCTTTACTCCTCCTCTTTTGTCAAAATCATGGTGAGCAGTCACACTCAGCTCGGCCTTTCAGGGATACCAAGGGTGGTGGACGCAGGAAGGGGGGGCGGAGAAGGGACAGAGGACGAGGGACGGAGGAGGGAGGGAGAATGGCCCGCCCCCAAGGACAGAGCAATAGTACGACCAAGCATCGGATGGGTCACTACCAAGTCGATATACATCCATTGATCCAGCCCATCAATGCCGGCGTTTTCCTTTTATCAATCAGAAGCGCTGTTCGACGACGAGTCTAGAGCAGACCATGGATACCTCCGATAGTGCTCGGGAAGATGAAACGCGTGATGCTTTCAAAAAATAAGGGCGCTTGGAATATACCGATGGTCCATTCCATGAGAAAATCTCGAAAGAGACAATGGCAACACTATTGCAGCACAACAAACAGGGACATTTGATTCCGTGCAGTACAAAAAAAAAAAAAGGCGGCAGCTGTTAAGACACACTCACCACTGTTCATGGCTGGAGCGTTCATTCGGCATTTTTTGCATGAAAGCAAGGAGCATGGAGCAGGAGGGCATTTTACGGACATGGACAGCATCATTAGAGAACCTGTCATGAGGAAAAGGAGAAGAGGAGGAGGGTGTCATTATGATCTACCCTTCATCCCATGAATGCAACCAGTCTCTCCAGTTTGACTCAAAAAACCCTTCAATCGTCCTTTCATCGGTTCATAGGCTGATTCTACTGCTACCATCAGAACCCGCAAGTTCTTGACCAACCGCCTTTTGGCCAGAAAGCAGATGGTAAGACGACTCTATCTCTTGCTTTCCATCTTTGTTTGTATTATTCGCCCAGGATCAACACGAACGGCAAAACGGACAAAAAAGAAGAAAGGATCCTAACGAGTAGTACTCTGTTTGTTTTTTTCTGCGGAATTAACAATAATAATAAATACGCAACGATAGGTCGTGGATATCATCCACCCCGCCCGCGCCAACATCTCCAAGGATGAGCTCCGCGACAAGCTCGCCAAGATGTACAAGGTTGACAAGGAGGTCGTCTTCTGCTTCGGTTTCCGCACCGCTTTCGGTGGTGGAAAGTCGACTGGCTTTGCTTTGATCTACGATAACTTGGAGTCTGCCAAGAAGTTCGAGCCCAAGTACCGCCTTGCTCGTGTATGTCTCTCTCTATTTTTTCGACGTTTTTTTTATTTCTTTTTTTTTCGGTCAATGGACAAACTTGAAGGATCTCGAACGACAAGCACACCAAACCATGGCAACAGACTAGTTCTTTTTTTCTTTTCAAGAATCAGGAGAATCGGGACAATTGGAAGAATAACCAAAAGATGTATCTTGAGGGCAACACCGCTTCTTTTGCCCAGAGTAGATTATGATCCAGCACTTCACCAACCTCCAGACGACACCTCACCGAGCTTGAAAAACCAGAATCGTACTGCAGGAAGGATGGAGGGGGAGGGAGGATATAGCATGAAGCTCGACTTTCTTTCAACTTTGAAATCACTGGATCGGTCTTCCACATAGAAGGCGTCAAGTCCGACCTCAGTACTTCAGAAACCATGCAAACTACAACTGCGGACGAAAAGAAAAGAAAAGAAAGAAAAAGGCCAGGAGAGATCTTGGAAATTGCCTCCTTACTATTGCCCTCTCAGGATTCAACTTTGCGACATGTCAGGACCAAAGGCTACTTTGCTGTTCTTGCTTCACGGAAGCGATACTTTTAGTTTTATTCTATTCCAGCCTCAACTGATTTCCTTCAAGATTTCATCAAATGGCACTTCTTTTATTGGTCTCCACCTTGATGGTAGATCCATCGTATTTTTTTCCCCCAGTCTCTAACAGTCGATCTTTCTTCTCATTTCTTTTTTCTTGAAATAACAGCACGGCCTTGTCGAGATCTCGAAGACCTCGCGCAAGCAGCGCAAGGAGCGCAAGAACCGCAGCAAGAAGCTCCGCGGCACCAAGAAGGCCAAGGCTGCTGTTGCCAAGAAGTAAACGATGGTAAGAGCATAGAGAAAGAAAGAAAGAAAGACAGAGAGAGAAAGCACTCTTTCTATCGCTACCATTCCTCCCTTTTTTTTTTTCATGTTGAAAATTAGCTTTATTCATTTTATTAACTGACAGCATGTTTTTTCTTCTTCTTCTTTCATCCTTGCCTCCTGTGTTGTCACTTGTTGCTTCGACTTGGATAGTATTGGTAGCCACTATTGTTATACTCGTTCAACCTCTCGACACCCAGAACAACCCCAAAAAATCAACACAATATTGCTCTTTCCAAAAAAAAAAAACCTCTGCGCCCCATTTTTTTCTTTCTTTCTTTCTTTTTGGTTTGTTCTTTGAAAACGAAGCTTGGAGACATGAGCTGCGGCACTTGTGGTAGTTGGCCTAATACGCCGCAGTAACAGTTGGTTAAAGTCGGGCGAGTGAGTGAGCGAGTGAAAGAGTAGCAGGGTGGATAAAATTTGCCACCAGTAGAGATATGAACTTTGGTTGGTTGGTTGAAGAGGGGGGGGATAGAGAGGGGAAAGGAGGGAGGGCAACTTTTGTCTCTCTTTGGGCGTGACCCAAAAAAAAAAAAAAAAAAAATCCTCGGCACCGACTCTTGCATGTTCGTTCCTCTGCCTTCGATCTCAAGCACAAAGACATGGGTGGAAGAGGGGGAGAGAACGGTTGAATAATGTGGGAGAAGGCAAACATCCCGATACTTTTGCTTATGTGTTTTTAGAATGCAATCACCATATTCTCTTTCTCTCTAGGACGAGCAATTGGCGAGGCAATGACGCCTTTTTTTATTATGTTGATTCGAGAAAATAGAGAGGTGAGGGGGATGAGGAGGAGGAAATGGGAGGATGTGGTGGTCAGGAGGATACACGATCGATATGGCCGTGCAGCATTAGAGAAACATAAGGCAGTTTGTCATAAGATAAATAAATAAATAAAAGATCATTCGAAAAAAAAAGAAAAAAGTCCACAGGAGGATGGAGAGGAAGAATCCATCGCCTCTAGCAAAAGTTCACTCCTTTTCTCAGTTCAAAAGATCCGGTACTGTGCTTTTTTTCATGCCATTTTGTTGTTATTTGTCGTTGGTGCGGTCATTGTAGTTGGCTTTCTTTTCTTAGATGAGCTGAAGGTAGTTGCTGGGAGCAATACCGACAGTTCCATCCTGCTTACGTGCCTGCCACCACTTGCCCTTGTTGTCAACAATATCCAGGACTTCGCCCTTCACAAAGCTGATCTCATTTCTGTCCTCAGGGTTAGCCTCATACGAATACAGGGCACGAGCCTTGTAGGTGTACTCGCTTGTGGGGGCCACAACAACTGCGTTCAAGTTTCCATCGGGTCCAGCAACGGGGCGTGCCTGAGGGCTGGGAGACACGGTGGGATGAACAACACCGTTCGCTGTTGCATTGTTGCCTCCAGCAGGAGTAGGGAATGAGAATCCAGTGACCGAGCGCTTCACCAAAGAGTCTTCCTCGGATCCAAAGTAAAAGATCCAGAAAATCTATTCCACAGAGACACACACAAAAAACCCCCCCAGACAAATATGGTTAGAACTATTGGACTCTTCTTTTTTCGATAAAGAATAGGAGTGTAGAGCAAGCTCCGCCTAGACCCCTGAGAGGAGATCGAGGAACATGATCTTCTTACCAAGACAAAGGACTGGAAAATGAGACCAGCAGCGGCAGCACTGAACCTGGAGCCGCCACCATAGCTACCAGGGGTGACCATGGAATCAGCGCAAATGAAGGTAATAGAAAGCGATCCTCCCAAGAATGTCAAGATCTAGTCATTTAGCAGATCCAAGGAGTTGATTTGTGAGTTGTCTAGTTCCAGAAAATATATAAATTCAATAGAGCGCGATTTGTAACAAACAGCATGATGATGATGCACTTACCACGAGACGGTAGTTGTGGACAGCATTGGTTGCGACGGCCAAAGCCGCGCCCAACAGGATAAAGAGGTTGAAAAAGACGTCAACCCATACAAGACGGACAAAAGAGCCAATGGTGCATGCAGAAATGAAGGTGATGAACCATCCCACCTAAGAGAGAGAGAGAGAGAGAGAGAGAGAGAGAGAGAGAAACAGGGATAGTTAGGTTATGATCTGCTTCTTGTCTATATCCGGGATGACTGGTGTTGTGGTTTGTTTGCCAAGGTTTTTTGACTGTGGCTCTTCTTTTGCTTCCTGTGTTGGGCTGGCTGAAGCTTGGCTGTTATCCATGTCCTGTGTCCTCTTGCCAGATAAAGAAAGAAAGAGACCAAAACGGTGTCCCTGAGTTGAGGCTGTGGGGTCCGCAGCCTTGCATCCAGTTGAAGAATCAGGTGATGGCTTCAGCCCCCTTTCCTCTTCCTCTTTCTCTCCCCCTAGCTCCGGATCCTCTCCCTTTCCCCTAGAAGTATCTCTCGATGACTGTCCACTGGACCCAAAGAGGAAGAAGAAAGGAGTCCCCTCGTTTATGCCTGTTCTCCGACTCGGCTATTTTTACAGCCCTGCAGTCTGTATGTTTGCTGCTGCTGCACTAACCAGAGACACCCACGACGCATGGACAGGCCCAATGCTGTGGCCAAGACTATCGTTGGAAAAAAAAAGCGCCGTGCTTGTCATGCTATCATGCCTATCCCCGTCAGCCCCCTCATGTCCTCGCCAAGTTGGAGCCACCTCCTTTCCCCCCTCCTGAGGAGGAAGGGAAAAAAAAGGAAAGGGTAAAGTCTAAGGATCTTTCCCACTGACCCTTTTGTCCATTTCTTTTTTTTTTTTTTTTTTTTTTATGTACACACACAGCCCCGGTCTACTCACACCCAGACCCCCACAGGGCAAGATGGACACCCAAGGGTATGGGGGGAGGGGTGAGAGCAGTGGTTTCTTCAAGTCGCCACCCTCGGAGAGACAGAGAGAGAGAGAAAGGAGGGATCAATGAACTGGCGTCCAATCAGAGACAGTGTGGCCCCAACTCCCTTCTCCCCTCCCCTTCCTTGGCGCGTGTGCCCTGTGTCCATTGCGCCGTCCTGGGGCCTGGGACGTTTTTTGGTCCTGAAATAGAGTGAGCCGAGGAGTAATAAAGAGAGAGTCCTTACCGCAAAGAACACCAGGGAACAAAAGAAGACGACTTGTGTCAAGAGTGCCTGCAACATCGTGAATTGGATCAGTCGAGGCTAGTGTGAGTTGAGAGAGAAAGTGTGTGTGGGTGTGTGTCGGGTGGGAGTAATCAATGCCGAGTCGGGGGGATTCCAGTCGGGCGGAGTAACAGCTATCGGCGGGAAGCACGGGGACAGGAATGTCAGCGAGGTGAGTTGGAAAGAAAGAAAGAGAGGGAGTGTATGTAGGTGTGTGGGTGTGTGAATATGTGCAGATGACGAAAATGAAAAGTGGCTGAAATGAAAGAGATGAAAGAGGTGGATGAATGAAATGGATAGATGGGTATGCAAAAAAAAGAGAGAGATCAATGAGATGAGAGCGAGAAGGGAAAAAGAAAGAGAAAGAAAGAAAGAAAAGGAGAGAAGGCAAAAGGCAGCCAGCCTCCTGTTCTCTCTAAATCCTTTTTCCTATTAGGCTTGGCAGACCGCAGCCTCGGGACGCGGGATCAAGAGAGAGCGAGAAAGAGAGCAAAGAGAGTGAAAGAGAGAGAAACCTCTTGGGGCAGTGCCCCTGTCTCACTCAATGTCCGACTCGGTCCTCGCTCGCTTTCACTGATTCCCGTTGGTCACCATGTCTAGACTAGACTCACCCCCATCCATTCCGGCACACCTCTCTTTCACTCTCTCTTCCGTCTACCTTTCTACGAAGATAGCAGACACGCACACTTTTGTTCAAAAATAGTCCTCAGCCTGGGATGTGCACACGAACACAGCACTGACAGCAAACTGCAACCGCTGGGGCAAAAAAAAAAAAAAAAAACTCAGGCGTCAGAGTGCATGCATCGTCTTTCTTTCACGCAGCAGAGACACCATGGGGCGTTGGCATTCGCGCGTGAATCAGACGAAGGTCAAGACGTGAAGCTTTTCAATTGGCAATAGGGAAGAGTGGGAATGGAAATGACATCCAAAGGACAACTGTCTGCCCCGTTGGAGTGTAGGGGTGGACCATCACCGAGTCGAATGAAATAGAGAGGGGAAGACGAAAAAAAAATGTGGCACGAGAGAGGAAACAGACACGTTGCGCCAAATCAAACAGCCCGTTGATTTTCCTTTTTTTTTTTTTTGTATCACCCTGTGCACCTACCGCCAAGAGGAATAGAGAAAGAATGACAGGCGAACCAGAAAAAGGAGAGAGAGAGTGTGTGTGTGTGTGTGCGGATGGAGCAATGGAGATTCGCAGATGAGGATGCCAATTGGAATGGAATGAAAAGAAATAAAAAAAAAAAAAAAAAAAGAAGAAAGTCAGACAGAACGAGCAAGGTAGAAAAGAAGACAGCGAGAATCAATCGCTCGTAACCAATATCAATATCCAGACTGACAGAAACAGGGCTCTCCTCTCCCCCCATGCATTTGCACATAGGCCATGCCATGCGCTCCCATTGTCCCGCCATCGATATTGCCCTGACCAGATCGACTGTGGCAACATGCTTGCCCCGACTCACTTGCTGCTCTTGCTCAGGAGTGTGCTCTGCAGCGATGCTGGCCCCCTAGCGCCACTGGTCCTGAATTCGAGAATGAAAGAGAGTGTAGGAATGGCACTAGTGTGACCCAGCGCCGCCGCCGTCGCCGCAGTTGGCCTCGAAAGAGCATTCCATCTCAAAGGGTCTTTACTCCGCACCATTTCTTTTGGAGTAAATAGACACTGGCTCCTCTTCTCCTAGCACACAAACCACCGCCAGAAACATGCCACAGCATACCTCCTCTCTTCCTCCTCAAATATCACATTCGTTTACTGAAAGCTCCTCTTCTTCTTGTGTGGCCCAAATGGTCTTTCAGATTAGACGGATAGCAATTGAACGATGGACAGCAAGGATAGGCTTTGCCCCAGACATGCTCTCACTTCTCCCACTCAAGCCCACCCATATTTTGACCTCTTTTTTTTTTCGCTTATTGCTCCGCCAGTTGATTCATAAATTGGATCTGTCGACCATTATTGCATAGAGCTCATACCATCGTACAAAGAGCACACTGCTGCAGCACATTCATTCCTTACTTTCCTCTGGTGCAGCAAACTGTCAGACACACTAATAATTTAGAGATGCATTCCAAAACTCTCTCTCCTTCTCTTTTTATCATCGATAGCGTGACTCGAGCAACTAGAGTCTTCCTTTTTGGTAAGGTCCAAAAAAAAGAGGCAAAAATAATAGAAAAAAAGAACCCTCTCCAAAGCCCATACACTGTTTTTTTTTTCTTGTGCTAGTTTATAAAAAGACGGACCCACGACCGGTTACTTCGTTCGGTTTATTTCGTTGCTTAAGCACGGCGAGCGCGGGCAGCAAGCTGACGAGCGTTGAGCTTGGGCTTCTTGGCCTCGACCTCGCGCTTGACAGCCTCAGCCTCCTCCGAGAGGACGACCTCGATGTGGCAGGGAGAGGACATGTAGGGGTTGATGCGACCGTGAGCACGGTAGGTGCGGCGGCGCTGGCGGGGAGCCTGGTTGACCTGGATGTGCTTGATCACAAGAGCCTCCTGGTCCAATCCCTTGACCTAAAAAAAAAAATTAAAGATGAATAGACACGCATAGCGAGAATCGGTTAGATAGTGAACTTTGACAATTCATCCCCAACAAGGAATCGCTTCCTTTCCGTCCTCCGTGAGATTAATCCTCGAGTCTGTCTGTTGAATTGCTGAAGTCAACTCTAACGAGCTAGGATACATCCTGGAGGCGATCTCGCGAGGAAGGATAATCCTGCTCAGCTTTCACAGATGTGCTCAGCTAAAACATGGCTCCTGCGCATGCAATGTCGATCTCCATTTTTTTTTTTTTAAAAAAAAAAAAATATAGGTTGCCTGATCCTCGAATGATAATAGTTGAGCCAGGTTTCTAGGACACTGCCACACTGTCGTTGATAACAATGCGAAAACACAAAAGACTGAATCCTGTCGATCGTTTGGTGGTTTCCTCCCCAAAGTATCTGCTTGATCTGATCCTTCTTCGTCATTTACCTCAGCGTTGGACTGGGCGTTCTTGAGCAAGTCCAAGACAAACTCGCACGACTTGACGGGCCAGCGGGCCATGGTCATGCCGAAGGGCTTGGCCTGAGCAGTGCGACCAATACCGCCGTTGAAGCGACGGAAGGGGATGGCCTGCTTGTGCTCCTTAACGGCGGCAAGGTAAGAGAGGGCCTTGTTCAGCTTCAAGCCGGAGATGGCAGCAGCGACCTCACGGGTGTTCTTGAAGTGAACACGGAGGTAGGAGCCACGAGACAAGGCAGCTATTGAGAGCAAAGTGAAGAGGCGTTAGAAAACAAAGATCTCTTTCAAAATAAAAATAAAAAAAAGGCTGATCTCTACAAACGCGATCGCTAGCGTGTCCTGAGAAAGGATTGCTGTTGTTCGTATTCGTATCCTGTCACTTACTCTTCGAGCTGTTGGCCGGGGTAGCAGCGTATCTCACCATATTGTCCTAATAGAGTCGACAGGTTGAATGGAATGAATAACATCACTGGATTAGATCCTTTGTGCTAGACATGTTTTTTTCTCTGATGGGGGGCGACGGGGGTTGACTCTCTCTCCCTCTCTTTCTCCATTCCTTCATAGCTCCAAATGCCTCCACTGAACCATCCCAGTCCATGCTGCAATTTGTTGCCTCGTCTTTCCAAAAAGGTGGTTTGGAGTTCCTGCAAGATCGAAAAGTCAAAACTCATCAGATCTGGTCAAAGAAAAAAAAAAAAAAAAAGTTTCCAGAGCTGGAAAAACTTCTGTTGTAGTGTCGAACCCTTCTTTGGATGTCAAAGATAGATCTCATCCGGGGTACAGCTCTCCATACTGGATGAATCGTTTGGTGTTGCTGATTTGAAGGTCAGGGGTGTGTGCCAGATCATGAGATGTATAGTTCTCCCATGCATGGAAGAGACTGTGATGGTTCATGGCTGGAGGCATCCTCTGTATTTTTCTTCTAGACAAAAGGCCTGACAAGTCTTCCAGATGTTGAAATGGAGAGTGTCCTGGTCGTAGGCGATTTTCCGGCATAGCAAATGGTGTAAAGATCGATCGATGGATAGACGGTTTGTTGAGGGTGTGCCATCCATGGATATTATGCTCCTCCCAAATCCTCCGCTTTCCCAAGTTGCTGAACCCGACTCCCATGTGACTGCTCCAGACAAATGGTTCTCTATCCAACCTTCTGGGAAACGAGATAGAGGAAAGAAGGACCAAGTTCTGCGGTGGCCTGGCAATTTTATCGAAGAGGAGTGGCTTTGTGGAGCTGCCTCTCGCTCTCCCCCTTCGCCTGCCTGTCTGGAGTGGGGTGGAGAAAGTGGTGGTGGCACGCAGGGCAAATGTTCCACATGAACTCGCCCTGACCTGGACAACTCTCTCGTTTCTCACTCTCTCCATCGCCTCTTGCCATCCTCATATACCCGCCCTCCACTTCACCATTGGCCAAGGATATCAGGGACCAGAGCATGACTGACACTGAAGACATTCAACAGTCGATTGACAAGATCCGCATTGACATTCATGATGTCGAGCTCATGATAAACTCGGTACAATGACCTCCACCGCCCGAGTCTTTTTTTATTAGTATTATTATTACTCGTTAAACATACTGGGCCAAGTGCCAGCCGTTCTCGACACTCTACTTACCTCAAGCAAAGACAGTACTCAGCGATGCAACCTTTGGCAATTACTGACCTCTGCCCTATCTGTCTTCCATCTGCCTCGTTGCGCGTTGCATTTCAAAAAGCTCAATGACGTCCGGTCCTCAGTTCACCACATCTTTCACTTGCTACAAGGACGCACAGGTAAACCTTCTCGACAAACAGTTGAACGGACGCGACTACACTACTCATGGTGGAATGGAATCCAAGGGACTAAAGACTCTCTATCACCTGTTCACTTGGCCAACACTCATACTCTTAGAACCCCATTCCCGATCTGCGTTTCGGGAGCATGCCAAGTTCACATATGAGGCTTTAGAGAGCTTGTCAAAGTTGGCTGCAAATTCAGATGGTAACATGACTTCAAAGTGAAATCTGAAGCGGCCTTTTGTCCCATTGATCTGACTCTGTCTAACGTGTGAGAGAGCCTTGCTCTCTGCAACTTTATAGTACTCTTGAGCGACACGCAGGCGTTGGAGCTACCAAAGCTCGTAGGACCATCACCAGTGTATGTTCTCATTTCGTCTCTGTTTTTAATCGGTATACTATCTCAGGGGCACTCTAAAGTCTTTGCTAACACTTCTCTTTATCTAGATCTCTGGAGGCAAAACACAAAGAGGCGATACAGGAAGAGAATGCTGTAGTGAGGTTAGTGGAAAGACAATGGAGCAACAAGCCATTCATGAACGATCTGGACTCTTTCATCCCCTCGTCAGAAAGGACGAATGCCCAAATATCACCCACTTCATTCCGATCGACTTTTGTTTTTACTAAACAAATTCGTCCGCACTTTGGCCCCTTTTTTGTGCATAGAGCAATCAGGACTCAACCATCACGCCCACCGATCTACGAGCAATTAGCACAAACCTACCAAAAGTATGCCTCTCTATCCTTGCAAGACCTGAAGACATGTCTTCACCACTTTGATTCTCGCGTTCATGAGATCCTTATCCTTTCTATTCTTGTCTATACCTCTTTAGCTTGTCTATAGATGACACGCTTTTAAGGTTTACGATAGCCATGCGACGAACAAAACAAAAGGTCTATGTAACGCGGCTGGATAATCAACCACACCAACCTACCTCTGCAATCAAGGTGAGGCGATACTTCTCCTATGCTTCAGTCACTATTTTAACTGCGCTTTTCCAAAAGGAATGATTTCTCTGTGTCGAAAAACAACAATTCGTCTCGTCGTCAGGCATACTGAACAAACATCTCTTTATTTTATTTTATTTGTCATGGACACAGATCACCGTGGAAGGAGTGCTTAATGCAGTGATTATGGTTGAGACCAATAAGAAGGAAATATGTACAGCCATTGCCAGAGTGGTCGTTTTTGGAGCAGGAGAAGATGTATGAATGATTGGCCCAGAATTGATCCTCCATCGATTGCACTCCTTTCTCAAGAAGGAGAAGGAGGAGGAAGAAAGGAGACTTGCAACTTATTGATTTATGGAACCTCTTTTTTTTTTTTTTTTTTTTTTTTTGCTTCTTTCGAATTTTCGATTTAGAACTTTGCTTGGGAAGAGTCGAATCACCTTGTCTTTAGAAAGATTACACAGATCGCGGTCGGCGCTGTTGATTTTTTCACTTCTAAGGCGCCAAAAGCACTTCTGGGCCTTGTCTTGGTAATACTTCTCCACAGCATTTCCTTTGACTAGTCCTTCTTTTCTTCATTTTTTCCATTCAATTTTTTTTTTCCTGAGTACTAAGCTGTCCTTTTTGATGATTTCCCTCTCTCTAGGAATGGATTGCTGCCTATTCGACATTGTTTTCATTACCTTGCACAGGATGCGGGAAACATCTTTTCTTTGATTCGCAACAATTCAAGCATCTTCCACCTATTCTTTATTCCTATGATCGAGCCGAGTTTCCCCCATTCCATCCTCAATGTCTGGATTAGAGCCTCACTCACACATACACACCAAAACAAAAGAAATGGAGGAGAAGGGAGGAGAAAAAGTGGAAGCCCTCCTTTGATAGAAAGAATGAGTGTCAACATCGCAACAAAAAAGAAAAAAAAAATCGTCCAAAAAAAATCCTGCTATTTTTTTTTTTTTTTTTTTCTATGGTAGCAAGATAATTTACTCTGATAATCTATGAACAACCATGTCAAGGCCTAGATCTTTGTTTTGAAACAGCAGCTTATCGTTGTGTTGAAGATGGGTAGGGTTGATCTACAATATCATTGAATTTCTTTGCGGACAAAAAGAGAACAAAAGAAAAGAAACAAGTAGAGAGCCTTTATTTCAAACAACGGGAGGAGGGGAAAAGAAGATACATGTTTGGCGGAGAAGGAGAGAGAGAGAGGATGGGGGGGGGATGGGTATTACGACGCGGGTATTCATTTTTTTTTTTTTTTTTGGATTGTAATCTCAAAGTAAAAGAAAAAAAAAACCATTGGGATTACAAACACGGTAATGTGAAGGAGGGAAAAGGGGGGAGGGGAGGCGACAAGTTGTTGAAGGAGACGAATATAACACAGGAGCCGTGGAGACAGAGATGTATGAAGAAAGTAAAAAGTTTCTTCCTTCTCCCATACTCCATCAGTTCCTCCTCCTTTCCTCCTCTTCCTCCTCCTTCTCTTGACACGCAACTTTTGTCAAAACCTTAGATGACCCTAGCAGGCCGCGGAGGGTCCTTGACTGTGCGCGAAGATGAAGAATTGGAGGATGCTCTAGGTCGTCGAAGATATGGCTTCTCTCCTCGTATTTCTATACAGCTCTCATTAAAGCTCTCTTGTGATTGTGTGTGCGGCATTACTTGTGCTGCAGCCTCAGCTGCCATCTCAGCTGCCTTGATTGCCGCTGCAGTTTCAGCAGCATGTCGTTGTCGAGCCCTGGCCAAACTGGGCTGAGGGGCTGGTTTGTATTGACCCAGGTCTGGAACCTGGGGTAAGAAAGAGGCCTGTGGGCGGTACGCGTACATAACATGCAAGGACCGAGTAAAGATAGCCCTGGGCATGTACCTCAAAAACATTCGGATGATATTGCTATACCAATGCTATACTCAGCCCCCCAAAAAAAGAGTGAAAAAGAAAGATGAAGAAAGAGAAAACGAAGAAGAGAGCAAACAAAAACAAAAACAAAAAGCAAATGATGATTAGCGAATCATGTATAGGCAGGACACAGACGGATTAATGAGTAATCTCAGGGCTTTTAGAACAGGCAATGAAAAGAGGTGGTGGATTTGAGGTCTTCTTTTTCTCCTCTTTCTTCTCTTCCTGTGGGATAGAGCACACACAAAGGAAAAACTTGTAGAGCTTGAATCAGAGCAATGTCAACAAATTTGCATGGTGGGCTCAAGAAGAGGGAACCAAAGGACAAAAGACTCCATCTGCTTTTTTTTTTTTTTTTCAGGATACTTGTATGCACCTGTATGTTTGTGTGTTTGTATATGTTGTGCCAGTGTGTGCGCCTCACAGTGTGCGTGCGTGGTTTTTTTTTTTTTTTCTTACCTGCTCAACAATACTGGCGAGGCGGTGACTGGTGTTGTAGGCGGTTTTAGCCAGTGGGTACCGTTCACTCCTATAGTACTGATATGCCTGTTGAATTTCTTCAACCGATGGCGAGTCGGGAAGTTCATAAATACAATTCGCAAGGGTAACTGCATCTTGAATCGCACTCACGGCACCTAAACCACGGATAAAATAAACACAGTACGGTAACCGTTTAGGATACTACTACTACCACTACTACCTTCACAAAATAAAAAAAAAGGAAGGGTTGGAAAGATTGGGTAGAGTTATATACAAAACAAGGGGAAAGGGAGAGGAAAGGGAGGGGTGAACAGGTTGACTATTTACCTAAACCCCCAGAAGGATACATCTATCGTATGAGCCAGGGATACCACGCAGGGAAAAAAGAGAGAGAGAAAAGATCATTGGAAAACACAAGGTTAGCTCAGGCAATTGACAAGTCTTTTTTTTTTTTCTTACAAGGCAGGAGTACTTGTAAAAACGAATGTGGAGCAAGAGGCTGAGGGCCGGAGAGGGTGAAAGTAAACACAGATAAGAGAAGGGAGGGGATCGTGAACGAGGGAGTAATGCTGGCGAAAAAGAAATAAGGCTATAACATCCGGTTTACCTTATGACAGGCTATGGAAAGGAAAAGGTAGGGTGAGAAGAAGATAGGTACAGTTAGTCAGGTACTTTTAGCTTGCATGGTAGCGTGTGTACTGTGTGTAGGCGTGTCCGCATGGGGGGGGGGGGTAACAATAATTCAACCGTAAGGACTAGCTCATTTAAACCACCGTGATGCATGCGGTCAGTTGGAAAAAAAAAAAAAAAAAAAAAAAAAATAGTAACAAGGACAAGGAGTGTAACATTGCAGGGAGAAACATGTTGGAAGAAGCAAACAGCACTTTGTGAGATGCATGTGGACTATGGCAAAAAAGGACAACAGAGAACTGAAGTGGATCGATAATCCGCTTGAGTAGAAATGAAGGGCAAGCAAACAAGCAAACAGGTCCAAATGACCAGCATGCGATCATGCAAAGACAGTAATGGCCTGACCTCTTTCCCTTCATCCACAAACCCCTTTCTCATTCCTGCGTCGCCTTTTCTCGCTCGCTCATTCTTATCCTCCCTCCATTGACAGACGTTGTGATTAGCATGGGGAGTCGACCAGAGGAAAAGATGTGATAAAAAAAAGTCGAGGGGGGTTTGACGGAGAGTAATGCAACGACTGGAAAAGGACCTTACCGACACGATAGTCGGCCGATGAAGATAGATAAAAAAAAAAAAAAAAGTATTTTTTTTGGTACTTACCGTCTCCAACCAAGCAAGTCCGACCGTTATACCAAGTCTCGAACATCTTTTCTTCGAGCATAACCTTTGAGATATACTCTGTCGGCGTGGCATCGATCAAGTCGCCGATCGTGAGCGTCCCCCGAGGCACAGGAAAATCTCGCACTTCTCGACACATTTGTTCGGCTGATTCGGGGCCCCATTCTGAGTTACGGAAGGAACTGTCTAGTTCACGACTGACTTGATCGTCTAGATGGCGTAGGACCATCCAACAGATCGTATTGAATCGAGTTGTAAATGTCACCCACTACAAGCGCGAAGAAGAAAGAAGATGGATAAAGGTTAGAACAAAATGATGAAGAAGCATCCGATCCTCGCCGGCGCTTGTCTTCGCCGCGGTTGCAGCCCCATTAATAAAAAATAAAAAAGAAATGTAATATATTTGCTGGCTAATAGCAACTGCGCGACACAAGGGAAGGAGGGAGGGGGGAGACCGTTGAATATTTCAGGCACACTTCTCTCTTTCCCCATTCACCCACTCACACTATCACAAGTGGACGCACAAACTGCAAGTGGAAAAAAAAAAGTTTTTTTTTTGCTCTAATCATTGCCCAAGCCATGGCTCTTTGTGCTTAATTCCCAAGTGTCTGCCCCAAGTGCTTTTGTTTTCAGACGCCGACCCAGGCGTTTTTGTGCCGACTGTTGTTCAAACGGCTGTTGTGTATCCAACCCATGGTGTCACCGACGAGAATGTCTGCGGTGTTGTTGATATGGCATGAGGTGGGAGAGAGGGGGGAGAGAGTTTCTTTGGTACGAACTTGGATAGGCCCGCCGGTCGCACCGGGTCGATCTTAGCCTTCGATCTTACAAAGAAGAAAAAAAATCCATAGCAAGAATGACTTACAGCATACGGTTTATTCTCACCAATGGTTGTCTCGAACCAAGTGAGGTCATCTTTGAGGTGTGGGAATTGTTCTGGATCCATGGGCCGCGTCTGTCCGACGAGACAGACACTGTTGAAAGGCAGATGGGCATCGTCACCGCGCGGAAGCTCACCTCGTTCGGCCATTTGCTTATAAAGCGTCTGACGAACACCCGAGTAGGCTCCGTCTGCACCAACCAGCAATTCACCATGATATGTTGTGTTGTCGGAACAGCGGATCATGACTCCATCTTTGTTCTGAAGGAATGAGAGGACCTTTTTCGACATATAGATCTTCCTCTCAGGAACAAGTCGGCGCAGAATGTCGTAAAAGACGGGGCGCGAGATAATATGTGGTAGATACCCGCCACTATTCATCATCGACAAGAGGAAGAGAGAGACAGGCAGACAAAGAAAGAGCGTGACAAGAGAATGCGATGAGTAATGACGAAATGACTTTGCCATCCTTGGGAGGAACGAGACCATTCGTTACAAGCGAAAGGAGAGATGGCGGAGGAAGGAGGGCGAAGTGAGTCTTTACATTTTTTGTGCTGGACTGTAGTCCAGAGTTCTCGTGGCCTCTCGGCGCTCATTGTATCCAGTGGAAAAACTAAAAGGTTTGGCGTTGGCAAGCACTTCCTCTAGGATACCAAGTTGCTCAAAGAGTGGCATGACATTCGAACCAAGACTAAGGGCCGATCCCAGAGGCTTGACCTCACGGGCACGCTCAAAGAGTGCGTATTCGATCCCTGCCCGTTCGAGAAGGGCACCAAGCATGAGGCCTCCAATCCCGGCACCGATGATAAGGACCCGAGCGTCGGTAGGCTTTTTCCTGCACGATGTATATTGATCTCCCATGGCGTTGCAGTTGTGATATGTGTTTGGGACGAGTCAGTGTTTTTGCTGAATAGAGAAAGTGGAGAGTCGATCCGAGCTGTCAGAGCCGGAGAGGAGAGAAAAGTGAGAGTGTTGAGGAAGATGAAGAGAGGAGCTCAAAGGGGGGAGAGGGTGACAAGAGAGATAAAGAGAAAGGAGGGAAGAGGGACAGATGGAAATGTTAATGGTACAAGGGTACAGACTATGACTGAGGGTGATGGATGAGGTGGGAGGTGGAAATTGAAGAGAATGTGAAAGAGAGAGAGAAAAGAGAGAGAGAGAGAGAGAGAGAGAGAGAGAGAGAGAAAAGAAAGAGTGTGTGTGAATGAGAAGACATGATATGAAATGGGAGCAGTCTTTACAAACACCGAGTACATCGATGTGCGTGAAAGGCAGATTGAAAAGGCTGCACTCCGCCTGTGGTCTACACACTAAGTGACCCTCTAAGCTGGACCATGTGCATGCGCACTTTTGGTTTAACACATCGAGCAGGGTCATGGCGCTGTGCTGGCACCACGCAGGGGCGGAGACCTCATCTTTGCACCCCTGCGGGGATGAAGACTATCTGAAAGGTAGAGAAAAGAGGGAGAAGACTGGGATGGCGCCCGCGGAGCCTGTGAAGACGAAGCTTGTGAAGACGCCTATGAAGACTGTGACGGGTACCATAACAGGACTTCTGCGGAGAGAAGGTATTTTTGGATCTGGGCCCTGGAATGGACTCGACCTGGACAGGCGCTCTAATTGCTCACCCCATACATTCAATCGACTACAATTGACGGTTGTGTGCAGAGGCCGCTGGGGCTTGCTCTCGGTGCTCTTGCTTACTCACTCCCTCGTACACACAGACACTCACTTTCTCTCTTTCTCTCTCTCTCTCTCCTCTCTCTCTCTCTCTCTCTCTCTCTTTCTTTCTCTCTTTCTCTCTGGGACGGGAAGATAGACTAGGGGAAAGGAGGGGTTAAAGTTCTCCTCAGCTGAGTTTGCTCTGTGCACTCTACTGTCAACGGTAAGTCAGGCACAACAAGGTCATGATTGCTGGCACCCCTCGATGCTATTGGTCACCCATCGAGGCTTGTTGTTTTCATTTCATTTCTCTCTTTCCCCCTTCTCTCTCTCTCTCTCTCTCTCTCTCTCTAAGCTTACAGGGGTAGCCGAGATAATATTTTTGCCCGCTGGACGTAGTGACTATGGTAGATCGTGAGCAGGGCCAGATAATGCAAAGGCTAGTCCGCTAAGTACATTTTCAAATAAAGGTAATGGTAAAAAAGTGGCCATGTGAGAGAGAAAGAGGAGGGTCAAGGTTTCCCAGCTCTTTGTAGCTCTTTGTAGCTGGCTCATAGCTGGCTCATAGCTCGTCCTGGTAGTACCACCATGGACCCTGGACAATTCCTGGCTAGCTATGACGAGCAGGAAAGTTGGCTTTAGTGAGCTCGGAAGGAAGAAACAAACAATGAGAGGAGGTGAGGGGAGGGGGAGGGGGAGAGTCGGATCGGACAGGGCGGCCGAAAGACCGAAAGAATTTCTCCGGCAGGGGATCAGATCCATACTCCGAAGCAAAGACAGAGAAGAGGCCCTTCAGACAAAGGGGGAAACCGTTCCCTTTTGCGGCAATGGATCCTGGTGCAATGTCTCTCGGTCATAAGTGTGGTTCTTCTTTCTTTCCCCCTGTTGTCAAGCATTTGCCCCCACACGCGAGTGAGCACGAGGGTTAGTACACACTTGGGACATTCCTGTGGCCTGTACTTTGCTCAGCCTTGCCCTGCCGCAGAGAGAGAGGGTGTGTGTATAACTTGGCATCTGTGGTGACATCCTTAAGGGGGCATGATACCCCAATATACGCTAAGAAAGGTCATTCTTTAGGTCAAGGACAGGAGGACAGCGCAGCAAACAAACGAGAAGAAGATCTGATAGGGACATTGGGAGGAAGAGAGGAACAGAGAGAGGCGAGAGAGAGAGAGAGAGAGAAAGAGAGAGAGAGAGAAAGAGAAAATAGAAGAGAAAAAGAGATGAGGAACATTGGGGCAGCAAAAACTAGGAGAGCGACCAAACAATGTCAGGCAAAGGGGCGGAAAGCCTCTGCTCCGTGGGAAACCTCTGCCCGAAAAGGCGCACTTCTGCTCCTTTCCCACCCTCTCTCTGCCCGCCATAAATTCCGCCTTTTCCTTGCCATCCCTTTTCTCTTTTCTTCTTCTTCTTCTTCCTCTCCTTCTCTCTCTCTCCTTCTCTCTCTCCTTCTCCACCATCCATTCACCCATCTCCATTCTCATTTCGCACAATCCAATTCACCAACTTTTCTTCAATGTCTGCTGCTGCTGCCACCCACCTGCACAAGTGTGCTGACACCGCCTCTGCGCCTGTCAAGACCACTCTCCACTTCTCCATCACCGACAAGGTCGGAGCTCTCGACGAGTGCCTTACTGCCATCAAGTCTCAGCAAATCTCTCTTACCCGCATCGAGTCGTAAGTCGCCCGTTTTTTCTCCTTGACCCACCTCAACGTCCTGGATCTTGACTTTTCTCATCTCCTGCTGGCACCGACTCACCACTATGCTTCTACTCCTGCGATTCTCCCTCCTGAATGAGTATAGGCGCCCAAGCAAGACTGCCGAGTGGGACTATGATTTCTTTGTTGACTTTGATGCCAAGAGCGGCGACCAGGTTGCGCAGGTCGTCAAGGCCCTCGAGCCTTTTGCCAAGCAGGTCCACATTGTGGGTTCGCTCGGTGCCATCTCTGGCAGCGCTGCTGGTACGTCATTTTTTTTTCTTCTCCTTTTTGAATCTTGAGTACAAAGGAAAACAAACGAAACGGCGAGAGCTGGTTGCTCTCCACGCAGCTCTGAGGAATCCATCGAAGGCACAGAAAAGAAGAAAGATGATTTGTGTGGGGTCGCACATGTACGTGGGAAGCAATGGGCCTATCAGCGAACGACTTTGACCTGCCCCACTCACACGCCTTGTCTCTCTTTCCTCTCTCTCTCTCTCTCTCTCTCTTACCCCTGACCGTTGTGGGCTCGCCTTTTAGACAACCTTCCCGAGTCGACCCCTTGGTTCCCCCGCAAGATGGTCGACCTCGACACCTTTGCCGACAAGGTTCTCGAGATGGGTGAGGAACTTGAGGCCGACCACCCTGGTGCCAAGGACCCTCTCTACAGAGCTCGCCGCACCGAGATCACCAAGATTGCCAAGACCTTCAAGACGTAAGTAGCGTCGTGCTGTTACTATGCGTGCTTTTATCATTGACAATCCATCTACCGACCACTCACCTTTAACCCCTCAATCTCTCTATCCTATATAGTGGTCAGACTATCCCTCGCATCAACTACACTCAGGCTGAGAATGAGACCTGGGGTGCTGTCTTTGAGAAGTTGACCAAAATGTTCCCCAACCACGCATGCCGTGAGCACCAGCATGTGTTCCCTCTCCTGATCCAGAACTGCAACTACGGCCCCAAGAGCATTCCCCAGCTCGACGATGTCTCCCGCTTCTTGAAGGACTGCACTGGCTTCCAGTTGCGTCCCGTCATGGGTCTGCTCACCAGCCGTGATTTCCTCAACGGTCTTGCCTTCCGTGTTTTCCACTCTACCCAGTATATCCGTCACCACTCCAAGCCTCTTTACACCCCTGAACCCGATGTCTGCCACGAACTCTTGGGCCACGTCCCACTCTTTGCCAACCCTGACTTTGCTGACTTTTCCCAGGAGATCGGTCTCGCCTCTTTGGGCGCGAGCGACGAGGACATTGAGCGCTTGGCAACGATTTACTGGTTCACTGTTGAGTTTGGTATCTGTCGCCAGGGCAATGACGAGATCCGTGCCTACGGTGCCGGTTTGTTGTCCTCCTTTGGTGAGCTCGAGTACTGCCTTTCGGGTAAGCCCGAGTTGCGTCCCTTCGAGCCTGCCAAGGTCGCTCAGCAAAAGTACCCCATCACTGAGTACCAGCCTGTGTACTTTGTGGCCGAGTCTTTCAAGGATGCTCAGATGCGTGTCCGTGAGTTTGCCAACAGCTTGAACCGTCCTTTCTCTGTCCGTTACAACGCCTACACTGAGAGCATTGAGATTTTGGATTCGAAGGAGAAGGTCATTCGTTATGCCCAGGGCATCAAGACTGACATGTTGACCTTGGTTGACGCTCTTGAGAAGTTGGCTTAAAAAAAATGCCTTTCTCTTTCTTTTCGCCTTCCCGGCGGAAAGGCAATCCGGAGGGATTGGATTTGAGCAAAACAAAAACAGAGTTTTTTTAAAAAGGAAACGATCCAACAAACCTTAACCAACCAATTAAAATACTCTCTCTTGTCGTCTCTTCCTCCACATACTTTTTTTTTATGGCCAAATGTTGTCATCGAGTACATACTTTGGGGTCGTTCTAGTT
This sequence comes from Mortierella sp. BCC40632, assembly GCA_011634665.1. NCBI lineage: Eukaryota > Fungi > Mortierellomycota > Mortierellomycetes > Mortierellales > Mortierellaceae > Mortierella > Mortierella sp. BCC40632. The sequence continues at coordinate 1,990,354 of WAEK01000002.1, forward strand.
CAAAAAACGTTGTTTGCAATTCAGTTTCTACCTCATCTAGTCATCCTCTAAAAGATGATCCCAGCTATCGAGTGATTTAGGAAGGTCTGGGTGATACTCTTCCTGACGACTCTTGTCACGCTCTGGAACAGACTCTTGAACTGTCTTCCAACTCTTTCCAGGAATCTTCTCCACATAAACGGAAAGACTACCTCCATGACAATGAAACGTGGCCCAACCTTCGTCATCGATCGTCACAGGTTCCTTCCAATATCCCATTGTATCCATCCAGATCTGACCTGCTCGTTCCTGACCAACGTTCATACGTTTGTAACCCGGATCAGAATTGGACATGACCACTGCTAAACCTTTGGTCCGATTGTTTCCTCTGTCTTCTTCTCCTTGTTCGTTTCCTTCCTGATCTTCGCCATGTCGGACCCAGCCAATGCAGTTGGGATGATCAAAGTAATCCGTTTGGGCTCCATAGGCGAATGCTTTACGGGCGAGTAAGAGTCGAGAGAGCATGGCCTTTTTCCCGGGAATGGCTGTCTCGGGTTCATCTGCAGATTTGGGTTCAATCCCAAACAAGTCCCCATAAAAAATACATGGAAACCCATCCCAACGCAAAAGGATCAACTAGAGAGTGAAATAGGTATTTCATGTCAATGATACTCTTTTCTTTTCTTTCACTTTCTTTTCTTTCTTTCTTTCTCTCAATTCGCCTCTTCAAAGAGACTTACAGCAGCAGCCAGAGGTTTGAACCAATCTTGCACAAAGCTTTCCACGGTCTGGTAGGGTTGAGTATCATGATTATCGATAAAAGTGACCGCACTTTGAGGAGAGGACTGGACCAAGGTACCATCAAAGATGGTTCGCATATCAAAGCCCGAACCTTGAGTCGATGCCTGATGAAAATTAACATGCAATCGAATGTCGAACAAATGGAACCGACTGTCATTCCCTTCTTGTGTATCAACCTCGCTTAGGTCCTCTCTCCACCATTCTCTGGGGGATGGTAGGGAGGGGGTAGGGGGTAGGAAAGAGAATGGGATAGGTCAACCTTTAGCAATAGGTTTCTTTTTTTTTTTCCTCATTTCTTCAGCTCCATCTCGAAGAGAAGAAAGGATGAAAAGAAAAAGAAAAAATACTCACCCAACACAAAAGAAATTAGGTCGGTCCAGCTCTGTGCGGATAAAAGTCAAGAGATGTGTAATGAACCCATACGAGATATGTCGGATTGCATCGATCCTGAAGCCATCCACCTTGAATTCCTCCACTAACCATTTGGCCCAGTTCTTGGTTTCTTGCACAACCTCGGGATGGGAGTAGTCAACATCACAAAACATCAAAAAGTCAAAGTTGCCCTTTTCATCGTCTACATCGTCGGCGAAGCTCTTATTCTCGCCAATAATTTGGAAGATTGCCTATTATTTATATATATACCAGTGAATTTGTGAAAGAGAAAAAGAATCTCCAGCGAAGAAGATTAGGACCATTTTTACCACCAATGAAAACCATTCTTTTTTGAGGTACTCACACTTCGCTCTCGCTTCGCATCCCAATCCGTGCCCGAAAAATGTTGGTGTCCCCAAACAAGATCCGAGTACTTGCCCTTTCGACCCGGAAACGTAAATCGAGTATAGGCTTTGATCTCATGTGGACCTTGGACCTCTTGTCGTCGATCTTCCTCATCCACTGTCTTGGCCTTGAACGTTTCTGTTTCATCCCCAGATGCCTTGTGGTTCAGAACAACATCAACATAGACTTGAATCCCTTGTTCATGACAGGCTTCAATCGCTTCCTGAAGCTCCTGTCGAGTCCCGTATTTGGTCGGAATGGTCCCCTTTTGATCAAACTCGCCCAAATCCCATAGATCATATGCGCCATACCCGACATCGTTCGGTGAGCTATTATACCCAAGAAAAAAAGAAAAGAAAAGAAAAGAAAAAACCAAGATGGCAAAAGTGAGATTGAGAACCTAAAAGGAGAGTCCCTCGAATAGTGATGAACACGGTCGACTAAAGTGAGAGCAAAGTCAGAAAATGTATGCTGACCTTCCTTTGGTAGGGGGAGGAAGCCAGAGGGCTGTCAACCCGAGGGATTTTAGTAGAGGTGCTTGTTCCTTGAGTCGTTTCCAGTGTTTGTGATCTACCAGTATGAGTGATTGGACTTTTTTTGGTTAGTGGATTGGACTTGAGAGATTGACTTGGCTTGACTTGGCTTGTTTTTTTTGTTGTTGGCTTTTCGTCAGTTGACACTTTACCAGCAGGGTGTACCACTCAAAGTACTGGAACATTGTGACATTCTCCTTGCTCTGTTGCATGGCGAATAAACTCGAGAAAGAGGCAAAAAAAAAAAAAAAAAAAAAAAAAGACAGGGCTGAGCAGTAGAGAAAAAAAAAAGTGGAGGAATGAGGTAGTCGATAAAGACGAAGAGAGAGGGTGGAGTGGGATTATTTATTTGTTCTGTCCTTGTCTTGTCTTGCTAGAGCCGAGCATGTCTTACGAATGAATTTTTCAGTTTGACTCAGTGTGCCTCTCCAATCGCGTAGTTTGTGTTACCAAACACGCGAATAATGACAAAAGAAATGGTCATGGTCCATGTAATGGCTCCCTCAGCTATGTATGCAGTCTTGAGCAGCGCGTTGACCAGGTGAGGAAAAATAAAAGCAGAGTGTAGAGAGTGTAAGAGAGAGAGAGAGAGAGAGAGAGAGAGAGAGAGAGAGAGAGAAAGGAGGAAGAGCGCGCTATCAGAGACAAGAAAATGCCTTTTATTTCAGAGGCGAACAGTGACAAAGGCTATGATTACATTTTGGTTACAAGTAAACAGGTAAAAAAGGGAATCCACAGAAAGCGTCCAGTAATATATATATATAATATAAAAATATCCTGCTCGCCTCCCTCTTGTGGTGGACAGACCAAATGCTGAGATCGAGTTGAACATCTTACACAAACTGGGGATGGTATCGGCTAAAAGCAGTCGACCTTGACTCTTCTGGTTGTAGTAATAAAAAAGAGCTCCCTTCCCATATTTTTTTTTTCTTTTCTTTTCTTTTTCACAGGTTCAGAAATCCGTTCATCATATCGTCTTCATTCTCCTCATTCATAGAGCTGTCCAGCTCAAGCGATCCGAGTCCAGAGGTCTGCTGATCTTTGCCATTACCATCTTCAGGGTCAAAACCACTATACGAAGACATCGACTGCTGATCCTCATCCCGTTCAGATCGAGACTCTGAATGACCCTGCTGTTGCTGTGGTTGCTGGCCTTGACGACTCTCTTGGGGCGGCACTTCCTGTGGATCATCTGGGGCGTCGTTCATGCCCATAACAACATCCATGTCCATATCCAACCCAACCATGCTCATCATATCGTTATCGTCATCTGTTGGGGGCTCTTCTTCATCCCCTGTTGACGACAAGATCCTTGCATGAGCCTGATTGTTTTGTCCTGTCTCTGAAGATTGATTTGACGACTGCTGTTGGAGAGCATTGCCAGACTCTCCCTGCTGCAATGTCGAAGCTTCTCCTTGGACGCCAGCAACTGCGCCACTAACGTTGGGTGTACTGGGCGAAGCCGAGGCTCCCATGGATTGATGTTGGTGGAGAGGCGACTGATTCTGGAGCCGAGGAGACAAAAGGTTTTGCTGCTGCTGCGATAATTGTTGAGGAGGAGGCATCGAAGGATGTCGAGCACCTACGCTTCCAGGAATGTTGGCTACATCTACTTCTACAGACCCGGATCGAGACTCGGGCATGGATTGAACCCCGATCCTAGAGGCTAAAGCAGGTGACCCCAGCTGACTACTGTTCCCTGCCACGTTCACGGTTCCCATGTCCATCGATCCAGATCGACTCGGAGCAAATGTCTGCGTCGGGGGTGGACTGAATATGGCTGGGCTCCCTCTCCCTGGACTCATCATTGGGCTATTCTGACGACTGCTATTGCGCTGCTGCTGTTGTTGCTGTTGCTGTTGCTGTTGCTGGGCCTGCTGTTGCTGTTGCTGGGCTTGTTGTTGCTGGGCCTGCTGCTGGGCCTGCTGCTGGGCCTGCTGTTGCTGCTGTTGCTGTTGCTGTTGCTGTTGCTGTTGCTGTTGTTGCTGTTGCTGCTGCTGTAACATCTGCTGAGCTTGCCATTGTTGCTGCTGATGCTGCTGATTTTGTTGCTGCTGCATTATATGGAGCTGAAGTTGTTGCATCTGATGTTGCTGATGGTGTCCAAGTTGTATCTGGACTCCATGCGCTCCTGTCAACAAGTGCTTTCCTGCCATTGGTGGTTGCATATGCATTTGCATAGGCATCTGCATAGGCATTGACACGGGCATCGGCTGTCCCATCGGCCCCACAGCCATACTCATTGGCATACTCATTGGCTGGCTCATAGGCATGCCAGTAGCCGGATGCATCATCTGACCCTGAAGAGCCATAGGCATGGATACAGGTACCATCACCCCTCCCGGACCCATGGCCAAACTCGTCATAGGGACTGAGGTTGGTGAAGCAAGTTTGGGATGTCCTCCTGAAGGAAGAGGGTGCTGCTGTGCCATTGGAGATCCTTGATTGAAAGTATGGGTTGACAAAGGAACTGGCGATGCCATACTCGGATTGGCCATTTCTGGATGCGATGTAGATATATGCATAACCGCGTTCGACACACTAGGCGAAGAGCTCACGGAACCTGGTGTTCGTGGAGGAAGCATCTGGTTCGAAACAAGTGGCGAATTGGTCCGACTTCCAACTGATCCTGCCCTTGTAACCAGCATCTGTGGCTGCTGGGCAGGGGATCCTGGCAAAGACGAAGTAGTAGGTATGGCGGCTTGGGCTTGTGCTAATGCTGGGCTACTTAACGCACTGGCAGCACCTCCTTGCTTCAGGAGAGTAACTGACGCAAGAGCTGGTGAGGAGCTTGCAGAGACCTGTCCCTTTCCCGGGGTTGTGGCGGTCATTGCCATTACCGGTGCTGTTGGTGTAACCGCTGACGAGGCAGATGCATGTGACGCAGGCGAGCCATTGGCTGGAAGGGCCGGGGTGGCTGTCGCAGTTTGTGGTTGTTCAGAAGATACGACGCTTGTATCCAGGACAGGCGTAGAGCCACCTGTTGGCGCGCCAGCACCGGGTGCTGCTTCGTTTGCCACAGTGGTGGTTTGGGATGGAGTCAGTGGCGCTAGAGTAGGCGTTGTAGTAGAAGGCACTGGCTGGGATAGCGATGATCCAGCTGGAACAGGAGCCCCGCCAGCAGGCATTCCAGGCTGAGGCTGATGATGCGGAAGTTGTAGGGGTGGTGCCTGTTGCATCTGATGCTGAAGCTTCTGCTGCTGCTGTAACCACTGCTGTTGCTGCTGCGGTGTCAAATTCGGTGGCACTCGTCGATGTAGCAGGGCAGCACTAGTAGCCACTCCAGGGCCTGTCGCGACCTGTGGTGACGTGACTGTAGTCGGCGCCATTGCTCCAGTTGAGACAACAGCTGGAGTTACCACAGCGGATGAAAGTGTTGGGGTTGGTGCCCCCACAGAAGGTTTGTTTACATGGGTGGAGGATGGAGTGGTAGGACTGGCTGTTGCATTTGCATTTGCAGGTGGCAATACCTCCCCGCCTGTTGTTGCTGGAGAAGCGACCGCGGCTGCCGTAGGAGTAACTGTATTCTTTGCGTTGTTCGCTTTTAAAGCCTCCTGCGCTGCTGCAAATGCCACGCCTACTTTGGGAAGTAATGCCATTGCTCTTGCTGCCGACGGGAACCGTGCTGGAGGAAGTGGCGACAGGTCAGGTTTTGGTGGAGGCACTTTTGATTGCTATTGCATTGATATTGAGAGATCGTAAGATGAAGAATAAATCGGTTATCAGGACACAAAGAAGTGTAAAAAAAGAGGTATGTTCATATAACCTAGTCAGAGAATGGGTGGGTGCAGTAGACAGTAACAAAATATCGCTTTGTCGTGTTCTTACTGGAGATTTTGCAATTTCAGTCCACGTTGCTAGGTATGACAAAGTTCCTTGCAGTCTCGCTTGATATCTGAAGTGCGTGTCCAAAAAACATTTGGACGAGGCATGAGCGAGCAGCAACGATATCCAGGGCGTGTTTGTCAAGAGCATTAAAAGAAGTATGGAGAGACAATGGAGATATCCTTACTGCATAAAGGACGGATCGGATGTAAAACTGCTGTTTTGATAGTCTATGCACACACAGATGAGCTCCTTGTTCAATTCGAGCATCTATTTTACAGTCAAAAGGTTTCAACACGCATCGGCATTAGAAATCATCAGATCTGCTCATTGATTAGGCAATCTCAATCAATACCAACAACCCCTACATACCGCCTGGATGACTTGCTCATTAATGTCCATCTGAATAGGCTTAGGGTTAACAGCTGGAGGCGCACTCGGGGTAGTGACTGGAGATGATGCTGCCGTGCCATTTGGACCTGGATGTGCACCCCGAACACCAGCCGCTATTCCCGCCGCGCTACCAATCTTTGATTTGCCTCCCTGTGCAGTGTGTTTTGCATGCTGAGCTGCTTGTAGTTGCTGATGGTGCACTTGTGGTGGGACATTGGCCTGAGGATGTGGATGCGGATGCTGTTGGAACTGCTGTTGTTGTTGTTGCTGATGCTGCTGATGCTGATGCTGCTGTTGTTGTTGCTGTTGTTGTTGCTGTTGTTGCTGTTGTTGCTGTTGCTGTTGTTTGCTGTTGTTGTTGTTGTTGTTGTTGCTGCTGCTGTTGTTGTTGTTGTTGTTGTTGTTGTTGTTGTTGTTGTTGTTGTTGTTGTTGCTGTTGCTGTTGTTGCAATTGAAGCTGCTGTTGTTGCTGTTGTTGAATCATCTGCTGTTGTTGCATCTGAGCATACATATTCTGTTGGTGGTGTTGTTGTTGTTGAAGAGCGAGGTTACCATGCTGCATCTGACCTGGAATCTGCTGAGGATGTGCTGGTACGCCATGCATCATATTCGCTTGAGGTCCTATCATTTGCAAATGTTGAAGCTGCTGCTGAAGTGCCTGAATATGCTGCTGAAGTTGGATATGCTGCATTTGGAATTGTTGTAGATATTGAGGCGATAAATTCTTCATGGAGGCACGCTGGACTAACAACTGTTGGTAATGATTCTGCTTTTGCTGGAGCTGCTGGAAGAGAATCTGCTGCTGTTGCTGAATATGTTGCTGTTGATTCGGAAGCCTAGCTCCATGAGCCTGGAAACCTGGCTGCTGAGGAACAGCTCCAGGGTTCATTTGAAACGGTTGACCTTGCTGTGCCATCATCTGTTGAGCCTGAAGGTGCTGTTGCTGCTGCTGCATATGCTGCTGTTGCATAAACTGTTGTTGTGCACGGGGATTGGTAGTCATTCCAGGGATAGCCCCCATCGCACCCATTGCGCTCACATTTCCTGCCATACTGTTGATGACGGCAGCATTGTCAGCTCCTGAGATTTGTCCAGGGATAGAGGCTGCATGCACAGGTATTGATGCGGGTAAAGATCCATCCGTCGCCCCATGGCTCCCCAGCGCTTGGCTTGTTGGCAAAGATGTGGTGACAGACGACGCACCTGCTACTACACCAGCAGCATTTGCAATGCCTAGAGAGGTAGTAGGCAAGCCGGCACTGTCGATTGCGGGTGCTGCTGCAGCCGAGACAGCAGCAGGATTCGTAGCGCCAGTGGTCGCAACAGCCCCTTTTGCAAGATCCACGCCAGCAGCCGAAATTGGAGGGATCGTTGATGCAGGGACCGAGGATGTTGAGCCAGGCACAGAAGCTCCCAGGTGAATCTGTTGTTGTTGTTGTTGTTGGATCAGCTGCTGGATCTTGTCTTTTTTCCCCGAGACGTCCAGATTTCCTTCGGCAATGAGCCCTGCGTTGAGATTATTCTTATTGAGCTGTGCCTGCAGGTTAGCCTGTTGAGCAGCCCATATATCTTTGTTCGCCGAAGGCGGCTGAGGCGAACTATATCCCATACTAACAAGTCCTAGCCCTGCAATCCCTGAAGGGTTTGGCATCCCCGCTGCCGTATACATGGCCTGGTTGGGTTGTTGAGGCGGCTGCTGTTGCGTCTGCGGCTGCTGTTGCGGCTGCTGGAAACCTTGGAGGCCCATCATCCCAACAGGTTGCTGGAATTGATGGGCTGCGAATTGCTGCATGGCATTTTGCTGAAAGATGTCCGGTCCACCGGCCGCGGCAGCTTGTTGGAAATGGAGATGCTGCTGTGGAAATTGCTGCTGCTGGAGTAGATGTTGTTGCTGAAGCTGCTGCTGTTGCAGTTGTTGCTGCTGCTGAGGCGTCATGGACTGGAGATGCGCTGGTGGCTGTTGTTGCTGCATGGTATCTTAAGAACTCGGCAAACAGCCACAGCGACTAGTGGAGTTCCTTGGAGACTGTTGCTAGAGAGACCCCAAACGTCTTTGTGAGAAACTATCTGGTATTTATCCTTTTCTACTTGACTGACGGGAAACGCGAGTTGGGACCGTCTGGGTATTGGGATAGGTTCGGAGTGGAGGTGCCTCTCTCTCCCTTTTTTTTTTTCTCCTCTTTCCTGGGAACCAAATTCGGTATCAGTCGTCGGACCAAGAGAGATCTTGGATGCAAGTAAGGCGGGGATAGCAAAGAAACGGGACTCACTGAACAGTAAATGGAATGCAGCTGACGGAGAGTGGATGGCAAATGGAATGGTCCCGTTCTTATCCCTATAGAGGCATGGTTGGCAATGGGCGGATCGATGTGAAGGACGAGGGGCTCTGATCGTCTGGAGAAGGAGAGGGGTGGGCACGAGGCAATGTGGCTTGGGGCTACTGGCAGGAACTGAAAGTTTCGCGTCTTGCGCATACGCGTTTCCTTGTGCTCTTCTCAACGCGACTTGGCCATAGCACACCTCCTCTGTCTCTACGAGCCTCTTAGCATCTTGATGTCTCTGCAAAGAGAGAGGGAAAAAAAAAATAGGAACCCACATAGAGCAACATGCATCAATCAAACAAGATATTTCTAAATTTTAATGTTTGACCGACTGGGTCGTGAACGACTCTATACAACTCGGAATACCATCCTTATTAAGCCTACATCTCCCTGGAGTCTAAGGTGGAACTTTTGGTACCTAAGCCAACATACTTTTTCTTTCATATCCCGCTACCCTTTCATTCACCTACTCTCGCTTAAAGCAGATTACTATTTTTTGATTATTATTTTTTAAAAAAAAAAAAAAAAAAAGTAAACACAAAACCTGCTAGTTGGTGACCATGCACAAGAGTTGTACAAATTCCTATTCGGCATATTTTCATGGATAAAACATCTCTGACTTCGAGCAGATTCAAAAACCAGAGGTTGGATAACTACTTTATAGTCGAGCTCCTAGCTAATCTCTATGAGATCAGTTGTTTGACATGGATACAAGTACATCATCCATGGATAAAACATGCTACCCATATCTAGGCGAGCGAAGGAAAAACTCCGAGTACATCTGATGGCCAAGCTGATATCAGCGTAGTTAGAGAATGTATGTTCAGCGGTGGATCTAGCACTATCTCCCAAAGAAGTTCAGAAAGAGTTACTCTCAAAGAAACCAGATCTGTACAACAAGAACTATAAGCGATTGCGGAACAAATTATAAACACTGGGAAAAGACTCATAAGGAAAAGGTGAGGTGGTGGGGTCAGAATTCATACGCGCCTTGATCAGATTATCTTCTCTATGCCTTGCTAAATTTGTAAGAGCAGGAAAGGTACCTAGTCTAGTACAAAAATTCTCGTATATTTAGGGTAAGAGGTCGTCGAAGGATCATGAGCGATCACCGTCCCAGTCAGAGATGACGGACTCGGCACAAGTTGTTTGTGGTCACATAAAAAAAAAAAAAAAAAAAGCTCCGAGAAGGGGATAATTGCATCTAGAAAGTAGTGGTAGAGATTTAGTCCAGCTTACTGCAAAGTCTACTAGATAAACCCTTAGGTCTAGTATTGATTACTTCAAGAAAAAAAAAAAAAAAAAAAAAAAAGAAGGTCTGAGTGATTGGACAGGAATACTCTCGATAGCCGTTGCGATGCGTGTAAAACGCAATAGGACCAAATGAGAGCTGGCTAAAGAATATCGAGAGGTAAAGGTTAGAAGACACAAAAACGTAAGGGATTCAAAAAAACAGGGTTCAAAATGACTCGTTCGGATAGCAACGGACATTGGATGGCGCAGTAAAGATGATACCAATCCCTTGTAGCAGAGATAGTAAAATACCATGCAAGTTACGCTATCAAGCGAGTCTTTTGACGAGAAATAAGTCGGGCTTACTCAGAAACAGTGACGAACTAACAGAGTGCAAGAGAATTACGCTCCTGATAGAATGATTACACTCAGCATGAACAATCTAAGGGGCTATTACATTATTCTGGACTGGTGCTTCAAAAGTAAGAGTGTTATTGCAAACAAAACCAAACCAAACCAAAAAAAAAAAAAAAAAAAAAAAAAAAAAAAAAAAAAAAAAGTGAGGACCTAGTGGATAACTGGGTAGGACGAGTAAAAAGGCATAGCAAATAGACACCTACACACAAAATAAACTGACGACCGCTAGAGAAAAGGCTGAAGAAGGCTGATAGCAAAATGGCGTGCCAAACTGCTCGGGATACAAAGCACGCCATTTTCAAGCTTGAAGGCCATAAGGATTTCCTTTGCGCATGAAGTTATCCAAGCACAAGTTTCCATGCAGGCCGTGTTGCTTCCGAGACAGACTGTCCGCTTTAGCAGCAAGAAGGGGACAGGGGGAGCATAAGAATTCCAAAGTGGATCAGTATGGTAGTTTTCCACAAGACATGGCAACCTTATTGCTCCTCCAGAACCTGTTCACTCTGAATTAGCCGCGTAGGTTTCTTGTTCTTACTCCTTCATTGGCTTCGCACAGGCGTACGGCGGGGTTCACTTTTTTTTTTTCTCAGGACGCCGGGATCATGAAAGAAACACTAAGCGTGGTAAATCATATTCTTTCCCAGGAGCGAATGAATGTGTACTTGCGCTCAACTAGTGTGTACAACATAGTCTCTGCATCTAGCACAACAGATGAATGCCTCACCTATAGGAGAAGACCCGAGCTGCTGCAAGATGTAGACTCCCTTCAAAGAGAGCCACTGCTTTTGTTGATGTTGTTACATGTGCTACTTACCTGTATCGCTTTTCTCTTCTTCTTTTCTTTGGACGGTTGTCGTCATACGAGCCTACTCAATTGTCTATCTCGACGATCGCGTGCCTTCTCTGCTTCCTCGCTATGGATCATGAGCAATGGTGGCTCTACTTCCCATTACAATGGTCGAGTAGGTGATATCGACATTCTTGGAGGAATGGTGACATTGATAATGTGCTACGACGCTCGTCCCTTCATCTTCTTCCCCTCCTTCCTTCCTCCCTCCTCTCCTCTGTTGTGTAAAATCGATAGGAGGGCACCTCCCATCCACCTATCGAACGGGCAATCTCAAGGCATTCGATATAATTGGCATGGGTGTGAGTGGGTACGAGCAGAGGCTGGACACACCACGACAATGGTCCACATATGTACCATGAAGACCGACGGGAAACGAAGGGACGGGAGAGAAAAATAAAAGAGAGAGGGAGGGAGAGAAAAGCGAGACCCTTTTTTGGAGTCTCCTGGCTCTCCTGCCTTCGTGCGTCGCGAATAAGATTTCGAGAGAGGGCCGATGAGCCAAGTTTTTGGGCAAATGGCACCATCGGTCCAGGAAATAACCCTATCGAAGCCTCCGTCTGTCTTGTGTTGTGGAAAAAGTCGCTGCTGCACGAGAAACGCTCTCTCTTACCCCTTGCCCATGGGGAAATGCATTGACTACAGATGGCGTGAGTCGGGCACCATATGTCATGATCTTTATCCTTTTGTCCTCTCCGCCCTCCCCTGTCTCCCTTGCATGCCGATCGCACCTACAGCACGACCAGGTGAGCAACTCTGCGCACATCCTTGTCGACGACTTTCCTTTCTTCTATGGTCGTTCGACGGTTACTTCCAAACCGGAAAGAGATCCCAAAAAAGATCCATCGGACTTTTTTTTATTTTATTTTTTTTATGGTATCTCTTTATCCACAGTCTGTCTGGGAGGAAAAAGCAGCTGAACATGCTCTCAGACGAGGAAGATGGATACTACAAGGCACACATGGAAAGGCCTGGAGATTTGGAAAGAGGACCTGACAGACGGTTCGGCAGCTTCGGTCCTTTTTTATTAACATAAGGGCAGGGCTTTGAAGTTGTACATGGGGCAAGTGGATATAGTTCCTGGCGAGAATGCAGGATTGAGTAAAATGGAGAAGCAATATACAGAATGTTGTTACAGCATTGCCAAAGGCAAAGAGAAAGAGATAGAAGCAGCACAGGATGAGCTGCGAGATCGACAATAAGAAAAAAAATAATAATAAAGATCCCGGCCGGCGGTCACTCTAGTCGTCATCGTCGCTAAAGCTGCTTCGGCGATGGCGACGACGGCTCCTCTTGGCGGCCCGCTCATCCTCTCTAGCAATCTCATCTCCATCATCCTCAACCTCGGCTTCAACACCCTCGACAACATCCTCTTCGCTATCGCTAGTAAGATCTCGTGCGGTCACCCGAATACCAGACGAGCGACAACCTGTTGATGCAGCACCTTCGTGTCCTCCGCGGCGCTCTCGCCCAACCTCTCGAAGTCGCTTCAACACTTTTTCGGCCACAAGTCTGCTCTTCAACTTTTCGACCTGGGCCTTGAGCGCAGCATTCTCTGTCCGGGTTTCGTCCAGCTGCCGGGAGAGCACACTGTTCTCGTCCTGCAGATACGAGATCTGGGCCTTCATTTCGCCCGACTGGTGATGTTTCTTTGCTCGATACTTGGCTGAGGCCGCTTTATTGCGTTCACGGCGATCATTCACAGAGAGCGGTGGCGAGAGGTTCAAAGAATTGGAACCAGGGACCGCTTGTGGTGGTGGTGACGAAGGCGAGAGCGGCGACTCGTTGCGAAAGTAGTGGTGATCATCAGGGCTAGAGCTCGCATGGGCGCTGCCGTGGCTGCTGATGCTGCTGCTGCTGTTGCGATGGCTCGACGGGTAGGGTGGTGAGTCAGGGCTACGGGGCGAGAGAGGTGCGTGGACCAGAGGCGGAAGTGCGGGCGAGTACGAGGATGGATGACCTCGTGGAGGGGCAGGCGCAACAGGAGGATAGGCGTGCGAGTGCTGGGGAGGCGGAATGGCGTTGCGCGGGTATGGCAAGGACGGCTTCTGGGTCAGATCAGCCGGGTCGGAGCGGTGAGACGGATGCGAGTATGGGGGTGAAGGTGCATGGTAAGGTGGTGGTGGTGGGAGGTAAGGTGCAGACGAAGCACTGTAAAATGGATGAGGCTCAAGTGGGGACGAAGGTGGCAGCGGCTCGTGGACTTGAGGTGGTGAACTATCAAGTGGGTGATACGGATGCGACGAGTGGTGGTGTGCGTGGTGGTGCACGCGAGTGTGCGGCGGATATGTGGTAGGAGTTGATGCCAGCGACATTGCGGGGCTGGAGAAGGGAGGAGGAGGAGGGAAGGAGGAGGATAAGAGTTGAGAGGAAGAAAGACAGAGAAGAGAGGATGAAATGTGGAAAAGAGAGAGAGAGAGAGAAGGTGGGTCGAGCGTGCGAGAGTAGCGTATGACGGCTTTATATGAATCTCCTCATCCGCTCACTTTGTTTCTTTTCGACCACTTGCTCCTTTCTCTCTCTTCCACTTGCCTGTCCACTCCGCCTCCCCCGCTTGTTCAACAGGGCTGCCCCGTGGTCATAGAGCGTCTACATAAAGGATATGGCAATGTATGCCCGCGGATGACGCGAGAATTGGTCCTTCCTCGCAGACGATGATGCGAGCGCCCCTCTTGCAAACTACTGCTGGACAGCACAAAGGCTCAGCGTACGAGTGCAGCTCGTCCTCTTTCCAGTTCTCTCTCTCTCTCTCCCTCTCTCTCTCTCTCTCTGCTGTCTCTTTCTCTCCCCTTCTCCTTCTTCCCTATGCTGCTCTCGCAGGCACGGTGAGTGGCCTCCAGTGGAGAATTGCGTGAGGTGGCGACATCGACCGTGCAAAATTACCAATCGCCCTCCTCTGAGCTCTCGCGCTCTCTCTCTATCTCGCACCCACCCATCCACAAGCCAGTAAACACGCGCCTCCCAATCGCCAGGACCCGTTTGGCAATCTTTTTTGCCCAACATAAACCGTAAACTAACAGGTAAAAAAAGACACACACCACACCACACGCCACAAAAGATCTATGCTGACAAAACAGGTCAACCTTTAGAAAGATGTTTGCACAAAGACCGCCCGTTATCCTTGATTGCTCCCTTGGTCCCCTACCCTTCTCGTCTCAATCTGCTTTGCCGCTTGGCTAGACCCAGACAAACAATTGACCGTTTAGAACTAATATGACCTTTACTAACCATCTTCTTTTAGAGGAGTCACCCTGCAGAGGTTAGCTCAGTGCTTCAAGGCTGAAAAGGGATACGGCCAGCATATCGCACCATAGTCTAGGCGTCATTAAACACCTGATTGACGGCCTGGATTATGGGCTCTCATATCACAGCTTTCGCTACAGCTTCAGCTTAGTTCTTCTGTTCAACTTTTTTTTTTTTTTTTTTTTTTTTTTTTTTTTTTTGGGAAGAGAATCTAAAATACAGATAACTTTTGCTGATGAATGTGAACCGAGGTACAAAGCGGAAAAGAATAAGATTCTTCTATTCGAATATTCCCTTCGCATGGCCAACAATGGCTCCCTATTGTACGGGTGAGATGGTCCTGGACAAGCTGCTTGGTCAACTAGTCTTCACATTACAAATTTTTGAAATTTGTAACCTGCTGATTGAAAGAGTCGTCGCAGAACCGAGGGATATCCCAAGGCTAGGCAGCCACCCTATTTGATCCTGAGGTTTGCTGACAAGTTTCTTTTTTTTTTTTTTTTTTTTTTTTCATATCAAATCTATTTCATCTGGAATCGCCATGCAGACAAAGACTAATTCAAGAGGTCTAAGCTGGCTCCGGTCACCGATAAGCTATGACAAATCGTTTAACTGTAGTCCCTCGCGCAACGATTTTTTTTTTTTTATATAACAATCTATTTCCGCCTCGCGCAACGATTGCCTGTTTTTATATATATATATATATATATATAACAATCTGTTTCTGTTAAGATAACTACGTAGGCAAAGAGCTAATCTAAGGTCACTGCATAGTGGTGGCAATCCCCCGTAGCCATGTCAACTACACGTGGCCAATTACCCCACACAACAACTGCCACCTCGCCAGGATTCGCTCAACGATTTTTTTTTTTTTTTTTTTTTATAACAATCTGTTTCTGCTGGAAATAGCTATGTAGGCTAAGACTAAACTAAACTAGCCACAGCCACCGCTCTGCGGTGGCAGTCCTCCATAATACCATAACAGCTCACGTTGCCGAAGCCCCGCGCAACGATTGCCATCTTTTTCAAGACGATTAAAAGGTTGAAAAAACGGACTGTCACCGGAAAGGAATCTTCCCCATCCTCTCCATCACCTCCAAATGTCGCTTGCCTGCTAGACTATCTAGCAGGGTGGCATCAGCAGATGCCATATCGTTCTGAGCACCAGGGCAGCGTTGCTCGAGGTGATCAGCCAAGGGTGCACCACAACGGCATACCCCAGCAGGTCATGCGAAACCGTCACCATCACTCCATCGTCCTCTTTCTCCTTGAAAGGCGCCTTTCTTTTTCGAGGGAGTGATCCCATGTCGTGCTTCCCATGCCACGGAAGATTCGCTCAACGATTGTTGTCTCCCTAAAGACTTTTTTTTTTTTTTTTTTTTTTTTTTGTTAACGAGGGCCCCACGTGGGCATGCAGAGTTTATGGAATACCGGGGCTACTGCCCCGTTGTCACTTGGGCCATATCAGGATCTAGCCCTGCAAATAAACACTAAATAGTTCTACCTAATGTCCAGATACTCTGTTCGCCATCACCCACGTCGCATGAGTGGTCGTAATACCAGCTCCCTACGCGGCCTGTTGCGCTCATTCGTCGTCTTTTAGCCCTCTTGGTCCATCGCTAACACTTTTTTCCAACTCCCCAGCCGCTCCATCACCTCCAGCTTCCTCTTTCCAAGGTAGTACTCATGCACAGTACGGTCTGCTTCATCGTATGCCTCCTTGAGGTTCGGCTTCTGCCTCAGCGGATTGTTCAAGTCGGAGAAATCTCCACAGCTACCTTGGTGTCCGTCAACACCGTTGCGTCTCCCAGCGCGTGTCTCCCTAAAGACGCTTAGAGGCTCCACAGGTCCTAGCTTTTTTTTTTTTTTTTTTTTTATGCAAGTTGAGTTGTGAGGTCCCAGGATGGACCAGTGATATATTCAGACATTCACGGTGGCTATTCGATCACTGCAGAACATCCCAGCGGGAGCACAGCCCAAGGGCAGGTCCCTCTTTCGGCCTGAACCCGGGAAGAGAGGGGGGTTGCCAGGATCATCGGAGTTTAAATTGGCTTGAGGCTCCTCTACGTGAATAGTTGTTTATATTGTCATTTAGTTTCAAACAAACATCAAAGATTCTTTGGTAGTATAGTGGTGAGTATCTCCGCCTGTCACGCGGAAGACCCGGGTTCAATTCCCGGCCAAAGAGCTTCTTTTGCCAGCCCCAGAGCTGGTTCTTTTTTTTTTCTGGAATCAGACAAGAGCTGGCAACTGGCCAGGCAGCAACGAAAGGGCGAGTAAAGCGTCCCATTCTCTCTTTTTTTAGGATTCGTGTGACCCCAGATTGGAAAGGTGGTCGAACTCGATGGTTCCTGGGAGAGTTTGGACAAATTTTGTTGACTGCCTCGCCATTTGGATGTTACCACTTTCCGATTCCTTTGAAGGAACTGATGCAGTGAGTGATAGAGCATCAGAACAAACTGGAATTGTTACAACATCATGCATAGTCCTGTAGGGATAACTCATAAGAAGACACAACGCAAGCTGGCTTGGAAGAGTTAGGTTGTGCAAGGATGCACCAGTACGATCAAACAATGAAAACCTCATAGGTTCAGGCAGGGTTCAGGGATGTGAGGTAGGCATAGTTCTCTAGACATCGCGATTAGTAGAGCGCAACAGAATGCAAAGGATCTCAGTGTGTATCCACAATAACGGATATCAGGTAAGCTACTAGGCTACAGAGTGTGGAAAAGCATCTGCTGAGGACCCAATGAATACAGCTAATTGATAAGAAAGGTGGTTTGCTCCGCAATGAACTTGCCAGCATGAGGAGTGCAGAGAAAGCTCGGTAAAAAGAGAAAAAAGAAAAAAGAATTAGTGGTACAGTACAACTGAAAAAAAAAGTCAATACCCATTGAAGAAACGACAGACTACAAGAAGAACAATTAAGCAAAGAATTTGTGTAGGAGGAAAGAACGCAAAGTGAGCTGCTGTCGCCAGAGTGAGAAGAGTGAAATAATAAGGTGTCCGCCAAAGTATTGCAAGCTCTATGTTAACATTTTTACCACAGAGGCGTTTTTTTTTAGATAATATCTCATCTGCCATTGATCCTGTGTCCTGGTGTTCTTGCTTTCAACTTCCGGGAGTGCTTCGATTAGGCAATGAGGCTCATCGGAATGATGCTCAGTTTGCCACCAAAGTTCCTCCTCGAATGGCGGATTGGAGAAGGCGCAGTCGACGCGTTTCAGTATAACAAGCCACTGCTATGCGATTCTTCGCAGCAGAATTTCAGTTCTTCCAGCTCTTTTTTTTACTTCCCAGGACATCCAACAACTCAGTCTCACCTCACCCTCTCTTGCCCTCTTACTCTTTTTTTTTATCTTCTTTCTTTTCTTTCTTCCCCTTTTTTTTTCAGGATACGCCGGTTGACAGTGGGTCATGGGTGTGAAAGGGCTCTGGGAGCTGCTGCATCCCGTAGCACGACCCATCAAACTTGATTCACTCTCGAACAAGCATCTCGCCATCGATGCATCCATTTGGCTCAACCAGTTTCTAAAAGGTCTGCGGGACAAGGAAGGAAACGTTCTCGGCAATGCCCACATTATTGGTTTTTTTCGACGCATTTGCAAGTTACTCCATTACAACATCAAACCTGTCTTTGTGTTTGATGGTGGCACGCCAGCATTGAAGCGACTGACGATCGTAAGTTGTTTTTCTCGGTCTTGTTCGAGAGGGGTAAAAAAAAAAAGAGAAAGTGCCTTTCGAATCTTATTTTTTTGGTGGCGTTATCTGTCTATCAAATGAAATGTCCGACCAATGCAACTTTCTTCCAACTATCTTTATGAATTAATAGCAAGAGCGGAGGAAGCGGAAACGACATGACACAAATATGGTCAAACGGACGGCCGAAAAGCTGCTGGCAGCTCAATTACGATTGCACGCTTTGAACCAAAAGAAAGCAGCTCGAAAAGCTGCACAGGAGAAGCGGATGCAAAAGAACAATAATTCACTTGAAACCGACTCTGCTTCTGACTTGAGGGCTGTCACTGACGAGAACGGCGCATCGTTACCACAGAGCAAGGCAGCTGTCAAGGAGTCTGGTCATACTGGAAGTCAAGCAAAACGGATCAGTGATGTCTATGTGCTCCCGCCTATGAATACAGACTTTGAGACACTTGCCAAGATCCGCGATCAGGATGAGCGGTTCGGGTACTCTCACTATCAGTCAGAGGAGGCCGATAGTGTCCAAAAGTTCTTGGACGGACTCAAGACTGAGGATGGGCTTTCCAATATTGATTCGGATGTCTTCAAGGCATTACCTTCAGAAGTTCAATATGAGATCCTACACGATATTCGCGCCCAATCCAGAGTCACTTCCTATGAACGTGTTCAAGAAATGCTTCGGATGTCCGAAACTCCACTTGATTTTTCAAAACTCCAGGTTCAAGGTGTAATCCGCAGGAATACAGTAACACAGAAGCTGCTTACCGTCAACCAGACCGTCAGCAAGATTGAAACTGTGACTCAACCAGGACGTATTGCCTCTCAGCGAAACCGACAGTATATTCTGGTCAAAAACGAAGAAGGGGGTTGGGTCTTGGGAGGAAAAAAACATATTCCCGGTGTCAGTGCCGACAAACCTGTTGAGCTCGACTCGGATGATGAGACTATTAAAAAGGAAAGACAGGACGGGCTCATTAAATCCGAGAGTGAAGAAGACGACGGAGACGACGAATTCGAAGAAGTCAAAATCGCTGATCGCGCCGTCACTCCAGTCACCGATATAATACCTATCGAGATCCCTTCGACTCCGACAAAGACAAATACAAACACGGACGCTGGCGACGATGGTCTACTGATCAACCAACTCGAGGCATACGTGGATGATGATGAATCAATCGAGAATGTCATGACCAAGTTTGCCGAGCTTGAGGAGGAAGTTAGGGAGTCCAATATAAATTCACGACAGCTAGCGCCTCGGACCGGGATTGATACAACTGGACGCCTCCTCGCCCCGCGCCCTTCAGTCCCTCCAAACGTCCACCATCACAATGAGACTCTACAACAGGTCATAAAGACGCCTCAGAAGCCAGGAGGTGAATCACTTTGGCCCGAGTCAGTACCCGATGCAGATGAGATTGAATCGTTTTATACCCACAACTCTGACACCACAGTCGACTATGCCGATTTTGATGACATGGTGGAAGATGAACAAACGGGCGATATAATCTCTCGGGTAGAATACAACCAAAGGCAGACTCAGTTGGCGATCCAGGAATCTCAACGCACTCAACCTCGTGCACTCTCTGCGGCTGAAGAGTCTCAACTGGACTTGGCGCAATTCCATAGCTACTGGGTTGGTCATATCCCTGATGATGTCAAATCAAGCAGGCCAGAAACAGAATCTCAAATCCAAGAGACGATTTATGAATGGGATCAGGAAGCCCTGACCAGGGAGATCCGTTCAACATCAATCAAATTAGAAAAGTCCAGCATCAATGACACTCTGAAGATCGAGGCTCTACAGTTCTGGAAGACGTTCCTCGAATCGACGCTGCTCTGGCAACAGACATGGGATAAGGAAAAGACAGCCGCCACGGATGGCGAAACTGGCACTTTTAAGAAGAGTGGATTACGAAAACCGATTCTGATCGAGGATGATGATGAGGAAGAAGACGAGGGTGTCGCAATAGTGGACGATATACCCGAAACAGACTCTATCAAATCAACGGTACCATCTAAAAGGGTCTTGGAGGAGGAAGTCCCCGAGCAGGTTGTGCTAGACTTTAGTTCGTCAATATTGAAACGAAGGGTTCCAGCCTCTTCTATTATCTCTACGGCAACTCTAGAAGCGGCCCAAGTGAATAGAGTACCTCTAGACATTGTACCGGAGAGCGCTTTATCCGAGGAAGCCACCGTTGAGAATATCGACCGAGATCCAACCATACTTGAGCCAGCAATCGATGTCCAGCATGTGATGGAGCAGGAAGAAAAGGCTAATGTTCAAGAAGCGGTGACACCTTCGCTTGAAATGCTGTCTCCGCAGCATGAGAAGGGCATTGAAGAGTTTGAAGAGTCAAAGCAAGTGGAAGGAAGTGAAGAAAACGAGGACGATGGTGACGAGGAGGATGATGAAGTGAACGAAGCAGCTCTTCAAGATGAGGAACAAGACTTTACAAAGCATTTCCCAGAGATGGCAGCACTGCCGGGGGCGATTTTGAAAGTCAAGGAGTCTTCGCCATCATTATCTTCAATGTCATTACCGCCATCCCTTGAACAGGCCGTCACTCTACAACCAGTCTTAAGCGCCGAGGAACAAGCCATAGTGGATCAACAGACAGCACGAAAGATGTTTGAAGAATCAAGACAACTCGAAAGTGAGATCAAAGTACTTCAGGACCAACGGCGAAAGCACCTTCGTGACGCGGACGATGTGACCGAGACGATGGTGGCCGAGACACAGGTACTACTACGGCTGTTTGGTATCCCGTATTTGGTTGCGCCCATGGAAGCCGAAGCTCAGTGTGCCGATCTTCAGATCCGAGGGGTTGTGGACGGCATCTTGACAGAGGACAGCGATGTGTTCCTGTTTGGCGGAGTACGAGTGTTCAAGAACATGTTCCGAGAGGAGCAGCATGTGGAATGCTATCTGATGAAGGATGTTGAACGAGAGCTTGGCGTGGGCCGAGATCGACTTGTTTCCTTGGCGTATCTGTTGGGAAGTGATTACACGACAGGAGTAAAAGGCATCGGGTTAGTGACGGCAATGGAGATTCTTCGATTATTCCCTACACTCGAGGGCTTTGCTTCCTGGTGGAGGGGTGAAGTTCAAAAGGACAAGGTTGAACAACGTCAAGACGAGGATAGTGAAGGTCAAGGAAAAGGTGCCAAGAAAGCAAAGACCCTGGAGGAACTTTCTCAACAAGCCGATGAAGAAATAGCTCTCGAAAAGCTTGTAAGCAAGGCCCTTTTTTTTCACTCTCTTTTTTGGCCTAAACGCTCCTTCTCCTCTTCTTTTTCAGGTCTCTGACTTCTTACCTTTATTCTCTTCTATGACAATACTAGTCCAAGTTATGCAAAAAGATTCATCTTCCGACCACTTTTCCAGATCCACATATCGCTGATGCCTACCAACATCCGCTCGTAGATGATGACGAGACGCGATTCCAGTGGGGGATTCCAGATCTAGATGGACTCCGAGGGTTCCTTCGAAAATCACTTGGTTGGGATCAAAGTGAAGTCGACCGAGTAATGATGCCGATTATTCGACAGATGGTCAGTGCAAGCCAACAGCAGGCACCACAACAAATGAGACTGGATAGTTTCTATGACCCTACTGGAGGCATGGGAACATATCGACCGAGAGTTGAGAAAAAGCTGCACAAAAGTGCAAGACTGAGAAAGGTTGTCAGTGGGCTGACGGCACAAAGGGCGTCGAAGCAGAACGAGGACAATGATCATATTGAACAACAGGAAGGAAACGATCAAATCACAGACGATCATGGTGTAACCGTTAGTGACACAGGCGTCAAAGACAAAGGCAAAGCCCAGAGCAAAATCACGAGCATGGGTAAAAGTCAAAGTATAAGAGACAAAAATGATGACGGAAGTGAAAGCGACAGTGGTAGTTGTACCAGCAGTAGTGACGACAGTAACAACGAAGAGGATGATCCGCCTCTTGTGAGGAATCGCAAGAAGTCAAGGACAGTCGCCAACACAGATGATTCTGTCAATTCAATCTCTAATAATGCACGGACACCCAAGAGAGCAATCTCAACAGGCTCCAAGGGTGCCAGGGCAGGGGTCAAGAAGCCCAGGATGAGCCGGAAAAAAGGCCTCGTCCACTGAATTTGATTTTTTTAATCTCAATGCCATCTGTAATTAAATGTCAATCCAGCATCCACTACTATACAAGGAAAGAGATGGAGAGAAAGAGATGAAGAGAGATGGATGGGGTATGATGGAAAGGGTGGCGAATCTAACCTGAAGAATGATATGTTCAAATGTTTGTTTCTTTTTTTTTCTAAGCATGAGTCTGGTTCGCGAAATGGAAATACAATGGGATGCACACTGAAAAGTCGATAATGATGGCAATCAAGATTCCGAACAGAACCATCTTTTCCCCGCGGGTGAAGCCCGTTGTCGTTGTCTGGGCATTTGGGGCATATCCATCCAGATCTGCTCCTTGCGCCTGTGCTTCTGCCGCAGTCAAATTAGCGTCCAAGATTTCTGTAGTGACCGAGCCGATATTAATGGGGAGATTCTGCTGCTGCGAGTGCTCCAAATGGCCATGCTCATCGTCCTGATCAATATCTCGTCGCAATAAACGTTCCTGTTCCTCCCCGTGGTTATTGCTCTGATCTTGGTGGCCATGATGATGGTGATGATGATGATGATGGTGGTTGTGATGATGATGGCTATGGTGAAAGTGATGGCGATCCAGTTGAGCCATAGCCTTTCTTAACGACCGTTTCCCAAAGATGGAGAGAGTCAAGATAGAGCAGACGATCAGGACACCGTTCATGGCCAAGATGACCAGGTTCTTTGGTTCCAATTCTGGGTTGTCAATTCCTGAGAGACCCTTGAGCAAGGACCCGATCCAGATACCGAGACACGAACCAGGGAAAACACCCACAACAGTGGCCCAGACAAGGGTCCAGAGTTGAATGGAAGTGATTGAAAAGAAGTAGGTGATCAAATTGAACGGGATAGGCGTCAGTCGAAGCATGACCACAATCTTCCATCCTAAAACGTTGCGGAGAGAAAAAATATATATGCGGGACTAGGTATTAGAAAAAAAAATGACGTAGTGGAGCAAAAAATTACACATAAAAAAAAAAAGAGCTTTTTGTTACCTTCATCCTTGATGACATTGTCCAGAGCATTGAACTTGGGGTGCTTGGACATCATACCCTTGACCCAGTCGTAAAAAATATACCGGCCAAAGAGAAACGAGCCAACTGCACCCAGGACATCGCCTGCAATCACAATCGCCAAAGCAAAGGGCATTGGCCGGAACAAAAACCCTGCCCCGATCGTGAAGAGTGAACCAGGAAGGAAGAGCCAGCAAGCAATGGTATAGAAGAGAACGAATAGGAGAGCGCCAATACTACGGTGGTCATCAATGTACCTAGTCAGAAAATACACAAAAAGAGGACGATTGAGTAAACGTGGATTGAGGCTCTGCGGAGGAGAGAGAGGGATAGCTGAATCCAGTGACTAAGGGGGAGGAGGGGTTAAGAAGTGAAAGAGTGAAAAATGCCCCTTGAACGGATAGTGGTTGAGCGCGGACCAACCCAGGTGTGTGGCACGCGCACGCAGCACCTTTTTTTTTTTTTTTTTTTTTTCGAAGTAGTCCTTGCCCCTACTATCCACCTTTAATTACTCAACAACACCTACGCCAACACACTGCCACGCACATGTGGATCACATCCTATCCTATGCCACTCACCACCCCTTCCTCCTCCTCCATCCCTTGAAAGCACCTACACACATACACATGGAAAGAAGATGAGAGCCAATCACTTACAAAAGGATATCCTTGACGTGGTCCTGTACCCTGAACACTGTAAAAGCCATGATGACCAATGCCAAGAAAACACAGAGAAGCGCCGCTTTGAAATAAGTCTGTCCTGTCCATGTCCGTGGATGGATCCCGTGCTTGATCGTCCATTGTTCCCACGTGGGATCTTGGTCTTCCCTTTCCTCAGTCACTTCTGTCGTCACCGCAGTTGTCGCTTCCAGATGTGAAGGGGCCCCCGTAGCTACCCCAGATATTGTGTGAAGACTGTGGTCACTGACTTGAAGAGGTCCTCGACGCATCGACCGGCGTTCTTCCCGAAGCAACGGGAGCCGCTCACGATCTCCCTTGTTATTTTTGTGTCCATTTCTAGTCTCGTTGTTATCAGTGTCCGAGTCCGTGTCACTATCGTAGTGTGTTTTGACGACCGTGTTGCGTTGTAGTTGAGGTTGTAATAGGGCTGGATCTTCGAAGAGTCCTCCATGAATGCTGTTGCGACCAGGACTTGAGGAGGATGAAGATAAGGGTGATGAAGACCGTGCTTGTGTCCCAGCTTTATCTGGTTGATGGTTGTGCATTGTGCGAAGCTGACAGGGTGTGCCCACTTTTTTTTTATTTTTCTTATTTATTTTTTTTTCCTGGTGGGCGTTTTCTCGAGTCAAATTGTCGAGAAGGGAAGGAGGGAGGAGGAGTAGGAGGGTAAGAACAAGGGGTGTAAGCGTGTGTGAGTGAGAGATAGAGATAAAGAAAAGGAAAGGCAGAGAGAGAAAGAGAGAGAGAGAGAAAGAGAGACAGACAGAAAAAAAAAAAAAAAAAAGAAAAGAAAAGAGAGAGACAAGAGGAAGAACGAAAAGAAGGCGCAAAAAGGAAAAGGAGGACTGCTGACAAAGATCT
The DNA here is from genome assembly GCA_011634665.1 of Mortierella sp. BCC40632. Taxonomy (NCBI): domain Eukaryota; kingdom Fungi; phylum Mortierellomycota; class Mortierellomycetes; order Mortierellales; family Mortierellaceae; genus Mortierella; species Mortierella sp. BCC40632. The sequence goes on from WAEK01000002.1 coordinate 2,015,116, forward strand.
GGTGTTGGGCTTATAGGGTTGTCCTTTCTCTCTCTCTCTGCTCTTGAGGAGCAAGCCGGGTACTGAATCAAGGCGCTACCCTTATCCGAAGAGTTTTGCGGAGGGTATAACTGTTTACCCAGCCAAATATGCAAAAGCACTCGCCGCGCAGTCGGCTTTTTGTTCCTGCCCCATCCTCTGTCATATCATATCTCACTTTTTACAAACACACGCACACACGCACACACACATAAAAAAAAAAAAAAAGCCCGGAGGCTGCTACTGCTCGAGGCTATGAAAGAAAAAAAAATAGTAATCGGTGCCTCTAACCTTTTCCTGCAGAGGCGCTTGACACACAATTTTTATTACAGAAAAGTCTTGATCGATCCAGAGATGGGCGCCAGCAAATGGACTGTGCCCAAAGTCTGGCTATTGTACATTTACAAATAAAATAAAAGAAACAAAAGGACAGCGGGGTAGAAGAAAAAATGAAAAGAAGAGAGGAAGATGAAGGAGAAGAAAAGCAAGGTTCTCTAAAGCGAGCAAACTACTAATACACAGGTCCTCTCTCTACGTTAAACAACACGATCAGAGTAGCCTTATTTCGATCAAAAGGCCCTGCCAATGAACGACACCAGATATCGGACTCCATGGCCTACACTGGCCACAGTACGAACAAGATCATCCAGACCATAGACAAGCGCTTCCACGATCCCGATGACTCTTGTCAGACACCAAAGGACCACAAGTACGACCGTCCCATCCCAACAGAGAATCACGCATTGAAGCCAGAACGGTTGCTGCCTTAAAAAGTTGCCATGTGCCAAAAAGATCTCGAGCATCATCTCAAACGCCTTGCCGATGCCGAATATATCATGGATTGCAAGGAAAGTATAGCTACTCATAGTCGTCCCTTCTCTGAACTGAGTCGATGGTGTTGTTGCTACTGATGTCTCAACGGCATTCGATTGTCTGGGCCAGAGTTGGGTCGAAAGTGAAGTCTGAGAGGAAGATGCAAGTGCCGATGTCGACGGTGATGATAATAATGTGAACGGGTGCTTGTTCCGATGTGCTTCCTCCTCTTTGAGCTGACTATTCCAAGGAGGCGACCACCACGCCTTGGGAGGCTCCGGCTCTTTTGACTTTGAGAAGAATCCAGTGCGTTCTTTGGTGTTTGAGTGCTTGACCTTTTTGGTGGATGAAGGTATAGTCGAAGGTTTGGGTTTCCAGAGTCTGGTCATGAGCTTCGTGAACTTGTTCCTTTGATCATCTTCGTTGTTCTCGGGCTTTGACCTTTTCTTGGCCTTGATCTTTCCTTTGCTACCATTGCTTTGGTCCTTGCCAAGACTTTCGTGTAATAGAGACATTGATGCTGAGGAGATTGGTGTAGCATCCAGAATAGTAATAATAACAAAAGCTGCTCCCAAATGCCGTTGTTAAATGGGTCACTAGTCGAAGTCCCCCCCTACTTTTGTGCTGGATGAGTGCTGTGAAGGAGTAGGGAAAGGAGGGTCGAAGAGTTGGGACAAGGCAGTGATCGAATGCGGATAAGGAGCCCGACTGTTCAGCCCAAGTGGTGATTATGCTGACCTGCACCGTGGCCTTTTCTCTCTTTCTCCTTGTCTTTCTCTCTCGGTGCGGTCGAGTGGGTGTTTCGGTTCTTTTGATCTTTTATAAGAATATATCCTGAGAGCCAGTTGGTGAAGAAAGAGGCTCGCCTTGACTGTTTTACTCTGGTCCTATGAGTTCAATGGTCGATGGTGTCGGGTTGAAATGTCCATGTTTCATCACAGAGGATGATGTTGTTCTCGCGTGTGGGTGGATGGTAAAGATGATAAAAGGGCGTGTGAATGTCGACAGGGGCATGATCGGACAGACATTTATGCCACAGACGCAAGGTGAGAACACTGCAGCAGGACAGGACATGCAGCCAGGTCAGGCAGGGGTAGAGAGAGAGAGGGGCTAAGGGAACAGGGGGAGACGGAGAGTCGACACAGGCCATGCGACTGAGCAGGTTTCCTGTGGCGTAGACCCTCTTTAATTGCACAGGGGTCTAGAGCGCAAGTCGTTCTCCAAAGCACAGACACGGACACGTCCGGTCGAATCTCTAGCGTCCTCTGCCGTGCCCTCACCCCAGCTGTTGATCCTATTCTCTTTCTCTCCTTCTTCGTCTCATCGTTCCATCTATTCCCCATCCACGCCATGATCGCCACCCGCCTCGTCCGCCTCGCTGTAAGCCATCATCACACTCTCTCAACTTTTCCCTTCTTTCTTTAAAATCCAATCCATGTCCCTCCCAGTCTATGATTCTCTTTTTTCATGACCACAGGGAGCGCCTCTGATCTCGTCCCGATGCAACACAGATCGGATCTGTGCACCAAATAAACAACAAAGGCTGCATCGGAAAGATCAGGATCACCAAGACACTTTGGACTTGGGGACAGGACTCAAAAGAAAAAGAAAAAAAAAGAAAAAAAACACCACCCCGACACCATAGATCGTCTATTCCCTAGCATCCATGCACTCTCTCCCCATCCTTGAAGAAGGGCAAATCTTGGCTGGGATACAAACAGGATCCCTCTCTTTTCTGCCCTAATGCACCAATCCCAGAAACTATGCTATTTCACAAAGACACTGAAAAAAAGCCAGGAACAAAAAAGAACCGACTTCATGAGCCAAAGGATACGATTCAATGAGGGAGAGAGAAAGGGGAAAAAGTTCAAATCTGTTTATTCCTAGCCATTGTTTTGTTCAATCTCTTCAAGGAACTCCCCTTCTCGACAGAACCTCGACAGATCATCGACTCTCTAGGCACAAGCGCACAAGAGGGAGAGAGTGCGAGAGAATCACATATTTTTGACGCGCTCAGCAGAATGCTAACTACAGTGAGATCTTTCTTTTCCTCTCAATGTTGGAATAGGTCCCTGCCCGCGCCGCCGTTGCCCGTCAGGCCGTTGCCTCCATGGCCGTCCGCAGCTTCACCGCTCCCTCTGCCCCTTTGATGAAGGGTATGCCAAACGACCATTAACTCTTGAGCTCGTAGTGCTTTTTCTTTCTTCTCAATGGTCTCGATGCTAACTGCGTGTCTACTATCTTGGGTTGGTCTTCAATTGGATCTAGATGTCATCAAGGATCTCTACATTAGCGAGCTTCAGAAGTACAAGCCCACCCCTGAGGTAATGCATTTCTCTCTCTCTCTTTTTCTTCTTAATATCTAGAAATGAATCAAGAGTTGAAACGAGCCATCTTGATATCTAATCATTGGATTGTCATTGGGACCCCTATCTCTTCCTGTTCTTTCATTCCAATCCATAGGCCAAGGGCAATGAGTCTTCTCAGGTCAAGGACTTCAAGACCCCTGCTGCTCCTCAGGTATTTTTTTTTTTTTTTAATAGCGTCTTTGATATTAGTCCACAATGCTAGCCACACATGGTCTCTCTCTACACTTGCCGGTTTACTAAACTGTTTTGTGATTTTACTCCCGGCCAACCATTTAGGTCCCCGTCATTGATGCCGCTGCTGATCTCGCTGCCTGGGAGACTGCTAACGCTGAGGTCGTTGACGCCGTCAGCCAGGAGGCTGCTATTGAGGATGAGGATGAGGAGGAAGAGGAGGAGGAGGAGGCCGGTGCCCACCACTAAATCATCTATTTTAACCCCCCCCCTCCCCTTACCTTTTTTTACCTCAAAGTGAAAGAAGAACCTTCTTCCCCCCTCCCCCTCTTCTTTTCTCTTGATTCATCCTCCTCTATCCATTCTAACGTGTTCATAGATTGACCCTGACTTCTTTACGCGTTCAGACTTGTTCCTATAACTACCAATTCTGCTCCACTCCATTCTCTCTTTTCACATAAACTAACAAGTTCCTGCACTCTTTTAGCATTCGCTGAAGAATGCGAGATCTATTGTGAACAACAACAACAACAACAACAACAACAACAACAACAAAAAGTGTGTGTGTGTGTGTGTGTGTGTGTGTGGTTTGGCATTTTCAACAACACATGTAATCTGATATTGACTTGCTTTCAACGATTGTGCTTGTCCTGGTTTTCCTAATTCTTGTTTAAATCATCCAATGGAAAAACAAGGTCGCAATGCATACCGTGGGATATTTTGTAAAAAAAAAAAAAGTTGTAGTTTTTGATATTCGGACAAAAAAAAAAAAAAAAAAAAAAAAAAAAAAAAAAGCCCTATTTAAAGGGGGTTGGCCACCAACTTCTTATGCGAGATGAGATTTGGCGGGTTGCTTGCTTGGAATGGATCGTTTGAAATAAAACAAGGCGTAAGATAAAAATCAAACTCCATCTTGCTAAGCGAATAAGAGCTGACTCGAGGTTTTCTTGAGTGGCTCTATATTGGTCAATGCTGTTTGCCAGCTCTCTACCAGCAAATCATATTCCCTTTGGAAATCTCGATGATCAAAATAACAAAGACAGTTAGTTGGAAGAGCATGTTGGTCAGAGTGTAAACATTAGCGAGGGAACGCGTTCTCTCTGACTATCATCTAGGAAGCCAATTGATGTTACATGTATCGCCACTAGTTGGCATGTTGGGTAGTCAAGAGTGTAGAAGGATGTTACTTGAGGTCACACCAGAAATTAGTGAGAAAGTGGAAGCAGTAACAAACGTGCTGAGGCGAGAGTGAATCGGGGAAACAGAACGCGTTCTCAGCACTGTTTTTTTTTTTTTTTTTTTTTTTTTTTTTTCCAAACTGTGAAGTATGTGTAACAGATGGAGGTGCTCCGCCCAAGTTGGGCAATATGGTCAGTGGATACAACAATCAACACACTGACCCTCTGACATTTATTGCCACGGAACTTGTACTTTGCTAATGTCATGATGTGATGGGGGACTATAGTTTCCAAGGAACCATCATATGGGACCTCACAGAGTCAAAGTTGTCAAGGGGTAGACAAAGTCACTTGTGAAAACTGGGAAGGCCACAACTTTTATTTAGAGAGGCCGAGCTTATGGATAATTCTGGAGCTAGCTGGTGCTTGATTTTTGAAGACACCTTTTTTTTTTTTTTTTTTTTTCAAGTATGATGTGATCAGCTAGTGTTATTAGTGTATAGGGGGTGATTCTTTTCTTTCTTCTTCATCTCCACTGGATCGATACGGTTGCCTAGGTCGCTCTACGGCGACATTGGGTACTGTTGATGATACTGTGGTTGCAGCATCAACTGCTCTAGTTGTGATTGATGATGGTGCGAGGACGATGTTCTTCGAAGTTGAGATGCGAAATTCGATGTCCTTCCTTCAGCATCACTAATGGCATTGGCATTCGGGTTCTTTGTTGTCGAAACTGAACAAGAGGATGACAATGCTGCTGCCTTCACAGGAATAGCAGCGTCTGTGGCAGGGGCAGTGGAGGAGCAGGAGGAGGAAATCGTGGCATTGGTTTCCACCACGGAGGTCTTTCGTTGCGCGGGCATAAATACCATGGGCGTGGTCGCCCCAGCAAAGGGGGCCTTCTTGCTAAAGGGAGACCCACCAAAGGGAAAGAGAGTCGTAGTCAGATATTTCAGAAATCCCATAGGTTTCTCCGACATGGATGAAGAAGATCCGTCGGGAGGCGGGATGTTGTACGCCATGCGGTAATAGTTCTGACTCTTTTGCCAACGGCGAAGGTACAGCCTGTAGGAGACAACCAACCCTAGTGCGAGGAGTCCAACAAAGACAAGGCTGCAAGAGGCGACAGCAACCTCAGTCGGTGAGAGTGACTTGGGAAACAGCGACGCCGGCCATTTCCAGGTAAACGTAAAGGGTGAAGAAGGTCGCCGACGAAGAAACGGAGGCCAAAAGTTATTTCTAGAGTCAATTGTATCGTCCTGATTGGGGTGTTGGCCACGATGACCATTGTGAGGCTCATACGTGCTCCGTGGAGGCTGATCCAGGTCAGACTCTGCTGGCCACCGTTCAGAATCCGATTTGGGTTCCTCCACGATGTAGGGTTCATCGTTAATGAAAATCACCTTGGGCTCATCTTTCTTCAAGTCCTCAAACAGAGTCTTTTCCTCCAAACCTAAGTGGCTCTCTGATACTGGTGGCTGCAATGTCTCGTCCATCGATAGCTTCGGCTTGTCGCTGACTTCTCCATCGTCTTCGAAATTGCCATCATCGTCAAAGAACCGACGGTGCAAGGGCTCTGCATCATCAGAGTTTGACACGCCTTCCTCCTCTGCAATGAGTCGTTGAGTCTCGACAGAACTCTCCAACAATTCCTTCTCCATTCTGTTATCGTGTATCGCTGCCTTGAGCGCCCTTTGGAGTCCTCCAACATGCTCAATACCCTCTTGGCCAAGGTTCTTGGGATGATTGGCCTCATTTTGAGCAGCAACATCTTCTGCTACTGAGTCCAGTCCAATGTCGTCAGCATGCTCAAATGTAGCCGCAAGGAGCGCCCGTAGTTCCGGATGATGGTCTTCCTTTAATGGGCCTAGAGTCGTTGAGCTGGGTGATCCTAGTTCCTCCCTCTTTTCAGCACCTGCAAATCCAATAGCCGGACCGTACTCTCCATCGTTCGAGACCAACGGGGATATTCCATCTTGGTTTTCAGCATATCTAGCTGTGGCAGACTCTGCCTTGGTTTCAGTATTACTCTGCCGTTGCTGTTTCCGTTGTTGCTTTTGCTTCCGGGACTTTTGTGATTTTCGTCGTCGTTGTTGTCTTCGCTGTGGCTGGTTCAGAAACACAGGCAACTGACTCTCCGAGTTGACGATCGATTCGTATGCAGAAAAAAATCGCGTAGGCTCGGCCTGAGTCATGGTGATCACAGTCGCTTCCTCTATCTCCTCCTCCTCTGATGGCCCGATAAAGTCTTCTGCTCCAGGAAAGGGCACTTCCTCAGCTGTCAACTCATTATCTTCAATGGCTCGCTTGTGCAGTTGTTGCGGGTGTGGTGGGTAGTTCGACTCAATGGAATTTGAAGCCAGGGCATGACCGGAGGTGCGTTGTGATCCGTGGTTTTTAGAGGTTGTGGAGAGAAATGAAGGAAGGGAAAGGGATCCCAGTCGGCGAGAGAGCGATTGTGAGGATGCCTTGAGGATCTTTCCAACATCGAGGCTTGGTGATGAGGAAGATGTTGAAGAGACTCGGTGAATGGGCTTTGCATGAGCAGTCCATACAAGGGCCAAATAGCATGCCAGTGATAACGAAAGCAGGTGGAGCCTCATAATTTAGACGAGGGCAAAGGTTGTGGGTAGCAGATGTTGAGATACTAGAGCAAAGAGGAGAGAGGAAGAGAGGAAGAAAGAGAGAGAGAGAGAGGATGAGAGGATAAGAGGAGGAGAGGAGAGGAGGAGAGAGAGATGAAAAAGAAAGAGAGATGTGAGGTCAATAGTGGCGACAGGGAGTAAACTCTAGTGGAAGCAAAGTAGAGGCAAAAACGTGGAGATTATACGTGATCTCCTCGCCAGACAGTTTATGCGAGAAGTATTCTATTGAAAGACATGCCTGAAAGAGGGCCATTGAGTCTTTTTCAGGGTGAGGGGAGAGATTCAGGATCGTCCTTTTTTCTACCATTGTCTCTCCAAAACAAATGGTCTTGATCCGTTTATGCGTGCAGACACGCAGACGCGCCTAAGACAATTCGCACAGACACCTATGAATTTTTTTTTCTTTATTTGAGAAAACCCTCTTGAATTGAATCTTATCTTTTACTCGCTTCCCTCTGGGACAGTCAACAAGGGCGTGAGCTCTTTCAGCACATTCTCCGTCTCTTCGGGGTTGATAATCCAGAGAGTGCAGCAGCTCGAGCGTGTGGCAAAGTCATTACCAGTCGACAAGAACTAGAGAAAGAGAGAGAAAGAAGTAAAAGAGAGAGAGAGAGAGAAAAGCGCAAATGCGTGATAAAGCCGCGGTTGCTCGTTAGGCACTGTTTTGCATGAACGTACACTATTCTATCGCATCCTTCTTAGCGAGTTCTCACCTGGTCTCCAACGTGGAGAGTAGCATCTGGAGCTGCACCGAGATAGGTTTGCAGGACTTGGACACCGATAAGCTTGTTACCACTATGACGTAGACATAATACAAAGGTGAGGATGGGATTCTGGAAGAGCATCAATGCTGGGCGAGCAATCAAAAGGTTTAACTTACATGTCAACGAAGACATCGTTGCCGCCGTTGAATGCACAGAATGGAATGGCGGTCTTGGTTGAGCTGGACATTTGCTGGTACTCAAGCAAACGCTGTTGTGTCGAGAGTACACACTCGTCCAACTGCTCTCGGGCAATCTTGCAGTCACCAACGGGGACAATGCCTACGGCGCGCATCTTTCTCAGAGTGGTTGCCTTGAGGTTCATGGAAGCCACGCACCGTTTAAGGTTCTCCTCTGCGACATCCAAGAGCTCTTGAATCTCCTCTGGCTTCCACGCCAACATTGAGGCTGGTTGATAGGTTCTACAAAGGGATAATTTATATCAGATTAGAGGCAACAAACAGAGTGCTGAACCTTATTAAATGATACCAGGGAATGGCACTTACTCTGGAGCAATATAGGTCAAACCAACCACTGGTTCACCATTGTCATCCTTCTTCCATCCGCAACGGAAGAGGTAGTTACATTCACCTCCAAGTACATAGAAACGTTCGAGCAGTTTCTCGGACAAGTTACGTTTCTGGAATCCATTCAAGAGACCTTTAAGGCGGTCCTCGTACTTGCTAGCATCGCCAGGGTATCCGGCAGCAGTGACGATGGCGACTCGGAGACCAGCACGCATCAAAGTAATCAAAAGTGGGATCAGGGGAGAGCAATCGGTGAAGCAAGTTCCGTCATCGTATAGAGTCATATCTCCATCACTATCAATATTCGACGGGGAGAGGCAACATCATATTAAGTAGGATACTCTTTGACTAACACTGCTGCTCTCTTTTCTCTATGAACCGCAGCAAGCATTTTCTTACAAGGTAATCAGGCTGATGGTCTTTGCAATAGCCATGACTTGAGCTGTATTCAGGAGTCTATCGCCGCCACCAAATAGAGTTTACGTGTGGGAAGAAACAATGGGTGAGCAACACTTGACCTGATGCAGGCGCTCTGTCCTTTTGGTCGTGTCACAAGCACACAAGTGAACTCATTTGCTTGGTTCGGGTCTTTTGGTCTGACGTCGACAATTGCATAGTTATTCTTGGGATACATGCAGAACAATATCAAGGAATCGAAGGGTTGAGAGGGGATCATCTTACCTGCGAATATCGTTGAAACTTGGTGGGACGAACCGTCTGGCAGCAATTGAGTGCTTTGCATTGGCATCTAGGAATGCAGCCTCGAGTGGCAATGAGGTAAAGAATGATGCCACCGACGGCACGATCCGATGCAGTCTTGAATGCTCTGGTACGCCCTTGGCTGCTTTTCTACGGTGTTCTTCAATCATGGCTTCGACAGACCGCATGATCTCGATATATCGTTGAAGGTTGGCATCGACCATGGGTCGATCTTCTTCTTGATAGCTATCGTCTTCACCTCCACTAGAGTTGTTGTTTGGTCCATTTCCATTTCCACCTGCGCCATTGAAACTGCCCTGGTCATTGCTGTTGACAACAGGCGATGTCAAGACTGGCTTTCGTGGTTTGGCATGGAGAATGAATGGAGTGAGCAGCAAACTCTTGATAAATTCGATGAGCGGATCGCGTTTCTAAATGAATGTGAGAGCCGAAATGGGATGATGTGGAGGAGGGAAGGTGAGCATGACCATGTCTCTTTCTTCGTTTCCATGGCGCGTCACGCTGACCCAAACGGGTGTTTCTGCCATTACATGAGCACGCAGCTGGTAGTTGATCTAATTCCATGGAGGCAAAAGAGTAACAGAGGCAGAGTGTTAGGGGGGTGAGCGCAAGGTTCAAGGACATGAACTGATCCCGAGATATTGGAACCAACATTCAAAAGCAAAAGACAGCTCAGAGACAGGGTCCTACTCTGTAAGCGGATGTCATGATGAAGTAGGCGGGACGGCGAGAGAAGTGCTTGAGCAAGAGTGTGGAGGGGGAAGGTGATGTGCGAGTGTAGGTGGAAAGGAGAGGTGGTGGCGAGTGGGGGCGGAAGTGGTGTAGAGATAGTATAGACAAGAGAAAGAACAGAACCCAGAACCAGGAACCACCCAACAACAAGAACAAGAAGAAACGAAACGGACGAGCACGCATTTTGGCTGCCTTTTTAAAGGCGACGACCATGTTTGTGACTGTGCGGGTACCAGCCTTCCGCATGCGTTCAACTAACCTTATACCTCAGTCCGATGCAGCTGATGAATGCGGAGAAGTGGGTAGCGCCTACAAGCACGCCCTGCGATTGGTCGACCACACATATACTCGTGCTCTCATAAACCACGACTGCTTCCGAACCCTTCCTGCCAGCGGCAACGGTAAGGCTGGTAGGCTATTCTCTTGCCTCTGGCATTCTTGGTCCCCTGTGGTGCTTATCTTGTGAGTGTATATGTAGTTGCCACTTTCACAATGCACTCAACTGTAGTGGTGCCATGGACGGGGTCTCTTTAGTGCCGTTACTTGATACTCCAATGCCAGTCCAGTGGATTAGAGCCTCACATCCTCCAAACAATGCAGGACGCCTCAGGGAGAGAGAAAAAGTAGGTCGAACGGAGGATTAACTTGTTGCAATTTGGTCACCACCAATCCAACCTTCTTGTTCACCCCACAACCTTGTACTTCCCTTTTCGAGCACACAATTATGAAGACGCCTTTCGGCGTTTATCCAAACAAACTGAAAGTTTATACGCTATGAGAGGATAGACCACAAAAAGGACAGGTTGTCCAAAGCCGTGTAGCTAGAGGGCGCAAGTGACCAAACAGAGTCAAGAGGGTCAACTTCTCTCTAGATCTCTAGACGCCTAGACACCTAGACGCCTAAATCTCTAGGTTTCTAGACAAAGTGTAGAGGGCGAATGTCATTTGCTTAGGACAGATTAAAGTATATCAGAGAGGCCAGCGGGAAGCAAGTCTGAAACCATGAAGGCCCTGACAAACCTACCAAGTGAATGTAACCTAATCTGATTGACAGTGAATGGCAGCCAAGGATAGGCAAAAGGCTATGAAGGAGTCTTTCTCGGAGCATTCAGGGACCTTTATATATACCCATTCCAGCCCCAGTCAGAGATACTTCAGGTACCAGGGAAAGACAGAGATCTGCTTTTTATTCTAAACGGATATTCGAAAAGTTCTGACACCATCATTTCTCGTACGAATCAGAAGCCTCGTGTGTCGGCCCCGGAGCCCTGCCCTGGATGGACTATGTACACCGCGAACAGAGGTCAGGAAGGCATACATCACACTGACGATGTTATCTACCCAATAGCAGGTTAGCGGTGTCCGTTTTTACTCAGAATTGAGTATCGAGCTTGGAGAAGGTGGAGGAACAGCATGGAGAGAGAAAGCACAAAAAGGTCATAGTGGCTTAGTGTTTCATCGTTCCACATGCATGCGTGCGTGCACTCTCTTCTGAAGAATAGGATTGAACACCCCTCCTCCTCTTCTCCTTCCTCTTGCATTCATCGATTGTCCCATTTACAACATCACTTCCCCGGGGTTTCCTCCACCCCTAGCTCATTTCTTCTACGCCTCCTTGACAGCGTAGCCTAGAACGTTCCCTTGACTGACTGATCAGCAGCAAGCCTGTTAGATCACCCTAATTTATTTCGCAGTCCTACAGTCCTCATTGACCAACTCAAACAAGAGATCCCCCCTTCCTCTTCTCCGCTAAAAAAAAAGTAAACCAACATTCAAAAGGGCATCTGACTCGCAGGAAGCTTTGTCGCATCTTTCCCACTTTCTTCTCTTCCCACCTTTACATTTTTTTCTCTTTTGTTACTTTCTTCCCCTCCTTTCTCTCCTGCACCTTTTTTTTTTCCCTCCCCTTTCACGAGTAAATTATCCCATGGAGATCGACCTGACCGATTCCCCTAGCGCGACATCTGTCTCGACTCCTACAGACGGTGGCAGTGCTCTACTCCATCAACACAAGAGACGTCGTACAGACGATCCATCCTCGGACAGGGACGATAATAGCAGAGCAGATCCTGAAGGCGAAGAGATAGAGATGACTGATGGAATCCCTGGCTCGACCATCAACGGCATCTCGAACCCAGACTGCAAGACAATCCCTACAGGCGATGCGACACGATCTGCCATCTCATTGCATGAACCTCCTCAGTGGCAAAAAGTGATCGAAAAGGCCGTCAAGGCCATCGTCTCCATCCGGTTCAGTCAGGTCTCGGCATTCGATACCGAAGGTAGGTTTCGTGCTTCTTTGTCTTTCTTTTTCATTTATCATTCTCAGTTGTTTTTGGGTGCTGTGTTGGGCATGGCTCCAGGACTCTCTGCCTCGTTTACCCGTGCTTCGTAGCCCTATTGCTCGTTGGATATGCCAGCACACAGAGGAAGCACTCATTGGAGTCAACTCGTTAGCAGACTCGGAAGCGGTGGCATCAATGCAGACAGGCAGTATTCTTCTCATCTTGGAAGGGATGGCTTAAGCGAAGTATAGCCAAGGAATGCGTCCCGCTGCCGTCATCCTATTACCAGCTCTTTTTTTTTTTTTTTTTTTTTTAACGCGCAGCGGGAGCAACTCTCCCTCTCCCTCCCCCTCCCCTTGTGTCCTTGCCGCAACTCGATCAATCACTACCAGTGCCCCGGTCCTTTGCAGATTATGGAAGCGTTTGTCCTGCGCTTCGCCGCGGAGACATCTCCCCCCCTCATTGGATCTCGATCTCAGGGCAACCTGCGGGATAGAGGGAACCACCATTATGCAGCGGTGAATGGGCACTGGTAGCAGTGAAAGAGTCACTTACGAAATGCAACCACAATTGCGGGAATGTGTGGACAACTTGGGCAGTGTGAAGCAGTCAGTGGGACCTAACGTGAGGAGGAGGCTTTGGATTGCGTGCACGGGGAGGAAGAGGACCGCCCTGTTCAACAATTTTATGCAGGCCCGCATGCATGTTTCATCTTTGGCGGTAAAAAAACCGGGTTGAGCTAACCACCACGACTTGTTCTCATCTCCCATCCTTCTCTTTCTTCTACCCTTTTTTTTTTCTGGCTCTCCAGGTCCCGAGACTTCAGAAGCTACAGGATTCATTGTTGATGCTGAACGTGGCTTTATTCTCACAAATCGGTATGTTATCTGTCGTCGGCGAGATTTGTGCTTGCACCGGAGAATTGTTTCGATGATTTAATCCAGCTGTCATTGGTTTCTCACGCGTACTCTTATTCTTCCCTACTGTTGTTTGCAACTTTTAGACACGTCGCATGCTCCGGTCCATTCGTTGGTGAGGCGGTGTGCCACGATCATGAGGAAGTTGACGTGTTTCCTGTATATCGAGATCCAGTCCACGATTTTGGGTAAGTGGGATTCATCGCGTATTGTGTTTGATCTCACTCAAGATGGCTAGCTCTGCCATTAGAGAGGGATTGACCTCATTCAAACACTAGAGCCCTGACCAGTTCTTGTCTTTTCCCATGTCTGGCTTTTGGACAACAATTCATAACTCTGCGAAATACAGAATCCTCAAGTTCGATCCCTCAAAGATCAAGTATATGGAGGTGACCTCGATTCCACTTGCTCCAGAGATGGCCAAGGTCGGAATTGATATCCGTGTGGTCGGTAACGATGCTGGAGAGAAGCTTTCCATCTTGTCAGGATCTATCTCGCGACTGGACAGGAATGCTCCTGAATACGGAGATTTGACCTACAACGACTTCAAGTATGTAAAATATAGCTTTTGTTTTTTCTCCAGCCTTTTGATCAGACTTCAGTTGCACAAAGAAAATTAATCCAGAGCATCTCTCCCTTTTTAGTACATTCTATCTGCAAGCAGCATCGAGTACCAGTGGAGGTTCGAGTGGCTCGCCTGTGATTGACATCAACGGCAACGCAGTGGCGCTGCAGGCAGGAGGCAGTTTGAAGGCTGCCACAGACTTTTTCCTTCCTCTGGATCGAGTCCGACGTGCATTGACATGTATCCAAGAAGGAAAGCCAGTGCCTCGTGGCACCATCCAAACACAGTTCCTTTACAGACCTTTTGATGAGACCCGGCGCTTGGGATTGAGCCAGCAGACAGAGGCATTGATTCGAAGCGAGTTCCCAGACGAGATTGGAATGTTGGTAGCAGAGACTGTCCTCCCCAAGGGCCCTGCATGTGCAGTTCTGGAAGAGGGCGATATCTTGGTTTCGATCAATGGCGAGCTCATCACAAAGTTTGTCCCGCTTGAGGATTGCCTGGACCGCAACGTTGGCAAGGAGATTGAAATTGTGGCAGAGCGCGGAGGAGAGCAACGACGATTCACAGTGACGGTCCAGGACTTGCACAGCATCACACCAGATCGTTATGTCGAGATTGGAGGAGCTAAACTGAACAATCTCAGCTATCAGCTGGCTCGTAGCTTCTGTGTGCCCGTGAGTGGCGTCTATGTCTCGGAACCCAGTGGAATGTTCCGATTCGAAGGGCCGGACCGTGGCTGGCTGATTTCTTCGATCGACAATCATCCAATTAGCAATTTGGAAGATTTCATCGAGGTTATGCAAGGAATTCCTGACAGAGAGCGTATTCCAGTGGTCTACTATAGCATTGCAGATGTTCACACGACTAGTGTTGCAGTGATTCAGGTGGAGCGTCACTGGAGCCGATTCAGGTTAGCAATTAGGAATGACAAGACTGGTCTCTGGGACTTTAAGAACCTCGGAACACCTCTGCCACCCAAGTCAATTGTGCCATCGACGGTACGATTCTTGGAGTTGGACGAATCTCTTGGACCAGCAAAGGAGTTGTTCAGTAGTATGGTCAAGGTCAGCTACTACATGCCTTGTCGCATTGACGGATTTCCTAAGAGCAGGGTATGTCCTATGTCTTTTTTTTTTTAATTCTTGTATTGCTTAACCACTGTTTTGTAGTCTGTCGCATGGCAAACATGGTGGTCTAAACGCGTATCATTTGTCCCTTTGTCACACCAAACTTTAGAAATACGGAGCGGGATTGGTTGTGGATGCCGAGCGTGGACTGATTGTTGTGTCACGAAACATTGTGCCATTTGCCATGGGTGATCTCAGCGTGACCATTGCCGACTCGATCATTGTCCCAGGAAAAGTAGTTTACCTCCATCCAACACATAACTTTGCCATCATCTCGTACAACCCTGCTGATATTGGTGGTACCCCTATCCAGTCAGCCAAAATCTCGCCCATCAATCTTGTTCAGGGTCATCAGGTCTCTCTTGTTGCTTTCAACCATAACCAGCGACCAATTTGTCTCAAGACAGTGGTGACAGATATTACAAGTGTTACAATTCCTCACAATGCGACCCCAAGATTCCGTGGCATCAACCTGGACGCCATCACTCTGGACACACCTTTGGCTCAACAATGTTCTTCAGGTGTCTTGGCCGATAGCGAAGGCCGTGTTCAGGGATTGTGGTTGTCTTACCTGGGCGAGCGGAATAACAGTGGCCGTGACAATGAATACCATCTTGGTCTTCATATCTCGTGCATTATGCCTGTTTTGTTGCCTATGCAGAAGGGTATCTGCCCAACCTTGCGTAGTCTGAACATTGAAGTCATGCCAGTGCAGATGGCGCAAGCGCGTCATATGGGCCTGACAGATGCCTGGGTGAAGAAGGTCGAGGAAGCGAATCCTGCGAGACACCATATCTTTATGGTTCGACGTACAGAGACGGGCTCGATTTCGGCATCAATCTTGCAAGAGTTGGATCTGATCCTTAGCATCAATGGCAAGGTGATCACACGGATGTACGAGCTGGATGTGCAGTATGATGCCACGGAATTGGAGATGGTGGTCTTGAGGAAGAAGCAAGAGGTCAAGGTGACGGTTCCAACTGAGCCCGTGGATGGATCGGGAACAAGTCGATTGGTGATCTGGGCAGGAGCGATGATGCATGAGCCACACAAGGCCGTCTTGCAACAGAGCAAGACACTTCCAAGCCGTGTGTATGTGAGTGCACGATCAAAGGGAAGTCCATCGTACATGTATGGTATGGTGCCAACCATGTGGGTGACCCATATCAACGGAACACCAACGCCAGATCTGGATGCGTTGTTGAGAGCCGTGAAGCAATGTCCAGACAACAGCTATGTTCGAGTCAAGACGATGAGTTTTGATATGATTCCAACTGTTTTGAGTATCAAAACCAATATGCATTACTGGTAAGGAAAGGAGAGGGGGATCCTTGGAGAGGACATACTTCAAATATCGTTTGGTATTTCTCTTTATGTGCTTGATTATCTAATCCAATATTCCTCTCTTTTTATGCTACCTAAATTTATGATTCATGCGTAATAGGCCTACAGCAGAGATGGTCAGGGATGATAATGAAGAGTCTGGATGGCGCAAGGTGGTGGATACACCTGCAGGTTCTTCGTCAATAACATCGACTGCAGTGATGGACTCGATGACAGAAGTGGATCCTGTGGATGATGATGTGGATCAGGACGGAGCGAGTAAGAAGAGACGCGTCAGTGTAGAAAGGGGGCAAGATGATGTTGAGACGGAGTCAAGAGAGTAGATTTGGAAGTGAAGAAGGAAAAAAAAGAAAGAAAAAAAGTAACAAGTTTATATGTAATTACAACCCCAGCTCTCTATTATAAAAACACCCTCCTCTTGCTTAATTCATTTTTGGAACCACCGTCCACCATGGACTGACTCATCCTGCTTCAATCTGGGGCCTTGAGAAAAGGGATGAGGGGGCGAGTAATAGATAGTTTTGCAGCCCATAGTACTTTCTATGCTTGAATGAAGAGATATTTATTACGATGAGAAAGGAGGGTGTGGAGAGAGTGAGAGAATGTGGTGGACAAATAATACATGCAGTGCTGGATGAGATGTGAATATGGAATGATGAGTGTAAAGGATAAAGTATAGAAAGATATTGGATATTTTGAGTCTCTCAAGATCGAGGTCCTCGAGCTTGCTCAACAAGAGCACCCATTCGTGAAAAGACCAAGAATGTTACCGCACTTGCCGGTGCGGCCTTCAACAGTCCAGGGGTCAGACCCTTGTACAGCGCCAGATATCCCTCATGTCGAACAATATGGACCATGCACCGCCAGACCGTAGTCGGTTGACTCATTGGCATATTAGTTGAGGTTGCCATGGATAGAGTCCTTGATCCAGCAGTCATCTGTTGTTGTTGTTGTTGAACGGATCCTTGGATTTGAAGTCGTTTTCGGACCATGTCCAGAGGATAGACCGTGGTCTTGGAGATTACACCAGACAAACCTCCGCAAACCATGTCCTCCAATCCCAGTAGAACCTGAGCTACACTTTCTTTCCAATCTGTCCATTTGGTGGTCATGCCTTCAGTTGTCGAGGATCCATGTCTATGTTGCTGGGAGAGACTCGTCTGTTTCTTTAGCCATGAGGCCAGTTGCTTGAGGGTATCGTAGGAAGTAAACATTACGCCCATGTAAGGAATCACTTGAATCAGTGCCGGCGACATGCCACGGTAAAATCCCGTGATGCCATCGTTCCGGAAAATGTGTCCGAACGCCTGTAAAACACCTGTGTAGACCTATAGAGCAGAGGGGTAGAAGAGGAAAAAAAAGGATCCCCAAGTATGTCGCATTAACACTCTGAGAAACAAAGAGTCGAGTGGGCAGAATTATGGTCCTGGTCCGATAAATTGATTTTTTTTTTTTACCTTGACATCACGTTGTACGGCAAATCGTGTCCTCAAGAGATCAAAGGGATAAGTACACGCGGTACCCATGATTCCCGCAGTGGCTCCACTCAGAAAGGATTGGGTTGAAGATGATTGGAGGAGCGTGCCGATGGGCAGGGTGATCTTCCATGGTCCAGCCGATAGATCTAATCCCTTGGCCAAGGTTCCACTCTGCACTGATAACTCGGCTGTCCTGGCAAGCATGGATTTTGTTTGTTGATAGATCAGGAACTGAATACCGCCATATGTCAGGTAAAGGTATTCTGCTGCCATGTTGCCCTTCCAGAGACCCTAGATGTTGGGAAGGTCGATAGAGAGTAGAGTTAAAGGTTAACAATCTGACCAAAAGTTGCCGTGGTTTTCGCTGCCAATCCAAGAATACATTTCTCTTAGTTACCTTGATACCCTCCTCCCGAGCAATGGTAGCCATTCCTGAGAGCATACCATGGTACCTTGGCGAGACAGAATTTGAGCCAGCGGAGGCTGTAGTGATGGTTGTCCTAATGGTCCGGACAGAGCGATGTTGGTTGGGGGTCTTGTGCCGTAATACACCTGGCAGTTCTTTTCTTTGGGTCTGCAGCTAATATGAAGACATAGAATTCAGAATTGCGGTACTGTGTGAGCACATCTTTTCTATAGGATTGGGGTATTTATGCATCTGGGCATGTGTTTAACGGAGCAGGGGCACACAGGGGAAGGAGGGGAAAGAGAGATTGTTCGCTTCTTTCGAAAATCTCTGGATGTATATGTGTCTGTGTCTGTGTGTGTGTGTGTGTGTGTGTGTTGTATGTGCGTGTGCGTGAGAGAGTTTTCCACTCTTTCTTTGTATGGCTAACCCCCACCACTTTTTTTTCTATTTTTTCTCTCTGGCTCTTTTTGTACCTGGAGTCGGATCTTGACCACGTCTAGCGGAGCAACGACAAAACGAGAGACGACTCCTGCAGTAGCACCACACAAGACAGTCTCGGCATTTGTCAACTTGGGTGCCCCTGTGACAATGCTTTTCCGGTCATGGTTGGTGCCTGATGTGGCTGTGGCTGTGGCTACGGTTGCTGCTGCTGCTACCGCTACAGTTGCCGCTGTGGCAGGAGCAGTCGCTGCTGTGGTCATGGTTGAATGGCTGACAAAAGAGAAGGAGAGATTCTTAGGAGGATGTAATGCACTGTTGTAATGTGTGACCGAGATGCGAGCCCTTGGTCCCGACAAAGAGAGGGAGTATGCGTGTGTGAGAGTGAGAGTGAGAGTGAGAGTGAGAGTGAGAGTGAGAGTGAGAGAGTGGGTGAGAGAGGAGAAAGTAAGAGGCAAGTGGAATGAAGAGTGGAACAGTGGCAAAAAAAAAAGCATAGAGACGGATCGGGATCCAGGGGCGAAAGAATGACAAAAAGAGAAAGAGAATGGGAAGAGGAGGGGGGAAGAAAAAGAAAGCGGCAAAAAAAAAGAAAGGGAAGGGGAAGGGGGGGGAGGAGAATTTGAGGAAAGGAAAGAAAGGAAAAGAAAGAAAGAAAGAAAACGTGGAGCGCGGAGCAAAAAAGAAAAGAACGACCAATCCAAGCAAATCGATGGGGAGGAGAAGCGGACTTAACTTTTTTTTTTTTTTTTGTTTCCTCCCTCTCCTCAGCTCGCAAAGATTGGCAATTACTGCATGAGCCAAGCAGTATCCTCCTATCAAGGTTGTCCTCACAGCCATTCTGAAGGGGAGGGAAAAAGCAGCAGCGATGCAGCTCGCATCCTAGAGAAGGGACAAGAAGGGCTGGATGAGAAAAAGGCCTTACTTTTTGGTAGGACAGAGCGGCAAATAGCAGGGCGGTAGACAGAGGGTTTCTTGGATTCACTTGCTGTGCGAGCCCACTGTGTGCCTGGAGAACCTGTCTAGCTGATGCAGATCTCTATGCTTACCCATCAAACTCGGCGCGCAGGTTGAGACCCGACAGTGACCAAAAAATGATCCCCCAAAGTTAGAACGTGGGGAGAGAGAGAGCACCAGAGTTGTTTGTTTCGCAGTCCTCTTCCTCTCAAATCGGGGTCTCAAAGCCACTAGAAAAAAAAGAAAAAAAGCATTCCTTGGACCCATTGAGACAAAGTTCACCTCTTCTCTCTCTCTTTTTTTTTTTTTTTTTTTTTTTGCTGTTGCTCTGTTCATCGAGGGACAGCTCGGACAAGGACCCTATCAACCTTCAGGAAACGGAACCAGAACTCGAGAGAAGAAAAAAGAAAGAAAGAAAGGCTCATCAGAGGACTGCATTTCAGACATGGCTCGACTGGACACCACCCGCACATCCGCACATCAGTTGCGACCATTCTCTTCATCCCAGAACCTGCTCAACCGCGCTGACGGCTCTGCTCAGTTCGACTTTGGTAAAAAAAAAAAAAAAAAAAAAACTTTCTTTCGGCAACGCCATGTCGTTATGGTAGAATAATTGGAGTTATGTCCAATAAGGTGGGAAAATGGCACCTCTCTAATACAGCCAGGATGTCTCGCTGCCTCTCTCATACTCTTTACATTATAGGAGGATCATCGGTACTCTGCTCGGTTGTTGGGCCTGCCGAGGTCAAGCTACGAGATGAAAAGTTGAACAAAGCTACGCTCGAGGTTATTGTCAGACCTTTGGTTGGATTGCCTGGTGTCAAGGACAAGGCCTGTGAGCGTGCCATCCGCGAAACTTTGGAGCCAATTGTCATTTCTGCACTTCATCCTCGTACCCTTGTCCAGATCGTCGTTCAGACGATGAAAGACAACGGATCTGTAAGTATTTCTTCTCAACCTATTAAGTTCTCTTGCCCTTTTTGTTCATTCCAGGGCCGAGTTGACCCTCTCAATCTTACTCTAACACCCTCTTTCTTCTTCTGCTCGATGTCTCATCCAGATCTTGTCAACAGCATTCAATGCAGCTATCATGGCATTACTGGATGCCGGTATACCCTTGAACTCAATCATTGGATCCGTCACCTGTGTTATCGATAGTGAGACCAACGAGATCTTACTCGATCCCACAACGGAAGAAATTGCTCGCGCAAAGTCAACACACGTCTTTGTCTTTGATAACAAATCCTCAATACCATCTTCCTCAACAACGACCTCCATGGACGTGGATAGTTCTAATGGTGATGATGGCTCGCCAAGACCGCTCTTCTCGGAAAGCACAGGATTGTTCACAGAGAAAGAGTACTTGGATTGTATCAATGTCAGCTTTAAGGCATGCCAAGCCGTCCATGGATTCATTCGGACAGCCGTCTCAAAGAAGATTGAAAAGGAACATCAGCAGCTCCAGGCATAAGATCTCCCCTCTTAATTCCCTACACCTTTTCTGGCCAGCCTTGTTCTTCATAAACGCACTCATCGCTCATTCATTCTTTCCAATAAAACGCAAAATTGTATGTTACTCGAGGATTTGCTATACTTGAAGCCATCTGGACAATCCTTCCATTGTCGTTTTGCTACTATTCAGACTTTGGCAGAGGCGGAGATGCATAAATTCCAATCAAGTCGGTGATCTGTGCTCTCTGCAAAGCTATTATCTCGAGGACGTGCATCTCCTTGAGATCTGACCATGATATCTAATCATCAATTTAAAAAGAGCTGCTCAGACCTCATGCCCCTCTCGCTTTCAGAGGCAGGGGAAGGTAGGGAGGAGATACTCTATCCAGTCATGCTCCATACCTTGAAGTAGATTTTGAACCTCTCCATGAAGTGTCGCCTCTACAGGAGGAATGAAGCTAGTCAGTGTGGCCCTTACTATTCCTCTCACTTCTTCGGTCAGCTCTTTACTCCAGCAGTACCCAAACAGCTTAGTCATCTTTCTTTCATACATAGATCTGCCGACGTTCCAACATGGACAGGCCACCAAACTCCTTTGGCTAATGATAGTGGTAGTGATAGCGGTCATAGTAGTTGCTATTAGATCTTATACCTCGTTTCGATTCCTTTTCCCGTCAAAACACGTATTCCCTACTCCATACCTTTAGTTCTAGCCACTTTGTGATAATGTCTGATGAGATTGCAGGATGTCTTAATTCGGCAGTGTCATCCATAAATGAGATATATCGCGAGAGCGAGTACCGCCACTGGTCATCGTCAGAAGGAATAATGCGGCACTTGGGACACTCCTCAATCCTATAGGATGAAATTGAGCATTTACAAGTTGGGCTAATAGGTGGGAAGTGACTTATTAGCACCAAAAAGAAGCGGAAAAAAAAATGGCCCATCAAAACCAAAAGGCATGCAGCGATACAATACCACCTGGCGGTCAAAACATCAGTTCCCGAGGTGTCAATATGAAACTCGGTCAGGATCACATACGAGAAACCATAGGCGATCTCTTGCTCGTATTCAAAAGCGAGAATAGAATCGTAAGTAACAGCTTGCTATTATCTATAGGTTGGTAGAGGTCTGTGACGATAAAAGCCCTGAGTTGGATAGGTTACCTGTTGTTCCCATTGCCTCTATGAGTTGAACAATGTCCCAGATTCGATAGCATGTCTGAATGTTTTGGACTGGAACATTTTCTACCTCGGCAACTTGAACAAAGCTAGTATCAGCATTCTGGCGAGTCGTTTGTAGATACCATATGCAACTCTCTATTCAGTATGACCAGACACTCCTACCTGGGTTCATCTCTGTTGGAAGCGATGAACATTGGACTGCAAAGTGCTTTAACCACTATGTAAAATGAGTGTAGGTGGAAGCAAATAAGAATTTACGACTCTATTGAGAGGGGTTAGAAAAACCCCGTTTTAGAATAAAGAGTAAGCCCTAATTACCTCGGCAGTTTTGCAGACAGGATTGACCTGAATATGCGTTTGATAGCCTGCAGTGATTTGGGGTTTCTTGGCATACACCGAAATCTGTACACCAGATAGTACCAAGACTTGGAGCAGTAATTGGTTGGATAGGATGAGGTCTGAGTAAAGATATTACAGCAACTCCTTTTTTAATGGTAACTGCACTATCAACGTAGCCTCTTACCTGTTGACATCGGAGTCCAGTGAGGAGCAATACTCGTCATAGTTTCCCCCCAAAAAGTCAACGAAGCCTCCTGCCCTTGTGAATCGAACACACAAAGCGAAGTCTTTGCCAGCGGTCCATTCTTTGATCTAACGATAGCTGGACTCTCGCACTTGTTCCCAGGAAAGTTTAGATGATCCGAGCAGCTATGCTTAAAGAATAAGTTTGTATGAAGGGGTATGGAAAGTCCCAGCATTGGATACCTTTTTGACACAGATGACCATGTTGAAGCGTTGGGATCCTATTGAGTCTGCAGCTGAAATAGCTTGCTTGATGGATACCGATGGGATGGCCCCCCCAGTGTTCGCGCCGAGTGCCTCTTTAAACAATGTATCCATTTCAACCTGGCTTCCAATCTCAATTTTGTGGCCCGTTTTTCCTTCACTCAAACTTAGAAAGAATGGTGAGGTGGTTGAGGGAGCAGATGCAGGTGATACATGGTCCCGAGAATAGCTAGTCTTCTTGGTGTTCAACCTGACTTCATCTGTCCACACATGGACAACCTGATCAAGCTGGAATGGGGTGATATCAAAGATCGTATTAGTTGCTAAAATCTTAACATGTCAGGCACTGACTACTTTGGCTGCCATTCACCTACAGTAATGGTTGAATAGGAGTTGAGATGCTCCTCTGTCTTGTGCCAGTATTTGATGTCGATAGTGTCAAGGTCATCCTTGATCGTAAACCACTGTAACCATCGAGTTTTACTCTTGTCCTTCGAATCTGGGAACGCTTTGATTTCTGGCGCACGGATTGTTCTCCCTTTTGGTCGGGAATTTGAGTCAGTCAAGCGTGGTAACCCGACTAAAGCATCTGTTCTCTTATTGTTATCTTTCTCATCTCGATGATGGATGACACACTGCTCTAGGCTTAAAAGACTTACCAGAAACTCTCTTGTTTTTATAAAAACAAGGGACAAGGATTAATGCAATCATGAGCAGGTGTTCGTTACCTTTGGTAGTAGCACCATTCCCTGTGAATCAGCGGTTTACGTACCACAAAGCATTTCTCTGGCTGAAGATACTGAATCGGAACTATTGCTGCATCGGGGGTAAAATGCATAGGATGGGGTGCAAGTGTTCGTAGTGCATGGAAGGAATATGTTGGCACGACTGGTAGAGATAGGCGCGACTGACCCTTGGTGGCCAAGGATTGTCCTCCGCTTGTTTGGGACTGTTGGGACGCATGGGATAGGTAGGTGGGACTGGATTGTGAGGGCGAGGCTACTGCCTTTATAGGATAAGTGCCTGAACGAACGGAAGCCTGGCTCTCTTGAGTGGCCATGGTTGTTGGTGGCTAACTAAGAAGAACGATGCTCCTCAGTCCAGGAACTTTTTTGTAGAGGAGGAACGCGGACTTTTATTTTTTTGTGGGAGCTAATTCCACGTGATTCTAGGACATTATTTTAGGGCCACTCGCCCAAGAAATGTTTGCTCTTCCTTTTTTGCAAAGAGACTTCTCAATCATGTCTAGAGTGCGTGCCTACTACAGATGACCAGCTGAGCATCCCAATACTTCTATCCATTGCAGGACTGAACCCATCCATCCATCGATTCGCTATTTATCATCTCACAACGAATCAGCATCTGGATTTAGCAGAATGCTTTCGCCCCGCAAAACATCGCCCTGATGTTGATCTCAGTCATCGGCAATCTTTCTCTCAGAGGATCGAGCCAGACCGATTCAACAAACGAGCACTTTGCTCGAGAATCAGTGTCGAATTGTTTCTTTCATCTCTTCGGGATAGCAAAACCCTTTGGATTGGAAGAAGTTTTCTACCGCCTGTCAACTCTGCAGTGTGTCGATTGGAGCGAGGATGTGATCGGATGCAGGACTGGACCCCATCGATTGGTCAGGTTCCCTAGATCATCGACCCAGTCCGACTAGCAACTGATGGAGCCAGTTTTATTCGACCTTGTCCACTCTTGTGGAATGGCACCCTTGCCGAAAAAAAGAACTCTGTCCTTTTCTTTCCTTGGGATAATCGTTGACACTGGAGCGACATCAGTTAAACAGGAGCTACATCCTTTCACTACCCCCCTTTCACCAGCATACTTCAGCGATTTGACCAGTATCTTACTTGGTTCGTATTTTTTCCTCCCCCATTTGGTCTCTGAACCTTTCAATAGCTTCACGAGTACCAGTTGGTCGGCCGCCACCTCCCCACCGAGAAGGATGCTACCCCCAAGCTCTTCCGCATGCGCCTCTTTGCCCCCAACGAGGTCGTTGCCAAGTCCCGCTTCTGGTACTTCATGCGCAAGCTGAAGAAGGTCAAGAAGGTCAACGGTGAGATCGTTGCCATCAACGAGGTATGTCTCTTTTTTTCATATTGTGTAGAGGCAATGAACATTGTCTAGTCTTTTAGGGAACCAGGAGTCAACCTGCGGAGCAAATTGATTCTAACAGGAGCTCCTTTCAACTTGGAAATGTGTGAACAGATCTTCGAGAAGAAGCCCCTCCAGATCAAGAACTTCGGTGTCTGGCTCCGCTACGATTCTCGCTCGGGCACCCACAACATGTACAAGGAGTACCGTGAGTTGACCCGTGTCGCCGCTGTCGAGGCCTGCTACTCGGACATGGCTTCGCGCCACCGTGCCCGCTCTCGCTCGATCCAGGTCATCCGTGTCGCTGAGGTCTCCAACGCTGATGTCCGTCGCCCTTACATCAAGCAGCTTTTGGTCCCCAACCTCAAGTTCCCCTTGCCCCACCGCGTCATCCGCGCTGCCGACAAGTCCCACCGCGCTCTCTTCATGGGTTCGCGCCCCTCCACCTTCTACTAAATGTATTGCAGGATACTCTCGGCTGGAGGCCTTTTTTTTCTCTTTTGTAATTAAAGGAATCTGAGCAGTAGACATGACCCTGTATAAAGATACACATTGTTGCAATTATTGGAGTCTAGAGGAAGATAGAACCGGTGAGAGAAAAGAGAAGAGAGGAGGGAAGAGGGTCTGACCACAGCCGACGCCACTTTCTACACAGATTCGTCGCTGATACAAATAATCAGAGCGTATGTATTTGGCGGCAGTGCTGGAGCGATTTTGACTAAGAATGATGCAAAGCAGAGAAGAGGGTGCAGCCACTTTAAGCTCATTTGGGGTCATCTTCATCTCGCTTTTTCTTTGTTTCTTCACAACTTCTACATCCCATCCATGTCATACACCACACCGGATCCCAATGTCTTCTACCCGGTCCCGCCAGGGCAGCTGCCTGCAGGATTCGCACCACCTCCACCAGGAACAGCCATCCGAGGAGTTCCCATTGTCGTACCCCTCGGCTTCGAGATGCTCATCTCCCCAGAAGGATTCCCAGTCTTTATGCCTGAGCGAACACCCCCACCCTACGCCGCAACCAACTCTACACCTACTGCTTCCCATGCTAGTCCATTAATATCCCAGGGGTTACAACAACAGCAGGGCTATATCGCTCCAACGCCTCCTTCACGACATAATACCATGTCTTCCGTACATTCCAGTGCAGGAGCAACTGGCCAGTTTGGTAGCCCACCTCCGCCTTTGCCTCATCAGATGCCTGTGCCAGAACATCACCAGCAACAGCCCTTTGGACAGCCATTGCCATCCATGATACCCTCTCCACTTCCCTCGACCGCTGCTCTCTCTCCAGCACCGGTGGCCAACGTGCCCGCTCCTGCACCCGCCGCTGCGCCCGCTCCAGCTCCAGCTCAGTTAACTTTTGCTAGTGTCACGACGTCATTCCGCTCGTCGTCCGAAAGTATCAATGCATGGATATTTTACTCCTTGGGTCTTAATGTGAATGCTGGACAAAAGGAAATCGTCATCACAGTTCGTCAGCGACCAGGGTCCTACACACTCGAACAAATCCAACCGATTATGTATTCGATCTACGTTCAGATGAACCAACAAATCCAGGTCCCTGGTGGTCGACCACTGACAGCAGGTGATATCTTTTCTTGTCGGATTTCGACCCCTGATGCTGGAGTTAAGGAAGTTTCGATTTTGCTAGTGCATGCACCATCCGAGTGCAAGGCGCAGCTTCAGAACAAGGATGTTCTCTACGGATTGATGGCCACTCCCGACGAAGCAGCAGTGTTCTCTAAGTATGGCGCAGCGAGGTGTTTGACCAACATGGGCAATGACCTCGAAACTTGGCCCATTCCTCTCTGGTCAGACTGGAATCGGCCTTCTTTAGTATCCCTTCGAGACTTTCAGGGATCATTGACGGAGATGGTGCCCGTATTGTTGAAGACGAAGAACATTGTTGCCACCCTGGATACAATCACACATCGACTTACGCTTGTCATCAGTGCTAGTGCGCTCGAAACAATTCAAGCAGAGATGAAACGCTTCCCACCGGCACAGCCTGGTGTGATTTCAGAAGCGACCCGAGTGACCTTTACACTGGACCTGGATGCGGGGGCACAGGCATATTTAACCTGGAGGACGGGCCAGGAAGGGCCAGCGATTTTTAACGCACGACCTAACCCAGTCAGTTTTCATGGATGCTGGATGACCTTTTCAGGTATCGGAGCTCACCAAGGAAGCGAGCATAAGGAGAGCATTGCAGCTCAGGAAGATGGATTGGAGCTCAAAATGAGAAGCACAACTTGGGAGAGGCTTTATCAGGCACTGATTTCCAAGACATCTGCCGTGGTGCCTGTAGGAGCCGAGCATGTGCAATTGAGTTTTGCATGATTAGACTTAGAGTAATATAGGGAGTAGGAAGAAAAAAAAAAAAAAAAAAAAAAAAAAAAAGAAAGGCAAGGAAGAAGGATACGAGAAAAGTTGACCTTGACGCGAGGTATTAAAGTTACACGTGAGCTCGCTGTGAGTGATAAAATTAGCCCTCTCCTCTCCACAGAGCAAACTTCTCCCCACTACCTTCATCTCTTTCCAACTCGAGGCCCATGGCAGGACCTTCGCTTCGAACCAAGGGCAACACCAAGTCCAAGAGTACCAACAGTAGTTCCTCAGTGGCTACATCGACATCATCTACCTCATGGACCAAGGGAAAAGATGCATCATGGACCTCGACTACAACCACCTCGACGATGACAACTACCGTTTATGACAATGGAAGCAAAGTCGAAGCATCAGGAACCAAAAAGAGTTCTACTACAACCACTACCACATCCTCCAAGCTATCGCTGGCCGTCCACCGGTACTCGATTTGGCTTGAAGAAAACCAACTCAAGAGATATGCTCCATGGATCGCAATTGCTATTGCTGTCCTAGTTCGTTGCACCGTCAGTCTTGGACCCTATTCAGGTAACAATCAATTTGGAAAAAAAAAAAAAAAAAAAAAAAAAAAAAAAAAAAGGAACCTTCTCCTATGGGTGGAACAAAGTGTAGAACTAGTAGGAAAAAGAAAAAGAGAAAAGCAACTCTAATATCAATCTCTTCTCTTATATATATATAAAAAGGAATGGGTATCCCTCCAAGATTTGGCGATTATGAAGCACAAAGGCATTGGATGGAGTTGACGTTGCATCGTCCGATCCGAGAGTGGTATTCGGACAAGTCCAAGTGGTGGGATCTGGATTATCCACCTTTGACTGCCTACGTTTCCTGGATCTGTGGTTACTTGTAAGAAAAAAAAAAAAAAAAGAAAAAAAGAAAAAAGAAAAGAAAAGAAAGAAAAGAGTATTTCTTATTGCTAGGTTTAATCAAGAAAAGGGAAGCAATGGCCTAAACATTTCTAACCAGTGCTCCCTCACCTCACTCCTAATACGACTTCTAGTGGAAACATGATCAACCCTGAATGGTTTGCATGGGAAACCTCTCGCGGATATGAATCTCAGGATGCAAAGCTCTACATGCGAATCACGGTCATTATTTTTGATTTGATTGTCTATCTTTCTGGCGTCATCATCTTTGTCCATCGTTGGTTCGCCAACAAGCCTTGGACGCGTCAACACACGGCATTGATCTTGATCCTCATGCAGCCCGGCCTCATCTTGATTGACCATGGTCACTTTCAATACAACTCTGTCATGTTGGGTCTCGTTCTCTGGGCTGTAGCTTGTTTCTTGGGCGATCAGGATGTGCTTGGAAGCATATTCTTCTGCCTTGCATTGGGATTCAAACAAATGGCGCTCTACTTTTCGCCCGCTGTATTTGCGTACTTGCTCGGAAAGTCGTTCCGCCAAGGCTTTTTGGGATGGTAAGATGCAGGGAGTCTCTACACCACGACAAAACAAAAAAAAAAGTCAACGAGTTTCAAAAACTGACAGCACGCGTTTTTTATTTGGATTTTCAATAGTATCTGGAAGCTGATTAAGCTCGGGGTCACAGTGATCTTGACTCTGGGCCTTCTTTTTTCGCCGTGGCTTCAGTCTAAAGAGGAAATCCTTCAAGTCCTCAACAGGATCTTCCCTGTCTTCCGTGGTCTTTATCAAGATAAAGTCGCAAATATCTGGTGTGCTGTCAATGTGGTCGTCAAGCTTCGTGAAATGTTTGACATTACAGTCCTTCTTAAGTTCAGGTAAAGAACGGGAACGTCGTTTTATGAATCCAACATTCCAATATCACTGGTGCTCTCTCGTAGTACTCATTCATCTGGCTCCTTACCTTATCCTGAATTGCCAAATTGCCAATCATTTAGCACCTTGGCCACTCTGCTAGCCTTCCTTCCGTCGTGCCTTCACTTGATTGCCAAGCCCACTAAGCGAGGATTGATCTATGGCTTGATCAATGCCTCGCTCTCATTCTTCTTGCTCTCCTTCCAAGTGCATGAAAAGTCGATCCTTATCCCTGCGCTTCCCGTCACATTGTTGATCATGGATGAGCCTGCGACGGCATCGATCTTCAACACAATGGCAATGTTTAGCATGTTCCCACTCCTCCGACAAGAGGCTTTGGAACTTCCTTATTTTGTATTGCTCGGGTTCTGGATCTGGATGACCTGGGGCACCTTTAAGAATGCTTCCAAATTGCTGGGACTTGCGGCTGCTGTAAGTGAGAGTGTCATTGGGAGATGGCTGCTTGATCTGTTCTAGCATCTTTTCTAAGAGAAGTCTCCCCCTGTATCTAACTAAACCAATTTGCTCCGCGTTCTTCCTGGTTTCAATTGCAGCTGAATCTTTTGGTCATGGTGTCGATCCATCTGGCAGAGTTCCTAGTCCCTC
Source organism: Mortierella sp. BCC40632 (assembly GCA_011634665.1). NCBI lineage: Eukaryota > Fungi > Mortierellomycota > Mortierellomycetes > Mortierellales > Mortierellaceae > Mortierella > Mortierella sp. BCC40632. The sequence continues at coordinate 2,044,873 of WAEK01000002.1, forward strand.
CACCTGCTCGGTACCCAGACATTTATCCAGTCATGAACTCTTTGTGGAATGCCGCTGGATTCGGACTCTTCTGGCTCTTTTTCAATTATCGTCAGTTCACACTCGTGAACACACCCAAGATGGGATTGAGAGTGACCAAGTCTTCGAAACTGGAGTAATTCTTTTCTAGTTTGCTGTTTGTTCTCATGTGAGGCTCCGATTCAGGAGCCGAGTGATCAATAGAGATCGAATCCCACTAGGGATGTCATCAAAGCATGTTGCGATAAATCATTCTTTATAAATCAAGAGGACAGCAGGAGTCCATGTCACCAGGGAGGACGATGGTTCCATTCGAGATATGTTCTTGGATTATGATGTCCCTCCCTCCTTCCCTTTCTTTTATATACGAGCTTGTGATCTCTCCGATCGTCTTCTGCGCATGTGTACTTGTCCTGCGACGACCTGGTATTTCGATTGCGTGAACTTCTCTACCTTCTCATTCTCGTCACTATCCTTCCCATTATCCACGCAGAGCTCGAAGTCTCTCCGCGAGCTCATCCTGTTCTTTCGCTTCTTCCTTATTGCTTTGAGTCAAGAGGGTATCTGGGGCATCCTCCATCACATTCTTAAGCTTCAGTCCATGCTCGTCCGCCACTTGTTGCATCAATGTATCGACCTCATCCATGGGTGTTGTCAATGCCGATTGGTTGCTCATTGTATTCTCCATGTATTGTGTCTGCACATCCAGATTCTCAAACTGTTCCTCAAACTTGTCCATCACGAGAGAGATCTTTTCCAGATTCATGGATTCCATTGCCCTGTCCATGCCCTTGACGACACTGGCCATTGACATGGTGACATTTCGCATGGTGACAGCTGTCTGAACTCTGCTAGCAACGGCATCGATCCTGGAGGAAAGGCGTAAGAGGTTAAGAGCCTCGTTCTTTTTCCGGATGGAGTTGGCAGCATAAATCCTCGCGCCTTCCATATTGCTTTGCTCAATCGCCTATTTCGTTTTTTTTTGTTGTCACGTCATAGGATCAGGTCAGTTACAAATAGGGCGCTCAAGAGCATATGGATAGCAACAACAACAAAGTTGTCATCAGTACCTTCTTAAGCTTGTTCTTTTCGATGCCTTCTTCTTTTGTGCATCTCTTGGCCTGGCGCTGAAGTTGCTTGGTTGTGAACTAGGTCAGTCAAGAAAGAAGGGGTAGAGGGAGAAGTGGAAAGAACATGTCGTTCAAAGCTAGGGCTGATTAGACTTGGGAAAAGAACTCAAAAGGAAGTTCTTTTGTTTTCTTTTCTTTTCTTGGGGCAGGTGACCAGAGAGAGTCCTTTGGAGGCGCCTCTGTCTCGCATTGAAAAAATCAGCGACTCATGGTAGGACTGGCGGTTTGTCCATGACCTTTTCCTTTTGCATCTATCCCTCCTCTTTCTCCCTGTCCCCATCCAATGCTGTTTTGTACAATTCCATACTTTGAGTTGAAAAAGGCTTTCTGCTCGTGGATAGAGAGTAGAGATGAAGAAGGTATTTAGTAACGTATTCTTCTACTTTCAGGCTCCGAGTAAATGTGGAGGCGTGGAAGACATGATGGCCAAAGTAGTTACAATCGTGGTTTATGGATGACATACTTTCCAGATTGCTCATGGTGTTTAACTACTATATGAATTAATGAATGAAAAAATGGGGGTGGGGTAGGTAGACAGAGAAAGAACGCGGCTACTGAAGAGGAAATGAGAGGAAAGAAAAGGGTGAAAAAAGACAAAAAAGAGGGGATGTCCATTTGCCTTGGCATCGACTTGCATTGGAGGCAAAGTCGTCTTTGCAAAGCCACCCATTGGATGCACTTGACTGAATAAAACCACACGCGAATCTCATCACCAAAGGTTTCGAACAGAACAAGAACCAAACACCGGTGCTGAACAACCTTGCACCAGCGTTATGTCCTTTCGCCAAACCATTGTGAAGAAAATCCAGGCACTGAATCGTCAGACAAGGTATTTTGGAGTGATTAGAGCACTTGTGTATGAGAGGGAAAAAAAAAGATTTACTTGATTGTTTTTTTATGCTTTGTAAGATCGTCCCATATTGAACTCATCACTCTTTTCCTCTATCCCTCCAGTCAAACTCAATCCGAAAACATGGGCGATTCTGATTTCGAGAGCGAATCCAACAACTTGATGGATATTTCAGCGGAGAATCTTAACAGTAACAACCTAGATATCGAGGAATCGGAAGACTTGGTACCCTCCCCTTCAGCAACCAAGGGGTCCTCAGTCAACTCACCAGCTGGAACTATTACAAAGTCAACCTCGTCTACCGACGCCACCATCACCACTGCTGCAGCTGAGCCAAACTTTGATATGTCAACAGCGGGTCGCATTAAGAAGACAGGCACCAAGATGACAAAGGCACAAGAGCATTATCGAAGCGTCCTCGCGCTCGCCCTGCCAGAGGGCTCGCATGTTACAGGAGATGCTCTGGATCGGCTATCTCACCTTTACGCGACCATCGTGAAGGACGCGAGCAATGCTGCTGTCAATGCTGCTATCACCAAAATCTCCAAATTGCCAATGTCTTCAGCACCATCGACTAAGCCAGAGCCAACCGCCTCCAAGGCAGCTCTGGCCAAGAACAAGAAAACGCGTCCAGCAACCGCGTCAGCACCTTTGAGCAAGTCCACTCATGCTGGAAAGAAGGGCAAAGGTAGGGAGAATCGGGGAGTCCTCTGCAAGTCATGACGTCAATGGAACAATGACGGACATGAATAGCTGATGCTGTCTTTCTCTTCTAGGCTCAAGTCTTAAAGCAGCCTCAGAATTCCGCAAGAAAACCGCAAGCGTGGCAAACAAGAAATCATCCAGAAAAACTGTAGATATTGAAATGTCAGAAGCTAATGGGGAAGAGGAGGGCGATGAAAGCATGGAAGAGGAATTTGAAGTCGAGTCTATTGTCAGCCACAAACATGTCCGTGGAAAGGTGATGTTCCGAGTCAAATGGGTCGGGTATCCGACGAGTCAGAATACTTGGCAAGATCAGGACAGCCTTACAGGATGCAAGGATCTATTGGAAGAGTATATCAACCAGCACAAGCTCGACGTTTGATAGGTCAAGGACGGGGTTATGAGTGAAGGGTAGCGGAAGAGACGAAGGGAAGGATGGTCTCTTTTTTTTTTTTTTTTTCTTTTTCGTGGAAAAAAAAAAAAAAAGGAAAATAGTAATAATAAAGAAAAAAAAAGGATCAGATAACCCAAAAGCAGTTGTCTTCATTCATCTTCCTTGAAGGAGATTTGACAGAAGTACCTGAGCAATCATCATGTCCTTTTCCACCAGTACACAGTTGTAAAACTGGTTCTACTGCCATGTTTTTCTCTTTCCTCATTTTTCTTTTTACCGCAAAGTGGTTGGCGTGGGCCTCTTCTACTCACCCTTGGATTGCAACCTCATGTTAACCCAAAGAAGGGGCGAGTTGTCATCTCTTTTTTTCTTTTTTCTTTTTTTTTACTGCATAGTCTGAAAGAAATCCATGGGTACTCCAGTCAGTTTCATCTTTTTCCTTCTCATGGACAAAAACCCTGCCTCCACTGAGGGAAAGTGATCATGAAAGAAGGATAAAGGAAGAGCAAAAAAAAAAAAAAAAAGAGAGGGAGAGAGAGATCTCTAGATGAAATTCTCCATGCTGACTAGTCCAATCGCAGTGGATCAATAAAGAGATGGGCAACAGGCACGACTACTTGGGACGAGATGCCAAAAGAAAGGATCAACTCATGGCCATGCGCAACCAAACAAAGGAAAGAAAAGCAAAAGCAAAAAGAGATGGCAGGGGACCAAGGTATTTGCAGGTGTGTATGAAAAGGTATGGAAGAAAGAAGGAGCTTCCCCTGTCTCATATCTCAACTCAACATGGTTCAAAAAACAAGCCGCCCTTTTCTTTATTCAGGAAACGAGATGGAAGGAAGAGAAAAAAGAAAAAAAAAGAAAAAAAAAAGAAAAAAAGAAAAAAAAAGATAGAAAGAAAAAAAAATGCAAGCTCATCATGGTTTGGGTTGGGTATACACAGTTTACGACCCTTGAATAATCCAAGGTGTAGCCTCGTCTTGGAACCATCCGTTCGTTGTAACATAATCTAGTTCATATCATCAGACAAAAAAAAGAAGTTTGGAGTCAGTGTCCTAACCTGCTAGCATCTCGGGCTCGCAGTCTCACGCGCTCACGCGGCTCAATAATGAAAATCCTGTTTTTTTTTTTTTTTTTTTTTTTTTACCTCATCACTAGCCAAATAGAGATACTTGGCATGGTACTTGCCAATAGCAGCATCGAGCACGACAACAGAGTCATTGGGGTAATACCAGATGTTGTCAATCATACATCTAGGACCGTCTACATAGATCTCTACTTCTCTTGGACCTAAGAATGAATGGGATTGATAATCATAAAACTGTCAGCGACACTTGATCAAACCAAAAGTCGGGGTCCTACTAACAAGATCTACAAGTGCACAATTCGAGATAAATGAAACACGGCTTGCCATAGTATCCTCCAGGGGGTTGCATGGAGGGTGGAGGTGGTGGAGGCGGGAAATCAACGGCATTCGACCATCGGTTATTGTTATATACAGGCCGTGCGGACGACGAAGTGGAAGATGAATTCGAAGGCGGGACAGGTATGGAAGGTGGGTGATGAGGATTGTTTAGGTGATGGTGAGGGTGGTGCTGCTGCTGTTGCTGTTGTTGTTGTTGCTGTGGGGGAAGAAGGTGACCGTGTGAACCTGGAGCAGACCGCATCATATGAGGCTCGTGCTCGATAGCCGGCATGCGGTGTTGTACAGGACGAGGAAGCTAGTTGTAGATTCAATGAGTGGAAAAACACTCCCTTTGGCTTAGTTCTTTCCCCCCTTTTCTTACTGTTTCTTCTACAGAATACGAGTTGTGAACTGATTAGGATCACTTGCGGGTGGGCTCGTGATCAATTACCTCCATAGCCTCAAGGTCGTGGTCAAGTTCAGCGCTGGTGACCATGCCTGGTTTGGCACTAGCGGGGAATCCTCGGTGCTCGTTTACAATCTTCAGTTCATTAGCCTCTATCCTTCTGTATTTTCTTGATCGCACGAGTGCCGACTTTTCAGAAATGACTTTTTGTGTTTTGATATCAGAGGGAATGGATAGCAGGTTAATGCAATGAGCGTGCATCGTCACAGTAAAAAGAGAAGAGAAAATTGAAGCTTCAAACATTGAATACCACCTACCATTGGAGCAGTAAGTGGTTGTAGAGAGATCGAGCTCGAGTTTCAGCTGTCGCTGTTTCTTGCCAAGGGTACGCATCATGTCCACACGGACATTACGTTTGGCGGACTAAAGGGAATATGGTACATCAAAGGAAGAGAGAGAGAGAGAAAGAAAGAGACAGAGTCATTCAGTCGGGTCGCCATAGGAGGGGCTATTCACTTCAAATCCCGAACAGAGTGCTGCATGCCCAATAGGAGCTCAGTGAGCTAGTCTTGTGTGTTCCTCGTGAAAAAAAAAAAAAAAAAATGATATGTGCAATGGGCAAGGTATTCTGCGATATCGTATTCGTGCTGAGCAATATCTGTTTTGTACTTTTTACCCATGTCGGCTATTCTCAGGCGCTGTTCTCGCTTATGTTCGATCTCTTGCATCAATGCTGTCAGCTCTGGATGTGTGCCTAGTTAGATAGACGGGGTACGGTATTATCACAGGGTTAAAATCCTCAATGATAAACGCTATCGCTCATAATGGGACATATCACCTCCGTTTCGTCCGTACCTGCATGGATCATTTCGACCTCTCTTTCCAGTTCCAGCATTCGTTCCTCGTACATCCTATTATACAAGCAGTCATACAAGATGAATAAAAGAAATGTCGTATGCGATAACCCAATAGGTTCATATTTGAGCAGTCGTCGTACTTGTCTCTGAGACTTGCAAACTCTACTTCAATGCTTGTCAATGCCTCCAGGGCATCCTTATGAAGCTGTTTTGTTTCTGCATCTAGTCCATTGTTGAGACATAGAGGCAGATATATGGGTCGTCGTATAAATATTGCAGGTTGAGCACAGTAACAAAGCAGGCCATTACATTTAAATCATAAACCGATGCCTACCTTCTTCTTCACCCGCATCTGCTTCTTCTTCTTCATCATCTGCTGCCTTTTCTGCATCTTCCTCGTGTGCTTCCGATTCAGTCTCCTTGTCCGACTGGGTTATACCTGAAGTACCAGAAGCATTTCGCTTGCGTTCCGGTGAGTCTGATTGCTGTCGAGAACGGCCATTAGGTGTCTGCTGAGTCTCTTCCTCTTCCTGTTCAGGCTTGGCGAGTAGTAGTTCCTTCTTTTCCGATTCTTTGTTGTCTTCCTGAAGGGATCGCTTGCGTCCAGCCGTGGCCACCGAGACCTTGTTATTTCCTGATGAAGTAGGCGTGCTTGTGGTTCCAGTCTTTGAGCTGTCGTTCTGATTAATCTTTGCCTTTGAGATGTGTTCTTCTTCATCCGAATCGTCACTGTCTTCAAAGTCCGAGAGTTCAGAGAGATCGTCGCCACTATCCTTGAGCTCTTCTTCGGTTGCCGATGGTCGATTCAGAACAGGCTTTTGAGGAGGAGGTGGCGGAGCAATGTCTTTCTTGGTGGCTTTTGATTTCGAAGGCGGCTCATCCTCCTCATCATCCCCATCGTCCTCAATATCTTTGTCATCCCCATCCTCAGCATCAGCATCAGCATCCTCCTCGTCTTCCTCATCTTCATCCTCATCGTCGTCGTTATCACTGCCATCAGGCTCAGGAAGGTCACTGTCAGAGTCGTCGGAGAGCGCTGTTCTAGAGCCCTTGGTCTGGCGTTCACTTGCGCTGTCTTCATGTGCATTTGAGTCGTGATCTTCGGACTTTGAGGTAGTGGCTGGAGAGGCTCTATCGGGTGTATCCCGTGCATGGCTCGACTTTTGTTTGTTGTTTCGCTTTGGAGTCCTTTCCTCTTCTTCATTGTCGTGGTCTTCATCTTCATCCTCCTCTTCGACCTCTTCCTCTTCCTCTTCCTCTTCCTCCTCTTCCTCATCTTCATCACTAAATCCATCCTCACCATTCCCGACTTCAGTATCCTCAGTATCTTGATCCATGTCATAGTCATCCAGTGCACCATCCAAGAGCCCGCCATCAAGATCTTCCTGGCTGATTGCTTGACCCATTCCATTATTGCTCTTTGGAGACACGCTCTCCATCTCGGGCGTCTCTGTCTCTTGAGCAGCGGTGCCTGTTGGTTCCTCCTCTGAACCCTTCATGTCCTCGTCCTCGTCAGGCTTGGTGGATGGCGACCGAGCACCATCGGCTGATGTGTCCATGGGTTCATGATCATTGTCAGCGCCCTTTGCTGTTGACTGAGCTTGTGTCAGCTCCTGACCTTGGGTGTTGGTTGGGCTTGTGGCCGAGCCATGGATAGCGTCTGATTCCTTGGTTTCAGTGAGGTCCTTGGAAGGGGCCATGTTCTTGTCCTTGTTGTTGTTTTTCATGTCTGAGAGTGCTGACGGCGCGGCAGAGGTCTTCTTGTCTGTCCTGAGCGAGGCGACTTCCAGCATAGTATACTCGATTGGGCGGGAGTGATGTAAGAATGTGGCTCTGGGACGTGGCAGGAGGAGCACGGTCGTGCAGAGCTTGTTCGGGGTGCGTGTCCTCGTTTTCCCCTGTGTTGGCGACGACAACGCAGAGCAATTAGCAGACGATATATCACGCGCAGACGCAGGGCGGTTGGGTCTTGGAAAAAAAAAAAGACGATCCTGTCTGTGGCAGCCAAATAATAATAAGAAAAAAGGGCTCCTTCTGGATCCAGATGTGTCCCGTGTTCCCGCTTGGTTGACTTGTTCAAGGTGCGAGCAATCCTATGGGAGAATGTATCAGGACATAGAGTGTGTGAGGAGACGTATATTTTCAGTGGGGAATGTTTTCCTGCGCCCTTTGGGCACCTTTTTCTCAGGACGAGCGTCTGTCGGAACAGAAATACATACCTCTTGAGCAGTCGACAGGAGAGTGCACGTAGAGCAGAATGAAGGACCTGGGAAGGTGCTGATGGCGACGAGAGTGATAAAGGTGATGTTAGCAGCAGGAACGATGGGCGTTGGGACAAGGATGATGGGGTCTAAGTGGAGACTGGACTGGAATGATCGTTACGCTGGGGTCGAGTAGGTGGGCGGCAGCGAAAGGGAGGGGACCGGCAGGAGTAGTGCAGGGAAGGTGGGGCGAGAGAGAGGCGCGGGAGGGAAAGGGATGGAAACGATGGATCGGATCCGCAGGGCGGAGAGAGCGAGGGGTGCCAATCGATGGGTGGGACGCAGGGCAAGAGTGGGTTCGAGCGAGAAGCAAAAAGGAGCGAATGAGAAAGAGAGAGAGAGAGAGAGAGAGAAAAAAAAAAAAAGAGAGAGAGAGAGAGAGAGAGAGAGAGAGGGGAGAGAGAAAGAGAGAGAAATTAGAGAACAGACAGACAGACAGACAGACAGACGGACAAACAGAAGACTGGCAAGGCTGGCCCAGCTTACCCGTGGTGGGAGTTGGGGGGGGGGATAGGCACGCCGTGCACGCCTCCAGCGGGGTATGATGATGAGAAGGGGACCGTCGCTCTCGCTCTCTATCTGCTCTGTGTCGCTGTCCACCCCCTCCTCTCCACTGGCGTCGAGGACGGTGCTTTTTGCCAGGCCTCTGCCCTGTGTTGAACAAGCCACTGAAAACAACTGGCAGCAAAAAAGAAAAAAAGCATGCCTCCCTCAATGCCTGACCAGTGCCTGCCCTCCACTTCGCCTTCGCCATCCTCCATCCTTCATAATGTCGTTGACCGCCTCATTGCTCAAGGGAAAGGCTGTCGATAGCTCCATCGAGAGCCTTTTCAAGAACAGTGTAATGTCCCCAAGATGCAGGACAGCCAGGCGCGCATGACATACTGACTTTTTGCTCTCTTCTCTTTGCTAATTCTATCCTTCAATGTTTTCTTCTCTTTACTACTGTGATTTTCCAGGCCGGACCCTCAAAAATCCAGAAGCCCACCCCCTCCAGGACTCGTGAACCCCACCCTGAAGAGCTTACCGATCAGCCAAAGAAAAAGATCAAAACCCCAAAGCCAAAGACCCCTCACGTCCCAAAAAAGAATAAGAAGGCCATTACCAAGGATGGTTCTGAAGATGGAAGCGGAAGCAGCGATGACGATGAGGATGAGGATGAAAGCAGTGGAAAGGGAGGCAAGGGGAAAACTAGTGTCGAAGACAAGTATGCGGCCTTGCAAGCCAAGAACGAGGCGAAAAAGCAAGGACCAAAGACTACAGCTGCAGTTCAGAAAGCTACCGCCGAATTAATTGCTAAACAGACCAAACATGACTACGGTGAGGATGTTGAGATTGAAGAGTCCAAGATCGAGGATTTGGTCCACGAGTCGCTCAGGAACCAGGGCAGCACTAATGATAGCAAGCGCAAAGCAGAGCCAGAATCTGATCATGAGAACTCGGACGGAGAGGAGGACGAGGACGAGGAGTCAGAAAATGGAGCAGGGCCTGCCGCCAAAAAAGTGAAAACTTCAGCTACTACGAGCGCTCCATCAAAAACAGCCGACCAAAAGAGCAGCGAGAAGAAGAAAGAGGATCCTGAGCGACTTGCGCGGACGGTATTCGTTGGCAATCTTGCGGTTGCATCCATGGCGAAGGCAGAGTTTAAGAAGCTTAAGGCATCCTTTTCAGTGTTTGGACCTATCGAATCGATTCGCTTCCGATCCATTGCCTTCACGGAGCTGCTTCCACGAAAGGTTGCATTTATCACCGGAAAACTTCATCCTGACCGTGACATTGTCAATGCCTACATCGTCTTCAAAGGGAAGGAGTCGGTCGCGAAAGCCGTCGCTGCAATGAATGGTCAGCTTTTCTTGAACAAACATATTCGAGTCGACACAGTTGACGGGGCAAAGGTATAATCTTCTCAAGTCGTGTTTGTTGGCATATCTATGACGCTGAGGGTTGACTGTGGCTTTAACATTCTGTTCTTTCTTTTTTGCTCTCTCTTTGGGGGAAATTACCAGAATCACCAACCCAAGAAGAGCGTGTTTGTCGGCAATCTAAGCTTTGATGCACACGAGGAGGAGCTTTGGGAGTTCTTCAAGGACTCTGGAGACATTGAAAATGTGCGTATCATCCGTGATAGCAAAACCAACCTTGGAAAGGGATTTGGCTACGTTCAATTCCAAGATCGTGCTTCCGTTGATCTGGCTCTGAAGCTTCACGAAACCAAGATGGGCACTCGCAAACTGCGTGTTCTCCGTTGTAAGCGTCTTGAGGATGGACCAAAGACCGACGGAACAGCACCGCGTGCGGGCGCGAGGGGTGCTAAGGATCGAGCGGATGGATCGCGACCACAGCATGCACCTATTGTGAAGGAAGGAGCTGCCAGGAGACTTGCAGGCAAGAGCAAGAAGATGAGTGCCATGGACAAGCACGTTTTGAAGAAGAAGAGAGCGGGCATGGTCATTGAGGGCGAGCGTTCTCAAAAGGGAGCCAAGGTTGATCTTGGCATCAAGAAGGGGAAGGCCAAGGTCAAGGCAAACGTGCCACAGAGGAAGGTTGTTAGGAACAAGTAATCTGCTATCATTATCAGTATATCGCCACCCTTGCATTCTATAAAAGTTCTAAAAAAAACTCCCCCATTACGTAAATAGGCTGCTCTGCAGTGATACTCGATAATCTACCTTGTCTTTCTCCTCCACTCTTCTCTCCAATGTCAGAGCCAGTTCTCTTGCCTAGTCTTGCTGGTCAAGAGTCGTCTGAACCCCTGGCCACACCCACTCAACCCTCGGAACCTATGCTATCAACCCAAACGCCACCCCTTGCTCATTCTTCTCCACAGTCAGATCACCTCTCTTCACCAACTGCCCAGATTTTCTCTAAAACAGATTCTGCACATGATCCTGCCAATGCTCGAAAGAGCTCGCCGGATGAGTTCCGTACGGAGAAAACTTGCTTGGCATGTATTGTGTGACTCGAGAGAAAGAATGCACCTCGTCTGACCAGGTTCCCGCTTGCATTCATTCTTCCATTGAAAAAAAAAAAAAAAAAAAGCACACCATGTTATTTTTGTAGTGCATGGCATGGGACGGCAGTTGGAAGAGTTTGGAAACTACGAACGAAATGGTAATAGACTGCATGTCCCATTCCTCCATATTGTGTGCTCTCAGAGACACAGGCGTGTACCACCATTACCATAGTTTTGAAATTTGTAAATCCAACTATATGTGGGAACTTTACTAGTGGCCTTTTTGGTTGAGAACACCAAAGCGGTTCTCCAAAGTCAGTTCAGCGACCTCAAGACCGATGTCCATATTATCCCGATCGAGTGGCATGCAAGCCTGCATAGCCAGGTTGATCAAAGAATGTCACTGGCGACTCTTAGGACAGTACCTAAAGGTAGGAGAGAAGTCCAAAGGATAAAAAGGCAAGGACACATCAAGAGCTCCTGATCTGATATCATTCCTTTCAATTGCATATGCGCGCGGTACCCGAACAGTGAGATTGGTGATGAACGACTATTTTGCAGATATTCTCTATTGTAAGTCCATTTTTTTTTTTTTTTTAGCCGCGACTGGAAAGCATATCCTTGGCCATCGAGTCTAATCTACACGCGCTTTTATCACTAGACTTCAACAACCACTATAACGCTGAGATTCTCCGTATTATCGTGGATGAGCTGAATGAAGCCTATTCGACTTTTCTCGCAAAGCACCCCAACTTTAATGGCAAGATCGCTGTCTATGCGCTGTCTTTGGGTGGTATTGCAATGTACGACATCTTGACTTGTATGGATGACGATGAACCTGATGAAGGCGACGATGCAAAACAAGGAGGCGATCCCAAGTTTCGAATGGCTGCAGCTGATGCAGCTCAATCTGGGAAAGCAGGCGACACCAGGAAGCAGCCAGAACAGTCAACCCCGACGTCAACAGTAAAGCCTCGGAATAGAAAGCGAGAGCAACCAAAGTTTCGAGCTATCATCCCAAGGCTGAAGTTTAGGCCCAATTACTTTTTCACTGTCGGATCACCTGTGGGTAAGAGACGTGCAGCACGTTTTTAATTACCATCCGACGATTTGTTGATTGTGGAGGTTGCACATATTTCAAGTACTGACATTTGCCTAACAATTGATTTGGGCTATCACATAGGAGCCGTGATGGTCATGAGAAATCTAGAATGGGAACCTTTCCACCCGCCAGATGACATTATCCATCATAACCTCTTTCATCCATTTGATCCTCTCGCCTATCGTATGGAACCTTTGATCGATCCTGCCTTTGCAGGAATCCCAGCGGTGACTCTTACTTCAACAGGCAACTCTCAGCTGTTTCCTTTATCTCTGCCTTCGCTTCCTTCGCTTCCTTCGATCCCGGGATCATTGGCCTCATTCTGGGAGACTAAGGTCCCAGCTCTCCCTCGCCCTTCGATCCCGACCCTCTCGACCATATCACAAGTGACACAATCATTGAAGGCAGGGCGGTGGCTTCCAGGTAGTGGAAGTGGTGCTTCTCCAGCTAACGAAGCAAGCGGCAGTGAAAGCGGAGCAAGTCAACCACAAGGTAGTTACGATCTTCCCTCTGGAGATATCGACGGCGACAATGTTGATATGGATAGAGAGCCGAGAGGACTACATTCGAACAAAGGTCGATCTCTTCCAAGTGAAGAAGAGCGCGAAGCGGGACTGCGGGACAAGCGCCAGAAGCAAAAAGACGATTTATTGGAGGAATCAAGGGCAGTAGGGTCAGAAATGGCAGTCGAGGAGGCCATTGCTGCGGCTACAGCAGCTACTTATCTGGATCAACGCGATTCTTTGGGTCCAAATTACTCTTATCCAGAATCCTCCGATATTAGACGTAGGGTCAGTATGGCCACGACAACAGGTGCCCCCCAAGAAGATAGGAGGCCAGCGGTGACAAAGAGACCAAGTTTGGGACCTCGTCGAATCAGTAGTCGTGTTGAAAGTGAGGACGGTAGTGAGGATGATTCGCCGAGCGCCACATGTGAGCGTATTCAAGAAGACGATATAGAAATGGCAAGCAGCGAACGCGTGTATGAAGACAGTGATCCAACTATACAGAGACAAGAAGCAGATCAAGCTTGTAAGAGTGACATCCAAATGGAAGTTCAATCGGAGGGAAGGTCATCTGAGGAGAGCATCCAGCGCAAGCCCAAGGTGGACACTGAAGCAGAGGTAGAAGAGTCCTCAAAAGATGTGCCAATTGAGGGCCAACCCACATCCGATAAGGCAAAGCTTGATCCTGTCAATAATGAAAAAGGTCCTATTCATGTTGGGGGCCGTCCGACAAAGGTGCCTTACAGGATCGACCATGTTTTGCAAGAGAATCTTGTAGACCAGTACACAAACGAGTATCTGCTTGGAATGCGGAGTCATTTCCGATATTGGGGCAACCGGTAAGCTGTGGAGGAGTATGATTGTTCTTTAGTGTGTGTTTGGTTTGCCGACCTGAAAAATCTTTTCGTGATATTCAGATTTTAACATACACTTCCAACAACAGTGATATTGCATATCATATTTTGAAGTGTCTTCTTCGATCTGGAGATGCTGCTATTACGGGAGGAGAAGGGCAAATCAATGATTTCCTGCCTGAGATGCCCGCAAAGGTGACGCCTCCTAAAGGAGCCAGGGAAGCCGCTGAAGCCAAAGCTAAAGCGAATGCTGCAACACACCGACAGAGCCAACATTCTGATCATCAAGGAAAGGCCCCGTCTTATCAGCATAGCCACAGGGATGATTCTGGCGGTGACGGTGGCCAGCAACCCCGCACATCTTTTTCATTTTCGTTTGTCAGTTCAGCGACGCGACAATTCCTCGGTGCGAGGGATGAACAGGGTTCCGATGTTGGACAGGATGGGCTTCCACAGCCCTATTGGTATTCTGGCGGTCAAAATGATCTGCGTGGGCACAGACATTCGGATTTGGATATGAGTTGGGCGGCTGAGGTGCCATTTAGTACAGCCTCAGGTACTCTGTTTCAGAATTCGCCCTTTGCACAGTCCTCCATGAGCTCGGTACGGAGACAGGCTAGCTCAGAGAGAACAAATCCCGGGCGAAATGTGGATCGGAACCTAGATAGTACTCGAGCAAGCGCCACAACGGGGAGGAGCAATCCCAATGTAGGTGGTCATGGACCTTCTAACGTTGTGGGAACTGGAGAAGCTAGGGAAAGCTCGTGCGTCGTGCAAGAAGACCGTTTTGTTGCCCCCGAGCTGGTATTGCCACCTAGGCTACATCATCGCCCAACGAGACTTGAAGAGCGAGAACGAAGATAAGGAAGAGCTCACAGCAGATCAATAAAGCTTGAACACCTTTTTCACCTGGACATGAGACTTCATTAGCATTAACTCCTGGCCGCAGCTGTGCGGTTGTCCAAAGGTTAACCAAGAGCGTGGGTAATAAGTAGGTGGCGTTCACTAGTGCTCGACTTTCGTTTAAAGATAGCCACTCTTGAAGTAATACTCTAGGCTACTTCTCTTCTCCAGTTCCAGAACAGAAACCCGATAGAGTTTTGTGCCGCAGCTCATGCCACCGCAGTGCAATTGGCAGTCCAATAGTAGCACAGCGCTCTGATGTGAGACTTTTCATTATTCGCATGGCCCCTCTTTCAATTTCTTCCGCTTCAAATCTTATGGACGCAGACTCGCTTGAGTAACTCTCTTTCCTGTTCTTACTCTCCTGATTAAAGCGGATAGTTGCTACATTCATTTTATCTTTGTATTCTCACATACCCTCTCAAGCCTTCTTCTACCTCCTCCTCGGACTTATGGTGCCCAAGAGCACTCTTTTTAGTCCTCATGGCGTCTTGCCCTGAGCTCAATGAGCATGCTGTTAGGCAGTACTATATTATGTCCACAACTACTGCGCCCCCGGGCGGGGGGCTCACAAATCCCATTCCAAGTCTTAGACCATTACGCCACATTATCGCCATCACCTGTTCCTTGTCTAGCCTTTTTGCCGGCCCGACTCTCCTAGTCTCTCTAGTATCACGATTGAGCCCTCCTTGACCTCCCAAATGATGATCAGATTTGATACATTGCACCAGTTTTGCCTGTACTACCTTCAAATCTCACTTCGAAGTGGCTCTTTTAGAACTGGATAAAAAGGTACCTAGTCTGCTCTTCAAATACTCCACTCTGCCTCCCCCCCCAAAAAAAAAATTCCTTCCTTAGCCTCAAATCCACCCTAGTGAACATTTTTTCCCCTCAAAGGTTTTACCTCTACTATTAGCTCCTTCCTACCTCCACGCTCTCCTTGATATTGCATCTCCCATTATCAAGACTTCCCTGCTCCCTCGAACCCGAATCACGCTCCAGTTTTCCAAAGGTATGTTTAAACGAGGATATCGTTCGATAACTGCTCTTTTGGCCTTCATTCGCTCCATACTCATTCATAATCTAATCATAGACAAAGAGGGGTTTGATATGCCAGAACTACCGAGAGAGTTATGGTGGATGGTGTTTGGTGGTCTAGATGTATCCAATCTGTTGAAGTGCACAGCTGTGTCACACTCAATGAAAACGTCAGTGTTGACATATATGCCAGGAAAAGCATTGGATATGTCGGTTCTCCCACCTTACAAACGAAAGTTATTCACCGGTAGTTGTTTGACGGGCACCCTCAAGCAGATCATCCTCAACCATAGTGGTATTGATATGTCTGGCACGCTTATCAAGTCGGCTGAGTTGGAAGCGCTTCTCCAGTTGAATGTAGACTGGGTACAGGTTGACCGCTGTGCTGCTCTTACGGGAAGAATCGCGACGAGTACCTTTATTGAGACGCTTCTAAAGCACAAGCACATCACCACTGACTTGTACAGGTTGGATGAAGGACATCCGTCCCGTGTGATCGAGATCTTCTCGTTGGAGAAGATTAGAGACAGAGCACGCATGTACATCCACACGTGTTGCGATAAGTATATCGAGTTCGTCAGCGTATTGGATAAAAGCCCTGGTGTTGAGAAGGCACCATGTCATCAATGTGGCATAGCAACCAACATGTACGTCAGCTGTGGAAGCTGTAGACTATGCACATGTAAAAAGTGCATCACCAGCAAGTGTCCCAAGGACAGTACTCACGGCGCGTTCTGTGGTGGTTGCAAAGACAAACTCGAATGCTCAATCTGCAAGTCATATATATGCATATTCGACGATGATGAGGAGACCCAGTTGGCGACCCAATTGGCGACATGTACCATATGTGGGCTTCGATCATGCATAAAATGCACACCAACTATACACCACTGCAGTCAATGTCGGAACTATTATTGTGGACAGTGTTTTTTGACAGATAGTAGTGCACCGTGCACATGGAATTGTATAAACTAAAAGAGGATATGCTGTTACTGTATCCTGGAGTTGTCCTCAACCTGTAGCTTGACCTGTCCGAATTCGCAAACTTGCAATGAAAGTGGGAGCCTTTTCAAAAGGACTCACGACGAAGACTTCTTTCTTTTTTTTAATCTTTGCTAAAAACACTGGGTATCGGCAGTCGACAACTTCGCATCGTCGCTCTGGATTATCTTCATCGAACAACACAAAAGAGGTGCTCAAACCTTCACAACTTTAACATTCTATAAGATATCCAAAGCATCCTGGCCTCTCCACAAAAAAGCGGGCGATCTCTCTCCTATATCCTTTAATTCCACAGGGCAAGAAGTTTATTTCCAATTAGACTCGGGTACAGAACACCCCAAAGTGTCAAAGTGCACACACTCTTGGTCACACCATTTAAACTCCTTTTGCCTGGCATTCCAAACGAAAAACGATCTCTTGTCTCGAAATGACATCGGCCAATGCTCTCACCCGTTGGTCGAATCCGACAGTGGCATTGCTCTCAACTGTTCTTGCCCTTTACCTCGGTTATAAGGTCGTAGCCAAGCGACAAAAGCGCATCGAACCACTTCCGACGAGTCCTCTTCTTCTGGACCATTTTCAATTCGTCGGCGTGAATGGCAAGCATCTCCGTATAGTCCATATTCCACATGAGCTCGGTCCCACAGTACCTCTACTCGTCTTTATCCACGGTGTTGGCGGACAGGTAAGCAAGCGTCTGTTCACCCAAGCTACTGCAATCTTAAGCGTCAGGCCGCGTTTCTCACGCTGTCTATATTATGCATGTGGATGTTGTGCGATTGGATACACGAACGCTTCCATGCATGCCTAGTTGGAGCAATTTGAACGGCAGATCGAATACTTCAGTCTGAGCACACATATCTTGGCAATTGATCTCTGCGGGTATGGTGCAAGCGATGTCCCGGACAGGTAAAACGAGCAGTAAAAGTACAACTTGATTGGATGAATGGTTTGACTCTTTCAGAGAGCCTGAGATTGATCAGCCCATGTTGTCCGAAACTAGCCTCGAAGACTACACGACGGATGCCTATGTCGAGGATATCGCTACGCTGATCCTACGTTATAAGAGTGATGAGACTGTACTCGTTTGCCATTCTTATGGATGTGCGATCGGAGCTCGCCTTTATCACAGGCTCTCCGGTACAGGGAACGATATTGAAGCATTCAGCCAGACAGAGTCTTCTTCTATCCAATCAACTGAACTGGTAGAGACAACACCTGTCAAAGCTGTAGTCATGATATGTCCCAAAGCTGTTGTTTCTGAACATGATACCAAAGTGCGTGAAAAGCTCCTTCGAACGCCTGACTGGGCGATTGAAATGGCACGGAAACTGGACCGAATGGGAGGTGCACATTCAAAGTCAGTCAACCGATTGCTGCATCCGAGTGCAAGCGAAGAGTTAAGGCTGAAGCAGCTTCAATGGAACAAGGCCTCGAGAACCTCAGTCCTGAAGCGACTTACGGCTGGCATTCGATATCCAACTAAACAGGATTTCCAGGGAATCCAGAGCCCTTTGCTTTTGATGACAGGAGAAGATGTAGGTGATATTTGAGTTGTTGAACAAGGATGGTCGTCGACATCTGTTCTAAGCTTCAATATGATTCCCTAACATACGCTTTGAGAAACATAGGATCATGTATGCCCTAGTCCTAATGTAGAGTTGCTTTACAATTGGTGCAAAGAAACCAATCCTCGAGTCGGGACACCCTTTATCATTCCCAAGGCTGGTCATATTGCTATGTTAGAGAACTGGGAGTTGGTCACGCCTATCATTAGTTCGTTCCTTGTCAAAGACTGTGGTCTCACAACCATGGATCCTGCCTGGCAGATCACCAAGAAGGCGCAGTTGGAGAACAAATGGAGTCTCAAGAACACTGAAAAGGTGAATTCTAAAGCTTTCTTGCGACAATGTCATTTTGATGCATAGATATTCTTTGAGGGTGTAAAGACTAGCCTTGGTTTATGACTTACTTTTGAGTCGTTTTTTTTTTTTTTTTTTTTTTTTTTTTGTAATTCCATTGATTTAGTGGTTGCGAACGCCCAGCATTTCGACCGCTATCGGCAAGGGAGCTAGAAAGTTTAGAGCAATGAAGGTTTTGCGACAGACAGATCCGGACCATTCCCCTTCGGCCTTTTTGGCCAAATACCCAGAGGTAAGCACATCTCTCTCTCTCTCCTGTCGCTTTGTCATTTATGTATTAATGAAACCTAGGTTGTGGTTTCATAAAAAACTAATGGCATTAGGAATGTTCTTCTCCTTTTATATGGACTTTCTTAGATTGGACTCATTGTTGATATCTCACTGGACGAACCGCCATACAGGACGACTGATTTTGAGGACACGCGGATCACCTATACGAAGCTACCAACGGTTAGCAAGATCCCGCCTTCAAGGGCTGACGTTGACCGGTTCATTAAGCACTGTAATTCCTGCTGGACCGATAAACCAGGAGTGGAAATTGCCGTTCACTGTCACTATGGGTAACGCGCGAAAAATCTTTCCAGCAATTCATGATTTTCAACGATATCCCTCAATACTATCCTGACATTAGTGGCAAACGTACTGCTTTGAATAGATTCAACCGCACTGGGTTCATGATTTGCTCGTACCTTATTCAGGAGCAGCAGTATACTGTTGCCGAGGCGCTGCAGCAATTCGAACAAGCCCGGCCACCTCGAGGAATTAGGTATGGAAAGAGTGTTATCTAAATGAATTTTTCAGGACTTTGATTATAGGTTTTAACCAACGACTTTGATCATATTGGCATTAGGCATGATCACTTCAAGGGTGAACTTTATCTCCGTTACGAGCCTCCAATACAGCTAAAGTCAAGCTTGGGAATAAACTAATGAATAAAGGAAGCCCTGAAGGTGGCTTAGGGAGATCAAAGTCCAAGACTCGAGGCCTTTTTTTTTTTTTTTTTTTTTTTTTTTTTTTTTTTTTCGAGGCAACTTTCACTCTCAAGGTGTTGATGGTCAATCTTCCTGCCTTTACATCTTTCCTTCGTCGTACATTCTTGCGACCATTCAAGTCAGCAGAACCTACGCAGGCATTCATTGACTGGAGATTCAGCTACCCTGCCACCATGTCAGCACCCTCATCACCAAAAAACACTGTTGTCGCAAGTCACACTGACTCGGCCCCTGCTCCTTCGCAGACACCTGAAGTTAAAGATCTGTCTGGAGAGGTCTCTGCGTCTACAGAGCAAGGAGAAAGTGCTGCTAGAAAGCACCGTATAAAGAACGCTGCTGGTGGTGAAGATACATCGTCATACATTGGCGCCAAAAGGAGTAAAGTCCGGGGCAATATTCGTGGAGCCGAAAAGTACAAAGGCAAACGCACCGATCCCTGGGGTCCAAAAACGACGGTAGCTGCATCGAACGAAGGAGATGAGAGTGCTTCTAAGAGTGGAAATGGTGACTCGACCGAGCCTGTTATTGTTATTGACGCGCCACCGACATCGAACACACCGACATCTCAGGAAACTGGTGCCGGTGATGCAGCTGAAGAAAAAGAAGACCGATTACCAAAACGCAAGATTGCGCTCTTGATGGGATACTGTGGAACTGGATACCAAGGCATGCAAGTGTATGTGCTTGAGATACTCTCTCTCACCCTCTTTTCTTTTGTCCTTGCAATCTCAGGATGCTGCTTGAATGATCAATGCTATCTGATCTAGTATGTTTTAACATTCAACGTTGATTCTCATAGAAACCCTAACGCTAAAACAATTGAGGGCGAGCTATTCAAGGCGATGGTTCAGGCTGGAGCCGTGTCCAAGGAAAACTCGGATGACATCAAAAAGGTATAAACAAGGCTTGCTTGGAAACCGAATCACCAAACTCGTTACGGATAGCCTTTTTTTTTTAAAACCATGCTGACGTTTTACACACTATTTCCTATTCCTTAAATAATTTGGCATCTCTCAGGTTAGCATGATGCGTTCTGCACGAACAGACAAGGGAGTACATGCAGCAGGAAACCTGGTATCGCTCAAAATGATTATCGACATTGAGAACATTATCGAAAAGATCAACTCGTGCCTGCCCGAGCAGATCAGACTCTTTGGTTACGTCCGCACATTGAATTCGTTCAATGCCAAGACCCTTGCCGACTCGAGAGTCTACGAGTATCTCCTGCCGACTTATGTTTTCATTCCTCGACCCGCTCTTCCCGAGGGTGCCCAACCCGAGGGGCCATCTGGCGAAGATGCAAAAGTAGAAGCAAATGCCAGCCCTGAGGTCGGTAATGAAACCCCGGCCGTTGTTATCCGTGAAACAGTGCCTGAAGGATCCATGGCATGGGAACAGCGCGTTCATATTTCCACTCCTGAGGAGATGGTCGAGAAACGCAAATACAGAATTGATGAAGCGACACTTGCCAGGGTCCGCGAAGGGTTCGCGTCGTATGTTGGAACCCACAACTTCCACAACTTTACGATTGGACACAACTTCAAGGAAAGGACGTGTCAACGATACATGATGTCCTTTGACGTAAGCAAGAATGAGCATCTTGCATGATGATTGACTCTCTAGGAATGTTGACAAAATCTATGAGCGCTCACCATGAATATGTGAACATTTTCCTGTGTATAGGTGAGCGATCCAAAGATGATTAAGGGAACCGAATGGCTCAGTCTTAAAGTCCACGGACAATCTTTTATGCTCCATCAGATCCGCAAGATGGTTGGATTGATTATTATGCTTATTCGAACGGATACGCCATTGTCGCTCATTCCTAAGACCTTTGAAGCCAACAAGATTAACATCCCCAAGGCGCCTAGTCTGGGTCTCTTGCTGGAACGAGTAATGTCTTTAAAACATGTTTTTTTTTTTTTTTTTCGCGTGACGACTTGCGTTGTTGTAATTTTTTTTATTTCTAATCTTTTCGTGCCTTTTTTCCCCTCTTCTTTTGATATAGCCCATGTTCACGACCTACAACCGTAAGGTGCAGTCATCGCATCAGCCTGTTAGCTTCGAGCCCTATGACGATAAAATGCAGGCGTTCAAAGAAAAGTACATCTATGAAGGTATTTTCAAAGAAGAGCTCGAATTTAACCGATTTGATGAGTATCTTCAAATCTTGGACGCTCATGCGGAAGAGTACAATTTCGCGTACCTGAATAAGGAGGGAATTATTCCAGAAGCGGCCATCATTAAGCGTGGAGACACTCTGGCGACTATTACCACCGAATCAGATGCTGAGCAGTCTGATTAAGGGAGGGAGAAGATCTTCCCAAGGCTATGTAGAAGTAGACCATTTCGATTGTAGTAAAAAAAAAAAAAAAAAAGTTCACATGTCTGGCCGTTTATTGGAGGCCCGGACAGATGAAAGGAAGGGGCACTGGTAGTACATGGAACTGTGTGGCGGGGAGTGCGGAAAGAAGGACAGTGCACAGAAACAGAGGGTGATGAGTGGACCGTTATGAACATGCATGGATGAGCTTTTACGCTCACGGACTTACGAGTCACATCTTGTCTTTCAAAAAAAAAAAAAAAAAAAAAAAAAAAAAAAAAAAGTCTGAAGACAGCCCAAAACGATGAGAAAGGCGGAGGAGATGGTGATGGGCAAGGATGGAAGAGAGAGGGAGAGGGAGAATGGTAAGAAGAGAAGACTGAGAGGTGACGATAGGTACCCTGGTCAGATGGCGCGTAATGGAGCCGTGGTGAAGGGGATTGGGGGACGTGGGAAGGCTGCGCGTGGACTAGGAAGGAACCAGGAAGGAAGGCAGGAAGGAAGAAAGGATGAAGAGAAGAAAGGATGAAAGGATGAAAGGGCGCAGGCGCAGGCACATGCGGTTTTAAATGATTGATCAGTGAACTTTCTCACTACTCGCCCTTTCCCCCCAAATGCGGGTCCTTTCTCTTTCACTCACTCACTCATACAAACCCTTCTCTCTCTTCTTCCTTGGCCTGGTCTTTGTTTCTGCCTCCGCCGTCGCCAGTCATCATCCACTGTAATCGCAAAAACCAACCATCTTGCTGACTCTCTTCTCTCTCTCTCTCACTTTTTTTTTTTTCTCTTTCTCTCTATCCTTCACTGCACTCGTCCCCCCCCCTCTCTCTCTCTCTCTCTCTCTCTCTCTCTCTCTCTCTCTTTCACTCTCTCTTTCTCTCACTCACTCTCTCTCTCTCTCTCTCTCTCTCTCTCACACACACTCTCTCACGCCTCTCTTTCTCTCTCTGCCTCTCTGGCGGCCATCGGCCTCCTCCATCAGCTTATCTCTTCCTCTCTCCCTCTCTGCGCATCGGCTCAGCGTCATCCATTTATTGCTGTCGCTGTAGTCACTACCCCATCCCGCTGCCCATCTCGCTACCCATCTCGGTCCTTTGAATCTTCTCCCGACTCTCGCGCCACCTGGTCTCTCCCCTGTCTGCTCTCGACCTGAGCCCTCGCTTCCTTTTTATTGTCTCCTTCCAGCAATCCTTCCCATCCCTTCTCTTTCTTTCTCTCTTTTTTTCTTTTTCTTTTTCTTTTCCTTTCTTTTCTTTTTTCTCACTTCATCTCTTTCCATCCCATCGCAAGCACATCTCTCCTTGTTCTTCAGTCAGGCCATTTCTCCTGACATCCACTGCGGTAAGACGGCCCATCCCAACCAGTCCTAGTCTCCTCCCTCCCTTCACTTCCCCCTTCCGCTAGCACAGCAATATGTTTTCCTCTCTTTCCTCACACGTACTAAATCAAGACAATCTTGACCATCTATCCATCTGCTAGCTATTGAATGGCAAGACGACCCGTCTCCGAGTCTTTCACGATGCTCTCTGAGCATGGGAAGCTGTCGTTCGATCCCCCGACCTCATTCCGACCATCGGATTACAGCCCCACGCTTCTTCATCAACAACAGCAGCAGCAACAGCAGCAACAGCAACAGCAGCAACAGCAGCAGCATTTTGCAACAGGTCATCCGCAGTTCCATCCAAAGCAGCAGCAGCAGGCATTTCATCGTAACCCACGACCTGCCTCCGAGATCCTGGCGCACAATCATCATTATGCAACCAACGGACCCCATTTCCAGTCACCTGAAGGTAATGGATAAATTGAACCCGCGGGTAACACCAGACATGGAAAGGGGAGGAGGAGGAAGGGGGGGGCATGGCTGATAACTGGTGCGGAGAAAGAGAGAAAGAAAGAGAGAAAGACAGAGAGAAAGACAGAGAGGGTGAGGGGTGAGGGCGCTGCTGCATACTCTGGGTCTGCTTTTTTGCAGGGGACTCAGGAGGGATGCTGGGACAACCCATGGGTCCATACAACAGTGTTATCGGACAGGCCTTAATTGACACTAATATTACACCAATTGCACAAGGCACAAAACGCACACGTAAAAAAAAACTAACTCAGCTCCCCTGGCTTGTTTTCTTTTTCATATTATTATTTTTTTTTTTTTTTTACGCACACGCTCTCTATCTTTTTTCCCTATCCCTATCTCTCTACACACCCCACTCAAATAGCCGAAGCAATTGACAAGTGGTTTGAAGACCTCTCCAACTACGAGCAGACTCTGGAGGAAATGGCTATGGTCTCACTCGACCATGTCTTCAAAGAGGAACTGTCAACAATCGAGTCCTGGTTCCGGGTTCTGTCTGAGGCCGAACGCACTGCTGCCCTGTACTCGCTTCTTCAGCACTCCTCTCAAGTCCAGATCCGGTTCTTTATCACGGTACTCCAGCAGATGGCCAAAAAGGACCCCGTTGGCGCGCTCTTGTCCCCTACCCATTCCGACAAATGTATGCATGTCCTCCTCGGTCTATCCTCCCTTTTTTATCCATTGCCTTTTCCCTTTTAATGCAATTGGCTAATCATGTCATAATCTGCCTGCCCTCAGTGCTATGGCGATGAGCTCCTTGACGATGTGTCGATGTGCGACATTTTAATATGAGTACTCAGCTCATGACCCCCGTTGACTCACTCTATATTTTCTTTATTTTCTCTCACTCTTACTCTCTCTTGCTTTTTCTCCTCCTTCCTATCTAATGCGTCAATAACCCAAAACTCAGTGAACTTGGATCCAGTGCAGAGTCAGCTGCATAGCGCTATGGCTAAAGCAGAGCTTGAGGCCGGCCAGCGTCTTATGAATGTCCTTCCGATCCAACCCCCACAGCCAATTGACCGGCCAGCAGGAACATCTCAGCGCAGACCTTTTGATCGCCACTCTGTGGCCATTGGTGAAAGCGAAGAGTACAGTCGACTCTTTAGGAGCAACATGAAGCGCAACAGCATCGACTTTTTGGGCAGGACCGCCAATAACCCTAACCAAGCCGTGATGAACAATAGCAACAATAGCATCAACAACGCTAATGCCAACAAGTTTGTTGGTCATGGAATTAACGGTGGCCATGGGGGCCTCAATGGTAGCAGCGGTAGCCTCAATAACACTAGCCCTGGGGGCAACAGTGTTATCGGGGGCAACGGTTTGAACAGTACCATGAACGGTCACACAAATGGAATGATCGGAAGCGGTGTGTTGTCCGACACCATCGCCGCTCGCGTGAACCAGTATAAATCACCCCAGGCATCTCTGCATCGCATCAGTGCCCCCAACATGTTTAGCAGCCGGCCAAAATCCATCCATGAGGGGGATGCCTCTGCATCCATGTTCCTTCCGAGCTGGAACTTTGCTACCCTGGGTGGAAACCCTCTCACGAGCAGTGGAAACACCAGTGGTTCCAGTAGCAACAACAATTCACTCAGCTCTAGCTCTTCCTCGTCTATCCTGACAGGATCGCCTGGACATATTGGAGACCGGAGCTCCTTTGGCCGGCCAAAGTCTGTCAGCGGTACTGAATGGATATTAGGAGCAGGCCAGAACCTTAGGCCGGCCACCACGTCGACGTCTCAGGCAGGCAGCGGCAATGTGGTCTCTGAGGCAATGGAAAAGTCATGGATGCCCATGATGATGTCGCCCAACATGGGGGGATTCCATAATGGAACTACGATCAATGGGCATGCTAACGTCAGCAGCAATAGCTTAAACGCAGGAGGAATGAGCTATGTTGGATCGGGATTGGCCGTTGAACGGCCAAAGTCTGTCACTGAGGCGGACCTTGCCAAGATGAACTTTACTCAGTGGATGCACATGAATGGCAACAACAGCAACAGCAACAATACTAGCAACAACAACGGTAACAACAGCAACCTGAATTCAAGCCTCGGTAACGGATCGAGATCTCACATGTCACTGGAGGAGCTCAAGGCGAATAACCGACGCAGGACGTTGCTCCGACCCAGTGCGATCATCTCCAATGTGCCGGTCACAGTCATGGAAGGAGATGAGAAGTTGTTAAGCGCGAGCGCAAACACTTCATCGATCAACATTGTGTCGACTATGTATAATGAGAACCCGAACTCCCATTCTGCTTCGATTGCCTCAACATTGGCAGGTCCAGGAGGATCCATGACGAATCTCATCTCGACAACCAACGAAAACAGTCTGGTCAATACTGGCAATGAAAACGCATCATCTATGTTCCAGTATCCAGGCACTTCGATGCCGACCATGACACCGGGAGCTGCGGCTCCCACAGCTGCTTTGTCCTTTGCGCAACAGCAACAAATCAATCTCCAGCAGCAGCTTCAGAACTTGTCATTCGAGTCGTCCCCTATTAGTCAGGGTCAACACCAAT
This sequence comes from Mortierella sp. BCC40632, assembly GCA_011634665.1. NCBI lineage: Eukaryota > Fungi > Mortierellomycota > Mortierellomycetes > Mortierellales > Mortierellaceae > Mortierella > Mortierella sp. BCC40632. The sequence continues at coordinate 2,070,879 of WAEK01000002.1, forward strand.
ACCCCACCCGATCGCGTGGCCCATCACCAATTGGGTCCCCAATGCTGTCGCCTATGCGATCTGGGTTCCGATCTCGACCCAACTCTCGACCAGCCTCACCCTCGCCTAGCTTGCCATCGTCCTCGCCTCCATCGGCCGGTTCCCAACAGCTCGAGAAGGATGCGGCTGCTAACCTGAAGGGTGCCGACCAGGTCCAGGGTTCGTTCGACAACGACAACGACAACGACAACGACAACAGCAGTAATGCCGGTACCGGTTCTGGAAACGCGGTACCGATCGAGGACAACCAAAAGCGGCACCTCTCACCTCCGGGGGCTCAGCGACCCGCCCGTACTACCAATTCTAATAACACTAATAGCAATAATAATCATGGCAGCAGTCAACATAGCCACCAGCTGTCCTCTTCGCATGAAGACGAGTATCTGAGTGACACAAGTGATATCTCGAACATTGGACCAAACGGACCCCATGGACGTGCCGCGAGCACGAATGCCAAGGAGAAGAAGCAGTCTGAGGGTGTTGATTTTGAGCTTTTGCAAGGTAATACAAGGAGAAAGGCCCTTTTTTAGGATTTCCTCCTCCCCCTTCTTTCCCCCCGCTTATTTGTTTACATTTCTATTTTTTCATTCTACTGACTTTTCTTCTTCTTCCCTGAAAATAATTCACCAGCTGATACCCCGGCATGGCTCCGGTCCCTTCGACTTCACAAGTACAACACGATTTTCGAAGGAATGCACTGGCGCGATATTGTCAACCTGTCCGATGGAGATTTGATCAACAAGGGCGTCGCAGCTCTGGGAGCTCGTCGAAAGATGTTGAAGGTCTTTGAACAGGTCCGAAAGGAGATGCTTTTGCAGGTAAGGGGAAAGTGAGAGAGAGAGAGAGGCACACATGACATTTTTTGTTGTTGTTGTTATTGCCTGCTGTTGGCCATGATTTATTTCAAGAGAAAATCGATTTCCTGACGATTTGTTCTGGTATCTTGTTTAACGGTCCTTTAGGGCATGGGCAACTAGAGAGCAGGATGGGAGGGTGACTTGGAAAAGGAAAAGGGGTCAGGCTGAAGTATTGCACGTTAAATTGAAGGACCTCTCGCCATTGAATGGGAATATGGAGGATCTGTCAAGCGCAAAAAGAAAAAAAAGAACAGGGTACTGGAACTATTCGCCTCTGGAAGGAATGGAAAGAAGCGGATCTGACAAAAAAAAAAGAAAAGAAAAGAAAAAGAAAAAAGAAAAAGGAAGATATGAAGTCACTACTGCTACTCTTTCATGTTCAGGATTACCCCCACCCCCTCTTGTTGCCTTGAAAAGGAACAGGGGGGAAGAGGAAAAGAGAACAGGATCAAGAGTTAGAGCAAAAGAGGGATGAGCTGGTTCGGAGATGGATACTCCTTCCCAACCAATCCAAGACTCTCAAGTCAGTTGTCGAGAACAAAAAAAAAAAAAAATCGTTGTACATATAAAGGAGAGACAGACCATTGCTGTTGCAAACAGCAAGTCGTAAATAAGCAACCTCTTGAATCAACTCTTTTTGTTTTTTTTTTTTTTGTTTTTTGTTTTTTTTTTTTTTTTTTGTTTGTTTGTTTGTTTGTTTGTTCGTTCGTTTGTTTGTTTGTTTGCTTCTATCTCTTTCAAGTCGATGACCAGTGGCTCTTGGATGTCTGGTGGATTGCTCAATAACAGAAACATGAGTGGTCTCTTTTGTTTTTTCTTTTTTCTGTTTTAACTCGAGACGGTTTCCATGATCGTCGCGAGATCAGCAATAATCTTGGTCAGTTGTAGAGAGAGCAACATATTCCTCTCATTGGGCTCTGCACGGCAAAGTGCGCTAGGCAACTCGGAATTAACAGTATTCTTTAGGGTTGTAAAAAGAAGAGAAAGGAAGGGAGGCCTTACCATGTTAGTTTCGTTTGAAATGACCAACAGAGTATCACTGGATTAAAAAAAAAATCAAGGAGATTTACCATAAGTGTATCCAAAAATGGCGATCGGTCTTCGCTCATTGAGGGTTGGCTTAGAGGCATTGGAGAGGCTGCTCCCGAGATAGGTTCATCAACTGTCATACTATTGGATGGAGAGTGGTCAGCAGAAGATGCTCCTCCTGCTCCAGAGGCCTGGCTGGTCGACTTGAGCAAAGCTGGGAAGGCAGGGCCAGGCTTCAACTCCCAAAGAGGCATTCGGTCCACATAGGCAATCGAAATCTCAACTGTTGCATCCACCAAGACCGCCTTGGCGGACACGGTTCTGCTCGACAACTTGGGATCTGGCACCACAAACTGAACACTGTATCTTGACGAGTATTTAGCTGTGCTCTCGATCGGTCGCCAGCCTGTAATTGACACTTTGGTTCGAGCATTAAGGATTGCCTGTTGAAGATCATGCTGTTGCTGCTGGAGATGATACAGATCTGAGCCATCCTTACTGCCGTACTTGGGTTTTGAAATAGTACCCTTCTCCAGATCTTCAAGCTGTCGTTCCAACGCCTTCCATGCCCGACGCCGATTCCGGATCATCCGGATGACCTGGCTCAGGAACGCTCTATGATGTCCAGTCCCTGATAAGGTAGATGCCAACGCTGGCGTTTCGTCCTCTTCACCCATCGCTGCATTTGAGGGACCAGTACTTGTGGCAACACCCCAGCCTTGAGAGATAGGTCCCAAGAATTCAAGTCCACAGATTTCTTGAGCCCATCGGAAGGCATACCCACCCGATTGCTTCACGTCCAAGACAAGATCTGATCCTTGTTCTCCCGCAGCGCCATCCGAAGAGACCAACGTATCATAAGAGGACAATCCTAAGAAAGCAGCCTCAGGGTTGGGACAAATCTCGCCAAAATCCTGTGGGAAAAGTTCTTGAAGGAGTAGAGAAGAATCCAACTTGAGAATCCCTGGGGCTGCCTCGACTGCCACCACGACAATTCCAAGACGTGTAAGGTATCCAAATTTGAGATGCGCAATTGTGTGCGAACCAACATGGGCTACAGTTTTTTTTTTTTTTTTTTAAAAAAAAAGGATAAATTCTTAGCAAACAATATTACACAAAGCCGGTGGCACTTGCAATAGAGCTCGGTGTATTTCTTACCATCTTTCTTGACCTTAATGACAACATCTAACGGGAATCGCTCATACTGACTCTCGCTTGTAGAATCCGTGCCACGTCGACTATGGTTCTTTCCCTGGTTGTCATCGTCATCTGCAGGTCCATCCTTGGGTATCGATGGTGAGTCGGCAGCAAGCTGAGAATTAGACTTTGCCATGGCCGCTGGAAAAGCAAAGGATGCACCACTGCTAGATTGAGAGAGCGCTGCGACCGTGGAGGAGGCTGTAGCAGTGGTTGTGCTAGGTTTATTTTGTTGCAAGGATAGGATCCTGGCCTCGACCTGTGCTGCCTGGACATCTCCTTGGATCTCTGCTCGAACCTCTTCTCCAAAAGTTGCTGAGAATGCGCACGCCTGTCTGAATAGAATGTAGAGTGGATGAGGAAGCAACTGAGCAACATCATTCCGTCGTTGTAACTCGGCCGTCGCCACACGAAGTTGTGGTACATCTGCTGCCACTGACACATCGCCTCCCAAAGAATTCTGTGTACGAGTCGACCATTCAGGACCCATACTGGAGAGTGGATCAGATGGCAAGGATCCTGTGGTTGAGGTATTGCCTGCATCAAGAATTGATTTCAAATGTTGAATTGGTTCTGTGGGTTCCTCAAAAAGGTTCTGTAGCGACTGACTGCTATTGATATAGCCATCCAATTGTTTCTCAACCTTGCTCAGTTGTGCCTTCCGCAGCTTGTTGGATTTGGCTAATTGTGCCTTGACAGTCAAGAGTCGACGTTTTTCGGCATCATATCTTTTTCGTTCCTCGAGTTCAAATTGGAGTCGGTTGAGCATGAGTTGGTGGTCATCTGAGGAGGAGGCGACAAGGGCCTCGGGTGCTGTCTTCCGAAATTCATCCAGTGACACTAGCGGCACATCCTGATAAAATGTCCTATTGCAATTCGGTTGTTGGTTGGTTGGTTGGTTGGTTGTTGTCATTATTTATCGTTGTCATTATTAAGGTAATCAGAGAAAAGAAGGATGAGTACATGTGATGGCTGTAGATATCGAGGGTCCAGTAACTGCCAAGAATCGATTGTGAGACACTTACTCCATATCTCTACAACGTGCAATCTCGTTCAAGAGATATTTCCGTTGGTACTTGATATTTTGGTATCCAAGATCCGTGTTACCGACACTCAGCTTTTGTTCCGTCAGGTCGTTCCTGAGGTTGCGTTCATTCTGATGAATCTGACGGTTCAAGTTCTTGAGAAGCGAAAGGAGAGAGCTGCTCTTGAGAATACCTTCCTGAAGTTTTCCCAACAACTCAGCGTCCATTGGCTGCTGCATGTCATTTTTTTTTTAATTGTCGTGGAGGTTTCGAGAAGGGGTCAGCAAGGGGTCTTACGATGTGCGTGCGCTGCATCTACTACTGCCACAAGAATAGAGGACATCAACATGAAATCAAGAAATACCTCGGTCTGATCAACATCCATAGCCGTATCATCCTCTGACTTGGATGCCGCAAATTGATGCTGCTTTCTCAGTTCCAGGAGTTGTGATGAGAGTGCCTGCAGCTCATGACAAATTTTGGAAACATCCTGTGGGTAGCTGGCTGCTGCAGAATTGTTGGATTGAGATGAGGCCAAAGTCATGATGCTGACAGATTCCTGGACAAGCAGCTTCTCCGATGCATGAATGGATAGCAGACAGACAGGGTGTTTGCCTTTTTTCTGTTAAAAAAAACCGTGACTGGCTCTGAATTCTATGGGCCATGCTCTTAGTCCTACCAAAATTTAAAGCGGAAACAACTCAGGGACTTCCTCCAGACCTGTGTACTACAACTGAGTCGTTTTCTATTTCCAATATTACATTGGGTTTCGGTGGCCGCCATATCCAAGATCAACTCTCTAGTAGAACTGGGGAAGGGAACTTTTTTTTTTTTTTTTTTTTTTTTTTGGCGGGGGTTCGCTTCATTTTCGACTCTTGAGAATCCAACAGACATTCTCGCATTCTCGAAGAGTTTCCAAAAGCCTATCTTGGCTTGTCGTGCAACAACTCAGTCCTATATTTTCCTCATTTTCTTACGCCCATATTCCTAATTTCGAGTGGGAAGGAACACGCAACACATACACGCCCTTCCTGCTCACTCAAAGCTTCCCAGGACGAAAACAACGCTTTGGGTGATACAGGTGAGGCATAGAACAACGCAAACCAGGCTCGACAATTCGTAGAGCTACACGTATCGGTGTTGCCTCTGCCAGCTCACCAGAGAGTATGCTAAACTTGGAACTGAGCAGTGCCGCCTCTCCAAGCAGTCACGACCTTTTTTTTGGAGCACTTTGCCACTTGGCGTGTTGGCGTGTCCAGGTTGCATGCGATGATGAAAGATTGGGGCGTTCCATCTTAACTCTCTTTTACTTTCTGCTGCACAATCACTTTACCCGTTACAACGACAACCGTGCATTCGCCTACAACCCTTCAGTGCGCGCGCAGACACATGCTCTAGTGGATGCATTGTCATGTCCACACAACCCGACCCGGCCAGGGCGACTTCTCCTTCTCCAGTAGTACAAGCGTCCAAGTCATTGGCCCCAATCGCACCAGCCCATCAAAGATTGCCTCCCGAAGTAGCTGTCCCATTTGATCAGCTCGAGATTGGCCCAACGCACAGGAAGACAGGAACTCCCATCGCATTCGGAGGAAACATCGCCCCTGTCCAGCCCTCGCATTCTACAGGACTCACGAGTACTCGTAGCTCGTTTAGTCTTGGCGAGCGCTCGGATCTTGCAAACGCGTATCCTTCAGGGCCCTTTACCCAGGGTACTGATAGATCACACCCCAGTGGACTCCCAATACCTGGGGCTTCATACTCCTCTCCAAGATCAGTGGACGGCCTCGGTGCAGAGAGCGCTCTTGAGTCCTTGAACAAAAGAGACGCGTTCTCATCGAATCAAGCCGCTGGTCGTGGCAAACGCCGATCACTTTTCCTTTACCAGTCAACATCCACCGAGACCAGTTCAGCAATCAATACTCCAGAGTCAGACAGGAGCCACCCTTCTGGATACTATACCTTTGCCCCAGATCATTCAGGGGTATCACAGGACGTTCCAAGCCCAGGACCCCAGTCGCCCTCCTTTTCCATCTCTTCTCTCTCTGGAATCATTCCAACGTCCACATCGATCTCGAGTCTTATCAGTTCTGCACAGTCCAAGCCTCCTGCACTAGAGTTTAGACATCCGATCATCATCAAGGAACTTGAGACTATTAGCATTCTTGGATCACTCCAAATACTGGCCACAAAGACTCTGTGTTCATCACGAGTGCTAAGCAGGATCGACACCATTGGCTGGTACTCTATTCTTGGCGCCCAAAAGTTCCCGGCAATCACATCTTGGTAAGAGGATTATTCTGACAATCCTTTGTTTGAGTGCAACGCAAACCTGGAAGATAGTCCTAGTCGAGAAACTCACGGAGCAACTCGCATTTCCTTCGATAGTCAAGACGCATATGATATTGAGATGGCAACAACCTGCATGGCGATCGAGTTTGGTACGATTCTGAAACACCCCCCCTTCTCTTTATTTCGCGAAGGGAAAAGTGGGGAATAGAGGACCAATCTACTGCTATGGCTTCCGCAAGTGAATCCAACTAACCCAAACTTTGTCCATGTACCTGATGACTCTAGGCGCAAACAATGTGCAAACCCAGAACTTTAATACGCTCATTCTGCAGTTACTCTCTCAGATCAAGCTTGTAAAGGATCAGGACTATAAAGGGTGAGGATCACCGCGACCGTTGTGATTTCGTGATGAGATACAATACCTGGAATCTCAACATGAAAAACTGACTGGAGATGACTTTTGTGTTTCCTTGATCAGAGATATACCCAGCCATGCCTATAACGCCCTATTCTTGACACGAGTCTTTCTCAACCACTTTATTGCGCACCTGGGACCAGGGGAGTTGGTTTCCTTTGTTGAAGGTTTGGACGTGCCTCTATTTTTTTTTCTAAGGATGATGGATCAATGGAATCTGTTTTTATCTGTTCGCTTACCCAGGACGTGTCATTGCTTGATCCTTGTCGGTATGGTATAGGATCAGATCTTTCTGCAGAGGCACAGCAGGAAGCTCTTGGGATTGTGTCATTCAAAGGATGTAAGCTTGGCGTAGATCAGTCCATCGTTTTGGACAAGAGACCATATGCGGAGCAATTGATCCAAGGAGTAATAGATATTATACTCAACTTGGATGCAGGGTACTGAATTTTTTTTTATTTTTCATCTAAAGCGAGCAGAATGAGTTTGTAGTGTTTCTTTGGTTCCAGCGCTGATGATTAACTGACTGAACCTCCTCCTCTACCTCTGTTGAATTACGTTATAACTAGAGCATCTCCATCGGCATACGAGTTTTATGAGGAGACATTGAACTTAGTCATTGTAATGACTTCAACGCAACTACAACTTCCAACCTCGGCTCGCAATGAAAACAACTATTTTCTTAACATGATACTTCAAAGATTCGGGTAAGGTTTGTCTCGGATGAAATTGACCCCCTTTCGTCTGCATGGTAAACTAGCTTCGCTGACAGTCTATGAACCTTTTTGAAACGCCTCAAAGGCCCATAGCCAATAGATTAATATTGAGACTCCTTTGGAATTTTACGGATCAACGACCGAGTCCTCCACATACTGGCAGTCTAGTCTATAATGCATACAGCTACCTCTTCTCCAAGACCGGGTCTTCCCCATCTTCTGAACCACACCCTATAGCGGACAGGAGTTTGCTGTTGCTCTTGTTGTTCCATGTACAGGACAGAAGTGACCCTAGCAGGGATGAGTTCAGAAAGGCCATTCGCAATATCCGGGATGAAAGAGGTTTGTTCATGTCAACTGCTTGGTTTTTTTCTTACTTATGGTGTTGAAATGTCGAGGCTGAGGTTAAGGAAAAGGAATTGACTAATCCGTTACTGCTTCTTTAGGCTCAATGACTGATGATCAAACGGAGGATGCGATCTTTATACCCTTTCGCAAGATCTTTCATGTTATCTGCCAGTACGAAAAAAAAATCTCCCGATGGCAATTGATTTGGGACTTGGACATCTGCTTATGATGCCTCCCTTTGTTTACTAATTGATCCAATTGAATTTCTTGCATTTTTAGACAAATCCACTGCGAAGAGGTGTGCTTGCTTTTGCATGTTCTGCTTGTGGAAAACACATACTTCCGGACATATGTCCTCTCTCGGACAGATCCAGAAACTCTGGTAAAAATCCCTTTTTTTTTACATCCTGTCACTGCTGTTGAGCTTGATCTAGCTGTTTTACTGCCTTTGGAAAGTGAATTTTTATGCTCATTCTTGACCCTTTTTTTCTTTCCTTAATTCTAAAATAGTATCTTCCGATTCTTAGGATGGTGTATGAGGGTGTAGAAGGGAAAACCAACTACTCCCAAGTCTATGTCCTTTTGGTTATTCTAATGCTGTTCAGTGAAGACGAGGTTTTTAACGATAGCATTCAAAAGATTGTAAGTCTGTTGTTGTTTTTGCTGCAATGCTCGCTTGCTCTGGCTCTCATAAAAGTGATCAGAGATTTTGACTATTTACATGGCCAAAATATATATAAATATATATGGCGCCAATTACTGCTTTGATCCTACTGAATCATTAGACAATGACTTATCAGCCCTGGTTTACAGAAAGGTTGCTAAAATCTATCTCCTTGGGTGGTCTTGCGGCGGCCATTGTCATCCGAACTATCCAGTATAATCTCGCCCAGCACAAGGTATGTCCTGCGGGTAGCAGTAGCTCTTTTTCTTTTCTTTTTCTTTTTTTGCGAGTAAAAATCAACGAAAGGAGACTTTTTTTCTTCTCAGGGACTTACCAGTACTGGGGGAAAACATGGATGCTGTTAGGATGTCTATTTCCATACGAGCTCTTTGGCTATCCTAGCCAACATGTCCAATTCGATTCAAGACATCCATCCATACGTCTCTCAGAGACTTGTTACCCTGTTTGACATTGTAGCGAGGCGATACCAAAAGCTCGTCAATAAACAGATGCAACAGGATGAACAAGTCGAAAAGGTGAGCTTTGACTTATTTCAAGAATGTGCTCACACCCTACTTTTTTTTTTTTTTTTTTTTTTTTTTTTTTATATCTTGGCTCACTCAACGCTTGACTATTTTTTGGTTATATATAAACTCTAGAGCTCGGATGTGATCATTTATGGTGACATGGTAATACTTGTGCTGGAGATCATCAACTCGGCACTGACGCACAAGCTCAAAGCAAATCCTCAGCTTGTGTACTCACTTCTCCACAAGCAAGAAATGTTTGCCTATTTTCGAAATGACCTCAAGTTCAAAGAGCTCATCCAAAACATTGAGTTGGCAGTAAACTATTTCCAACAAAAAGTGAGCGAAGCGAATCTCAAGGCACCTACACCTGAGGAAGTGGCCCAGGTGATTCAGAATGCGTCTCGAACATGGCCACCCAATGTCATGAAGGTGTTTCCGGACATCAAGTTCCAGTATGAGGAAGAAGAACAGTCAAACGAGTTCTTTTGCCCATATGTGTGGTCACTCTTGTACAGGAACATGTATGTTTACTGGGATGAGGAAAAAACCAAGATCCTTCATGAATATCGAACGGTAAGGATGATCCTCCTATTCTTTTTTCCTCTTCTTCCTATTTCTCCCTTTATGCTGATCTCGCCTCACCTGAGAGAAAAAATGAAGGATGAAAGATGCTGACATGGAACCCTTTCTTATCCACTCTAGGTCGTTAATGATGAAGAAGCGTTTGAGGGTGTACCGACGGGCGGTCAAACGGCACTATCATAAAACACCATCGCAATTGAATCAAGGGAATGACTCTGACTCTTGTTCTCACCACTCTTGGCTCAATAAATGAAAAAAAATAATTTACGCTAAACCAAAAACGCGAACAGGAAATGAACGATCATTCTTTTTTCTTTCCCCCAATCTCCTGTTACCAGGTAATCTTCTTTTTGTATATCAGTCGAGTACACACGCTAAAAAAAAAGGAATAGAAAAAGAAAACAAAATATTGTATTTTGCAACAGTGTCCAGTTGGCAGGTTGTGAACGACTCGGGTTCTTTTAGAGTGAATGCGATCTCGGCTCAATTCAAGAGATGATGATCAAGCATAAGAACGGGGGTTCTTTGCTGTTGACTAAGATGCTTACTATTTCTCTCCCCTTCATCTCTCTCTCTCTCTCTTTCTCTTTCTCTTTCTCTCTTTCTCTTTCTCTCCTTTATTCCTTCCTTCCCTCCCTTCTTCTCGCCTCTCCTACTCTTATTCCCCCCTGTCATTAGGAGGTGCTTTCTATCTAAATGGGGATCTGTGGCTTTTAGGAACCAAGGGATCTGATATTTCTTGACTATAATCTGTTATTCTGGAAAAGAACAAGGCAGAGGTCAAAATGAAAAAAAAGACTGACTGAGTAGCACACACATACACAGAGAGAGAGAGAGAGAGAGAGCGACTCTAGGACACTTACTGTATTATCTTTTGTTTCCGGTGTACCTGGAATTTAGCGCGATCAAAGAAAGTGAGGTCGGGCCTACTTTTTTTTTTCAGTAAATGCTCAACTAGTAACATGTGGCCTACAATGACTACAGGAGATTCGCAGCTTAAGTTGAATGGATACTATAGACAGTGATTTGGCTAACTTAGGGTTTTTTCGCTAAAAACGCGGGCAAGAGGAATTTTGCTTAGCTGAAGACTGATGCTTTCATACGATGGAGAAGGGGACCATGAGAAGGTAGGAAGAGTATATGTTTGAGAATGAGAAGGAGAGTAAGATAGGGAAAGAGGAGGGTGGATTGGCCGAAAGGGGCAAATGGATGAATGGACGAAGGAGAGCCAGCAACCAGATATGTAAAGGAAGGGGACTGAGGGATGATGGTGTTCCGACTCCATCTCTCATTCTCTCTTTTTTTTTTTTTTTTTTTTTTTTCTAGGAGGGGCTAACTTGATTTGAAAGGAGTGACAGGCGCGCGCTTGGTAGCTGTGCCGCCCCTAGCACTCAAGCGGCTCAAGGGACAAACCTTCGAAGCGAGCACCCTCTCTCCTGAGAGCAGTACGCGACCGTTCTTGATTTCTCTGCCTTTTTGAACCCAAATCATTCAGGATGCCAAGGGCTACTGGTGCTACAAGGGTGGGACGATTGATCCACAAACACCAGAAAAGATCGACCCACCTTCTCCTCCCGCTCAAGGGAAAGAAAAGAAAAAGAAAAAGAAAAAGAAAAGGGCTGGACCAGATCTTGGTCTAAACAAAATCGAGACCCTCGGTTTCCTGAACCGACACGGCAAAAGGCTGCAGGGGGGAAAGTCTAAGGGGTGTGCGTTAAGCTGCAGGTAGGGAGGGCACCCAAAAGGGAATAAGTGGTCGCACTTTTTTGCCTTTCAACTTTTTTTTTTTTTTTTTTTTGCTTCTTTTTGCTTCCTCTCAACGCCTACCTATTCTGTATCCTCCCGTTTCCTCCGTAACACCAGCCTCAGCATCACATCAAAAGAGTATCAAAAGGACAACTATTGTTCCCCAATGGCAGATTTGTGCGAAAAGAGTACTGACCCAAGTGCTGAACCGCCAAGCGAACAAGAGGTATCCATTAGGGTCCAAGCAAAAGACTTGTCCGTCTCAATATCAGCTAGAGATGCACCTGCTATCCGGTTTTTCAAAAAGGCTATCCAACAAGCAAAGCGCATTGTTGGATCTCCGTCCCGAGAGTCACAGTCGCCAAACGTGATTAGAATAGAGAATGAGGTGACCGGGAATGTCACTTCCATCCTTCACAATGTCAGCCTAACGGCTGAACCTGGCCAAGGTATGAAATGAAAATAATAGACACCTTTTCTGACCACCTACATCTCACATTCCACCTCACTCCTTCATTTTTCTCTGCCCCATTTTTTTAATGAACGACTTGACTTCTGACTATCTTCTACTTGCGCATCCTCAGTGTGTTTGGTGGTAGGCGGGTCCGGTTCAGGGAAGACCACCTTGCTTACCACTCTCGCTGGAAGGATGGACCCAGGGAATACCGCTATTTCTGGAGAAATCCTGTTCAATGATGAAAGGCCAAAGCACTATTGGAATTCAAATCTTGTCGGCTATCTACAACAAGAAGACTATCTACTCCCCTATCTCACGTAAGTAAGCAGATCTGACAAATCACTCTATTTCCAGTCCTGTAATACTAGGTATTCATTACTCAGAGTTCTAAAAAAAAAAAAAAAAAAAAAAAAAAAAAAAAGCGTAAGAGAAACCTTGTACTTTGCAGCAGATCTACGCTTTCCATCAAAAGTATCCAAAGTAGAGAAAGCGGCTATAGTCGAGGGCCTCTTAAAAGACCATAGGTTACAATCATGTGCGGACGTGAGAGTAGGCGAACCGACCGGTGCTGAAATCTCTCAAGCAACTATGCATGGCATCAGCGGAGGCGAACGAAGACGTCTCTCAGCAGCGGTTCAATTCCTTGGACGACCTAAACTCTTGCTCTGTGATGAAGTGACCTCAGGTAGAGTCGTTCAGGCCCTGGCCCTCTCCATGTCCATTTTGCCTATTAAAGATCTAAATCATTGCTCTTCCTTCCTCTTTCTCTTGTAGGATTAGATGCATTTTCGGCGTTTGAGCTTGTCAAGTCCCTCAAATCCTATGCGGAATCAGCCGATAGTGCAGTCATCCTCTCGATTCACCAGCCTAGGTCGGAAATTTATCATCTGTTAGCAAGGTCGAACGCACGCCTTTTTGTACTCTCGTATGGGTCCGTGGTCTTTAGTGGACTGTTGGCAGATGCACTGCAATGGTTCGAGTCCCTTGGGTTAGAACCTTGTCAGGCCCATCAGAACCCGCTCGATTACGTTCTCGACCTCTCGGTGATCGATTACTCAAGTAAAGCATCTGAACAGAAGACCAGGGACCGATGTGCGATGTTAATTGCTGCCTGGGAAAAACGGAATCAGAATACTCTTGGCACCCTGGATACCTCCACGTTGGAAGAGTCCACTGAGGGATCTCAAGACTTGATTTCGACCACAACTTCACTCGCGACTTCTCCGTTACCATTGCTTTCACTCGAGTCTACCTCACCTACTAAAGCCCCTCTTCCTGGCGGCACTAGTAAGCAAAGAAAGAATTCTGCTCGGCAAGGACCAAGTTTACCCTCTCAGACATGGATATTAATCCGACGTGGGTGGAAATGCCAATCTCGAAGCAAAGAAATGCTGGCTGAGATTCTTCAGTCAACCTTGACGGGTATCTTAATCGCACTGTTGTTCTGGCAGATCCCCTTGAAAGTGGAGACGATACATAACTTTACTGGATGTGCCTTTTCGGTGCTCGCGTTCCAGTCTATTGGTACAATGATCAGAGTTGCCTATGCACAAGCCAAGAAGGTGATTGTCTATGAGAGAGAAAGCCGCGAACATCTGTATGGTCCACTGGCATACACGCTCAGTAGCCTAGCACTTTCTGTCCCATCATCTTGCTTGGCTTCGTTTAGTAAGTTTTGTTGTTGTTGTTGCTGTTGCTGTTTTTAAGTGATTTGACCCCGTTTGCCTCCATCTCTCGCACACGTTAATCTATGGTACAGTCCACATCACCCTTATTTTCTATGCAGTGGGTCTGCAAACAGAGCACTTCGACCGATATCTAATCTTTTTGACCGCATTTGTCCTGAGTGGACTCATCCAGTATGAACGCTTTGGCCATTTTCGCAATCTCTTACACATACACGCACACACAAATTTCATCACAATTAGACATGCTAAGTCCCTGAATATTCAATTTCCTAGGTTCGCCATTGCACTCATGCTCGTAGCGTTGATTCGGCATACCTACTTGTCTATAGTTTTTGCCTGTGCGGTTCAAATGGTATATCGTAAGTCTATCCTTGGCGACCGAGCTGCCAAACCTCACTTCCTGCCTCATACAGCCCCATTTTCTCTAATGCAACCATTTCCTGATGGTCGTCACCATTTTATTCTAGTGTCGGGATGCGGCTATCTTGTACTACCAAGCATGGCCTCTCCTTTTGTTGGCTGGGTTCGACACATCGTGTACACTAAGCTCGAATATGCGATAATGTTGAATTCGTGGTTAACCGACACCAGTGTCGATGGGTCCTCGATGGGTCTTGGACCCATTCCAGGAAATCTGATCCTTTCTGTGCAACTTGAACTACCTGTCCATTATTACCCTGGTTCTATTTCACTCTTCCTCATCCACTACTTAGTTTACGCTGTGGGTGTCTGGCTCTTCTTGCGATTGGTCAATCGAGAGATCGTGAACAAGTATAGAAACCTTGGTGCCGTTGACTTTACGATTGCTGTGGCTCTCAGTCCCTTTTTCAACTGGGAGCAAACCAGGCAATGGTTATCGATGAGAAGGCTACCCAAAATTCCTCCACCCGAGAAACTCATTCATCTCTCCAAGGCTAAGAACGACAAATCAAGTGCTCTGGAAAATGAAACGGAGCCCCAGGACGGAACGAACAACTGTACAGATGCCAATCGTATTGAAATATACGGACAACAGCTCATGCACCGCAACCCTGTCTTTGTCCATGTGCGAAATTTTTCATTGACATGTGAAGTCAAAGGTAGTCGCTTGGATGGCATGGATCAGGAGCAAAGGAGTCGCTTCCGACAGTTGAGGATGCTGATGGACTCTATCCAACGAAGGAATTGCATACAAAAAACTATTCTCCAAAAAATTGACTTTGAGATGCCCCCTGGCGAATTGACGGCCATCCTAGGTGGCAGTGGCTCTGGCAAGGTATGAATAAAACAGAGGCAGAGAAGAAAAAGAAAAAAAAAAAGAAAATGACTGTCAGAGACGACGAAAACGACGAAGATAACAAAGTCATTCTAACCCATTATTCTCTTTATTTTTTGCATGGTGGCAGACAACCTTTATGAACGCGATTCTGAGAAGGAGTCCTCCAAACTTCAAAACTTCGGGAGACGTTTACTTCAATGGCACGAAGAATCCTACCCTAGATCAAATCAATACTGTTTGCGGCTATGTGCGCCAATCCGACGGACTCCTCTTGTCCCATTTGACTGTGCGGGAAACGCTTCGATTCGCAATTGACCTGAGCATGAGCAGCTCCACCCCAAAGCAAAAGAGATGGGAAAAGGTCGAGGATATCATCGATATTATCGGATTGCGCGCATGTGCAGACACTCTGATTGGTGACGAGGAAGAAAGGGGTTGTTCGGGGGGTGAACGACGACGGGTATCGATCGGAATGCAGTTAGTGTTTGAGCCTGCCTGTTTGTTCTTGGATGAGCCTACGACTGGCTTGGATGCCCTTTCAGGTACTGTGGAAAGCCAAACCCCCCTTTCTCCTTTCCATCCCCTCGTTCAAAATTCCAACATGTGAGCTACCCTTTTTCTTTTTCTTTTTCTTCCTTTTCTTGTAAAGTCCAGGGCAAGCTTCTAACACGCCCCCTCTCCTTTTTTTTTCAGCCTTGGCGACTATTCGACTATTGAAAAGGATAGCAGATCAGGGACGGACTGTTGTTTGTACCATCCACCAACCGCGTCTGGATATCTGGAGCGAATTTGGAAATGTGCTTTTGTTGATGGATGGGGGACGGATTGCATTTGCAGGAAAGGCACGAGATGCGATTGACTATTTTGAACAAGCTGGTTATCATATCCCTGACTTGACTAACCCTCCAGGTAATAATGAGGTCCAATCTAATTCGGCGATGCGTCGCTTCCCCTTTTTTTCATGTGTTGTGTTACAAACATGCTGAACTGAACCCTTGGCTTTTTTCTGCCTCTCTGTTCTGGCTCTGGCCCCAAAAAGATTTCTTTGTCGACACCACGTCGATCAACACTCGGACGCCTGAACTTGAAACCTCAACGCGTGCTACTGTCGATCGCATTGCCGCATTGCATCAAGAGCATGTATCCAAAACACCACCACAGGATCTCGGAAGCAAACACAAGGAACTGCTTGAAACACAACTGGGAAACATTATCCCTCAACATGCGGGCTATTTCCGAGGTACACAGATCCTGACCTACCGAAACTACAAGCATACGTCTCGGCAGGGACTTCGATACTTTAACAGGATCTTGGAGCCAGTCTACATTACCATGAGCATCATTATTGTGTTTGTTACCTTGAACGACTCCATGTTGGGCACGATCAGTCGTTTTGCCTGGATTCAACAGACGATTATTATTTCTATCTCAGGGGTCTCTGTGAACCAGGATTCTTATGTTCGCCAGGTAAGAACATAGTCCTGGTCAGATGAGGTCTCTCTGTGTTATCCAAAAAGTACAACATCGATAGATCAAACTGACAAGCCTCTCGCTCCTTATTTTTATTTATTTGGCCTAACACAACCAACGTAGAGGGACATTGCCATCCGAGAGATCCTGAATGGAACATATAGTGCCTCTTCCTTCCTTCTCGCGTTCTGTATCAATGAGCTCCCCTGGACGGTCATTTGCACCATCTTCACAACACTGTTGAACGTGGTAATTTGCCATCTCCGAACGGGAATATCGAACATAGCGACGCTTTATATCGTGCTTTTGTCACAAGTGATCATGGGCGAGACCCTTGGTCTCATTACCTCCACCTTACTTCCGACTGGTGGCATTGACATTCTTGCGAGTATTACCATAGTAAGTGGACAGTATTCGCTTGGATTTTTCGTCTTTTTTTTTTTTTTTTTTTTTTTTTCATACTCTGGTTGTAGCGGTTGCTGATTGCATTTTTTTTTTTCTCTTTCGTAAACAAAATGTTAATAGATATTGATTGGATCTGCCATGGCCGGACTGCTTACTCCGCCTATGTCATGGTTCTTTCACTATGTGAACTACATCAACATCTTCAAATACTCACTCCAAGCTCTAGTGGCCTCAGAGATGACTTCTCGCGTGATCCACTGTACTGAAAGAGAACTTCAACAGTTGTCCTGTGTCTTTAGTTCAGCTGATCAGATCATCGATACGTTGAACATTGGGAGTTCCAGCTTGGCGACAAATTTGATCTGCTTGATTGTGTTGGTGATTCTTTTCAGACTGTTGGCATGGGCGGTTCTGGTGCTAAAGATTCGGCACCTTCGACAAAGCCAGAGTTAAAAGAAGCCAAGGGGAGGGAGGGAGAAGAAGGAAAGGAGAGGGGAAAGGAAAGGGGGAAAGGAGGGGGGAATCCGCCTTTGCGTTGCCCTCTCCCTTTTCTCCTCCCCTCCTCCTCCTCTCTACTTTTGGAAATGTTTCGGTGTGGCGTAGGGAATGGAACTTGTCTCCAGAGTATAGTCACCATGATAATATTTTTCTACCATTTTGAGGGTATGTAGGATTAAACGAAACAGACAAAGACTCGCTTGTTCGTGAGGAATGTTCCCTTGGAAATGAATTGCCATGAGAAAGAGAGAGATACTCTCCTATGAAAGGACGGGGTTTAAAGAGGAAAAGGGCAAAATTGAAGAATGGGTGTCAGAAGTGTGCTAGCCGTACTTCGTGTCTCGTCATCCGGCCTCTCTAGCTGGATTTGTTTAATACGATGCCATGGCGAAGAAGAGTGTTAGCGCTTCACTATTGCTATCCTCTCTTGCCTCTATGGGCTCACTCATTTCTGATTTTTGTACCAGGAGATTTTTCTTTTTCATTTCCCATTTCTCTTTTTGATCCTGATACTCTAGTGCCAGAGACCCTTTTCTTCCCAGGTCCATATCGAATCCTCCCAGCAGGAGCCTGCTCTTACATCGATAGCCCGCCCATTTGCTCGATGAGACACAATCGCTTTCTAGATCTGGGAAAAAGAAATGAAGAGAGGCGTCAAACAATAGAGCATTTTTTGAGATTGTATCTTACTGTAATTGTGTCCTATCTTTTGGGGTCATCCAAAGCTTTACTCCATGAATTGGCGCCTTACCCGAGACGTGGAAAAAAAAAAAAAAAAAAAAAAAAAGAGGTCTTTCATCCTCGTGAGCGTTCGAATATTCTAATGAGATATGAATTATGAATTGGTGGAATGGACGCCTCCGTTGCACGTGTATGTTCTCATAGACCACAGAGTTCATGTGTTCTGGAGGGCTCAGCTCCATCCATCCGTTTCACTCTGTGGGTGAATCCTTTTCGACCCTTTTGCCGTTTTTGATAGTACCCGGTCCATGTCCCTGCCTCACATGGTTGGAACAAGCATAGGGCTGTCGCTCCGTATTAACCATGACAAAACACAAACTCTATTGAATCGTCATTCAGGGACACATTCATATTCATTTACCAGCATTAATAGATTCTGCCTCACAAAAACCGCGTCAGGTGAAGTGGGTTGTGTAATACAAAAGAGTACATTTTGTGTAATGAATTTATATATACAGAGCCATGCCCTTTTTCTTCCCGCCTCTCTCTCCAACATCTCTCAATCCCTCTTTTTGGCCTATTAAAAAAAAAGGCCTGATAAGATGACCATGGCCGTAGCAAGAGAAATGAATTGATTAGGCAACGTTGGACTGGGAGCCCTTCGAGTGGAGGACAGATAACTGGGAGGATCGTCCTCAATATCGGGCTCGTTCCCTTGATCGTGTGAGAGGGACCCGACATAGACTAGATTACGAGCCATAGGCTTGGTCAGACGGTGGGACGAGGATGCATCATCAGCCTGCTGCGCAATGTTGCCTCCATTGGAATGGTGTAGGAAAGAGTCGGACAAGAGCGATGACGATGGAGCCCCCCGTGATGATGACACAGCCGTCATCGAGTCCGAGACTGGGCTCCCGTTGAGGCTGAACAGGGTCACAGTGTTGAGGACTCGTTCGACCATTGCCCGAGCCGGTATATCTTGTTCTGGGGACTCGGACAAAATCAGAGCCATCAGACCCGCGACAAGGGGGGAAGCCATTGAAGTCCCGCTACGTGTATGTGTTGCAGTATCTGACCCTACCCAAGCAGAAATGACGTTTGATCCGGGCGCGTAGATTGATACGCAAGGACCAAAATTGGAGTAACTTGCGACGGTGTCATCACGTTCTGTAGCCCCGACAGTGAGTGCCCCTGGAGTTGAGGCAGGGGAGAATTCGCAAGCGTCTCGACCGTCATTTCCTGCAGCTATTGAGAAATGGATACCAAGTTTCATTGCCTCCTGGATTGCCTCGTTGGTTGGTTCGTTGTGCTCAGCTCCAAGCGATAGACTGTGGAGAATGTTATGGTTTTGAGAAATGAAGCAATAAAAATATGAGAAATGAAAAAAAATGAATATTGTGGGGTCCCAGAGAAGCAGCTGTGAGCAAAAAAAAAAAAGGCTCCAAGGTGGTTTGTGTCCAACCTCTGTGCATGCAAAGCATAACCTTACTTGATGATGGATCGTGCACCTTGACCCTGGGAGACATGTCGCTTGACGACCCATTCAATGGCAGCCAGGATATTGGACAGTCGTCCTGCACCCTGATCATCAAGGGCCTTGAGCGAAATGATCCGAGCCCTTTTGGCTACGCCATACGTCGACCCTGCAGCCAATCCTGCTACAAACGTACCATGTCCATTCCGATCCGTGGGATCAACTATTCCCGGCAGAAAGACAGGTCCATAACTCGCTCTTCCTCCAAAATCCTTGTGACCAATGTTGACGCCTCTAAAGGAAGGAAGTGAGGATCTTTGAGCGAGTGTGTCTCGTGGATTATGTTGCTTTCTCTCTCTCACGAGAGATTGATAGGACAACTTACGTATCAATAATGTAAATGGTGACATTTTCTCCAGCGCTGCCTGGGTAATGAAAGGACCCGTCTAATTGATCAGAGCGCTGATCGATCCTGTCAAGTCCCCAACTGGGTGGATGTCGTTGGACCCGCCCATAAGCTGTGACGGGGAGGTCGGGGATCAGATGCTTGATCCTGTGCTCCTCCTGTTGTCCTGCCACCAGCTGGGCCGTCCTGGGATCCATAAAGGCCGAGTAGAGGACCAGGTCACCAACAGACAGTACACTAGTCTCCAGGGTATCCGTGGTGGAGGATGACTCTGACTGAGACACCTGTAATGGATGGTCGCTAGGCAAAAGCTGCACCCATGACGGGCGAGGGTTGTTTCTAGAAAGGTGGATATGGGATCGAGTGGAGCTGGTGGCAGAAGATGAAACTGTAGATGAGGAAGTACTTTCAAATGAAGCAGCGACAACGACACCGTCCTCGTCTATTCTCCTCAAGTCGGAGCTGCTATGCATCATGACAAGATAGCGACACTGTGAGATGTGGTCTGGGGGACACGACGCGTCCGGTGACCCCGTGACATCTAGGACCCCACAAAAACGATTTCTATCAGGTTAATCATGACGAAGGTGCACTGCAAACCTCGCTCGCTCTCGCTCTCCCTTCCCCCCGACGCACAGCTATGGAATAGGGAGAATGAGTTTACCTCGGAGCGGAGCCGCTCGCGTGCACGGTGCTGCGGGGATAACAAAGAGCAGGAGCGCCCAACAAAGGTATCGGGGTCGTTGCATTGGGGAAACTGGATGCAGGGATGGATGGGCGCGGGGGAAGGGAGGGGGGAGGGAGAAGCAGCTGCAAAGGGAGATGCTCTCGACGGACGGGCAGTTCGTGTGTGTGAATGTTGTGTTTATGTGTTTGCGTAACAGGGAGAAGGACAAAAAAAAAAAAAAAAAGGATTCGTTGCGGATCTTGATTTCTGAATCAGAAGTGGTTAGGATGCGATCCAGAGAGATGGGATGAACGATTCTCCTGGCATGACATCTGTTGAATCCCGTCCTGGCACACCGCATCAAAGGAGAAGTCAGGTAGGCGGAGCCGTAGGTTGGGACTGTGAAAAGAAAAAAGGAAAAGGAAAAGGGCGTTCTGGTTCGAGCCTACAGATCCTGTCGCACGCCAGAGCAAACGTGCCGATCCTGGCAGCACGACCTATGATTCTCACCTCTAATGTTTCTCAAGAGCCGAGATATAGTGGCAAAAAAAAAAAAACGCACGCCACTGTCTCCTCGATGACGCTCCGTGGATCCGGAGACCAGGTGTAGGTCCGATCCGATGCTGATTCTCGCGGACTAGGAAATAGGCTTCTTCACTCGCCTAGGAAACTCTCTTGGTTCTAGACGTGTTCGATCTGTAGGCGGATTCAGAGTGTTGGCGTCAAATCAATCAGGATCTACGCCGAGCGACTAAACTCTTGGGCCAAACGAGTCGTCAGAGGAGTAGCGAGTGGTCGACACCAGTCCTCTGCAGGTCGGCGCCGCCGCCTGCACGCCACGGTGTTCAGCCGCAGCTTAAGTGTCCATTCTCATGCGCTAGGAGCTGTGCCCGTCTAGAACGGTGTAGAGAGCATGTTGTGTTTGTTTGTTTGCTGTTGAAGGAACAGGGGAGAAGAGGAGGTGGGGGCGTAAAGGGTACGGTGGCCGGGCCACATCGGCGCTCGGCCTCCTTTGGCCACCTCGCCTCCTTACTGCCTCTCTTTCTTTCTTTCTTTTTCTTTCTCTTTCTTTCTCTTTTTCTTTCTTTCTTTCTTTCTTTCTTATTCCTCCTTCCCCCTACCTGCGATCCACATTGAGAGCATTGGTGGTCTGTCGCTGCGTCTCCTTGCTTTGCCTTGCTGCGTCGTCTTGCGCGAGACGGGGCATAATGTGTGGAAGGAGCCCTGGTCATGTCTTTTTGGACCTGTCTGTTCCGCTGGGTGCAAGCTGCTCAGAGTCCGATGATGCAGGAGCAAGCGGCTTGACACATCTCTCCAGCATTACACTCCTCCTCTTCTGCCCCTCCTCGCCGCTTCCCTTGATGCAGTGCATGTGCAGGTAAGGTAAGCGAGGTCCAATCCACAGGTAACATGGACTGCTGCCGTAACCGCTCGCGCGGCACTCAGGTACCTGCCGCCAGGCCTGTTCACGGGCACGAGAGAGAGAGAGAGAGAGAGAGAGAGAGAGCACAGACTGAGAGCGGCGGCCCTTGGGAGCAAGGGGGGCTATTTCCAGGATTGGGCAAGAGAGCCTTTGGTTATTATTGCCCCACTCTGCGGGACACATATACGCAGGCCCATAACACACATTCAGTAAATGGCCCATGTCGTCGCGTCCATCGGCTGGCCTGCTCATGCGGGCCGCTCATATTTCTGGTTATTGGCCGGTATGAAAAAAAAGCTGAGAGCATAGCTCTTTGCTAAATTGTCAAAATTGTCGCAGTAAGCGAGACGGACATGCCACGGTCAGACATCGATCATGGGTAAAAGCCCGGATCGGTGCTGGTCCGACACCTGGGGTCGCCTGCGCGAGTGACGGGGGACGAGTAGTAGAGGCGAATATTCTCTGGTCTTTGTCTGACTGACTGACTGACTGACTGACTGACTGACTGACTGACTGACTGATTGAATGTGTCTGTCTGTGTCTGTGTCTGTGTCTGTGTCTGTGTCTGTGTCTGTGTCTGTGTACAAGTGTGTATCTCTCTATCTAATATCTGTCCTCCCTTTCCCTTCTCTTGTTCACTTCTCTCTCCCAACTCTTGTAGGGAACGATGCGAATGCCCCAAGAGAAGCAACGAGGGGAAAGAGATGAGAGTATATACCACTTCACCTCCCCCCCCCCCGTCCCACTCTTTTGCTCCCGCTCCCTGCTGTGGCCTGGCCTTTTCCTCTTCCCTTTGGTTGCGCTGGCGCACCTCCTGCGCACTGGCTCGGTGGTAGGCCTCTCGTTCCTCAGTGTGCGGATGCCTCGGCCAAGGGGATGGCTCCTATTTCATTGTCTGCTGCTGCCTGCTGTTGTCTGCTCTTGTTGCTCGCTCTGTCTGGCTGTCCGTGTTGCTGCCCTTTGGCATGGACATGGGGGAGACAAGACGGGACGGGACAAAGAAGAGAAAGAGAAAGAGAGATGGAAAGAGAAACGAATGAGAGACGAAAAAAGAGAAAGAAGAAAAGAGAGAGAAGAAAAAGAGAGGGAGGGAGAGCAAGAGACGACAGCGAGACAACCTGAATGAATGAGCGACACAATGGCCAGACAAGGAAAGGCGTGCAGCCGGACCATGTGTGTGTGTGTGTGTGTGTGTGTGTGTGTGTGTGTGGGTGTGGAGTGACGCCCGCCCTCTCTCCAGGCCCGGCGGATGGTCTCTTTTTTGCTCTCTTCTTTCTCTTTCTTTCTTTCTTTCTTTTTCTTTTCTTTCTTTTTCCCTTTGTCCGTTCCTTGTTTAATTGATCCCCGCCCAGATCCCTCCTCTTTTTACTGTCCCCCTTCCACCTCCATCTCCACCTTCCTTCCCCAGATCCGGATTTATTGCTATTTTTTCTTTCTTCCATTCTTCTTCTTCTTCTTCTTCTTCACACGCACGCCCACATCGTCCTTGCGGCTTCTCTCTTTCTTCTCCGTTTCTCTCACCCTTCACCTACCCCGTCTCACCCGCCGGATCAGCCCGCCTGCAACGACCACCCCCATCAACGATCAACGAACGACTGACGACTCGCCTGTCTCCACCCACTCTCGCCCACACAACCTGATAGCCGATTGATTTTCTTTCTTTCTTTCTTTGCGCTGCCTCTCTCTCTTTCTCTCTCTCTCTCCCCTACCTCTTTCTCTCCTTCTCTCTATTTCTCTCTCTCTTGGAGTGTGAACGACTCTCTCTCTCTCTCGTTCTCTCGTTCTTTCTCTTCTCTCCTGTCCTTTGGCCGTCTCCTGCTTTGCCTCTCCCCACCCTCCCACCCACATATCGTCGTTGCGCCTAATGATCATGGCCGCCACGCCAGACGCGCGCCCTATTCCCTCGGCCGCATCCTCACCTACAATGTCCTCACGTCCGTTCACGCCGCCACCATCAGGCTCGCTTCTGGGCCGACATGTCATTTACCGTGGAATGAACAAGAGCTCGATGGAATACATGTCGCTGACGCATTCGAAATATGCAGATGCAGCACATATGCTCAAGGGCGAGATTCTCATCTCGGGTCAGCAGTCAGGATATATCCAGTACACAATTGTGCTTGACCACCAGTGGATGACCCGCAAGGTCAAGATGTCTGCTCTATTTGGTGGCCAAGAGAAGCGCCTTGTCCTCGAGGTGGACCAGGACCAGCGCTGGTACCGAGTCACGGAGCACCGACTCGTTCGCTCCAGGAGTTTCTTCCGCTCAGGCCTGTCCCAGTCTCCGTCCCAGACCGATGGCAACTCACCAGCCTCCACCTCGCCCTGCGCCGCCGCTGCACCTTCTGCCGGCGAAGGCATCGCCAGCAACTGCCACATGCAGGACGCCGAGGCCCACCTCTCAGACTCGTCTGCATGCTGCTATTCGTCCTCGTCTGACTCGGAGTGCTCCATCCCCTTTGAAAAGATCAACCTCACCTGGACCCCGCCACCTAAGGGCTCCAAGCGTGCCTCGAAACGCTTCTCCTCCATCAACCCACTCCGCGACGCTGCTGCCGCCCCCGCCCTGGCCTCCACTCCCGAGCTCGACTCAGCAAAGGCTGCTCATGATACCCAATCCGCCTCTACCTCCACCTCCGCCGCCTCCTCTGCCATGACTTCACCTACCTCCGGTCCTGCCTCCAGTCCCGTGGTCGGCTTTGCAGCCCGGTCACTCTCCAGGAACATGTCGTCTTCTAGTCTCGGCGGTCCCAAAAAGTACGAACACATCCCTGCCCTGGACGGCTGTGTCCATCTCGACCTTGGTTATCTCGTCAGTCCAAGCACGTTCCTGCTACCACTCCGGAAAGTGACCGCCGACGTGGACCCAGAGAAGATGCGCGACTTTCTTGCCAACCTGAACGAGGACGACGTTTTGACAGAACGATCCGCACTTGTCTCATTCCCAAACCTCGACTTGCGGCCTTCCACCACCAGCTTTTCTTATGCAGGACGTGGTCATCGACCTAATTTCAGTCTGCTTGAGTGCTGGCATGAGGATGAAGAACTGTCAACACTGGTTGAGGTCGATGGTGACGGTCTTGTGGTTCGGTATGGCCTTCATTGGGCTCGTATCCCGTCTTCATGAGCTGGTCTCTGTTGCTCCACCCGCCCACCTTTCCCTGTTCTCGCCCTTTTGCCCCTTACTCTTTTTTTTTATTATTTCCTTTTCTCCCCTGTTACCCCTAGTGCTACTACACCCTTTCCCCTTTCCCATGAATTGCCACGACACTCTTTATTTTATCTTTTCGCAAAGCTATAGAAACGAAAGCATTATTATCTTTATTACTACTACTCTTATTCCCCATCCACTGTATGTACATCCACATCAAGCACACACACACACACACACACTGCAACGAACAGCCCTTCCTTTTGGTCACTGCTGGCACCAAAAAAAAGAAGAATAAACGCACGTAGACGAATCCCGAATTTCAAATGGAGGGAGGTGTTACTCTCAATACCATGTGCTTTTGCCTCTCTTGAGTTAAGATACAATAACAGAAAACAAACATCAACATCAACAACAACAACAAAAAAGAAGGGCACATGCACCATTGGGTCTCCATGGGACTGTAAAAATAGGATAGTGAATTGGTCCCAACAGAGTCGAAAAGAGGAAGACAAACAACCTGGAGCTTTTGACAGCTCAATGAATTGGTCCCTCCAATCCCTATTAGAGCCAATACTGTTGCTGTCCTACCGAATGGCTATGCTCTTTTGCACAGCTCACATCAAAAAAAAAAAATGGTTGAACTCGACATGAAGGTGCTCATGAGGAGGCCAATTTTTCTGGTGGATTGTCTCGTGTAGAAATGCATTCAATAGGATGAGAGAGTTCTGATGCTTAATATTTACGGAATCGCTCTGCAGGATTGGGCAATGTTCCAAGGGGGTGGGGTAGGGGGATACTTCTTTGTTCCAGAGTATCTAAGAATGAGCTTGAGAATATGCCCTTTGTACCTGTCGAAGAGCAGGATGAGATAGTGGTATTGTTCAAAGAGAGAGAGAGAGAGAGAGAAAAAAAAAGACCGAGTCGGGCTACTAGCCAATCGCTTTGCATCAGGGGAATGCAGTGTAAGAGGTGCACACAGACGCAGGGCAAGTCTGTTGCGTGAGCAGTTAAACTTTTTTTTTTTTTGTAAAAGAATTCTTCGCAGCGAGATTCGAAATGTTCTCCTACTACTAGACATGATACAGGCGAGACCCCAGAGATGGGATCACAACGCGCTTGCGCCGGCTAGGGTGACGTGTCGAATGCGATTGGTGGATCAATAGGTGATAGGGGGGGCGCGAAAGAAAGACAAAGAGAGGGGGGGAGGAGAGGAGAGGAGAGAGAAAGAGAGAGAGAGAGAGAGAGAGAGAGAGAAGAGTGCCTGTGCACTCCGCACACTCCGCACAGAGAAGAGGCAAAAATAAAAAAAAAAAAAAATTATGCCTGCGGCACTGCGACGTGGTACGAACAGGGATCTGATCACTCTCACTCTCACACACTCTCATCCACTCATCTCGCCCAATTCTCATCTCTTCTCTTTTATCTCTCTCTTCTCTCTCTTTTCTTTTTTCCTTTTGCCACATCCACATCATCTAGCACCTCGTAAAAGCATTCACCCCCCCTTCTCTCCGCAGCAACATCTTCATCAGCTTTTGCCATCCTTACCTCCTTTTTCCCACGCCTAGTTTACTCCCCACCTACGTGGCCACTTCTCATGGCCCATACTCAGCGGTCTGCTCAAGATGGTCCCATCCCTTTCCTCGGAACAGGAGCGAACATGCCTCCTCCCCCTCCACGTCAACCCTCTCGGAATACCCAACAGCCGCCCAGACCTTTACAAGCTCAGCGTCATCCTCAGCAACATCTTCATTCACAGCCTGCTTCTCGTCAGATGACTCCTGCTCCATTTGCTCCGGCCTCGGATCTCTTTGCCAATAACGACGCAACAGATCCTTTCATTCAATCACAAGACATCCATGGCTCCCAACCTCAACCTGCCCAGCCATCCTCCACTGTCACCACGGCAGTCACATCCCAAGGACCATCAAACTCTAGCCAGGGACCGCCAGCTGGATCCCAGGTGAATGCTTCAGCTCCTGCTGTTCAGAATCAACCAACTCTTCAGCAGCAGCAAGCTTCTCTTGCCCCTCCGCTCGCAAAGCAGGCACCATTCTCCACTCCATCGACTCTATTCCATACTCAAACCGGTTTGGAGCAGAACAGGCCACCCTCCACAGCAATCGATCGATCCGCTCCCGCTCCAATGCGAACCCAACTTCCTCCCCCGCCTCTGAAAGTGAATACTGAGGTATCGGCCAATTCGACCTATGCGAACCATGCATCTCTTCAGACGCCTTTCCTAACCGATATACAAACGCCCTTGATGCTTCCAGCACAAGCAACACAGACATACCCATCCAGTCGCACCCCCTACATGGGACCGACTCGTTCACGACAGGGGTCTTCGTCCCAGGTAGCTCTTGCTCCCTGCCCTTACCAAGACTGCGATGGCGAAAATACGCCTCAGTCAAAGTTCTGCTCGGACTGTGGTCGCTCCCTTGCCTCTGTTAGCCGATCCACGACACCGGCCCCTGAAGAGAAACAGCAGGAGTTTATTGCAGGTGATGCTCCGCCCATGCCTAGCTTGGACCACATGCAATCATTTTACCAGCAACAACAGTTTGGAGAGCACGAACAGTCACAAACATACCAGGAACCAGAGGTGAACCAGGAAGAGTATCATAATCAACCTCAAGAACCATTCCAAGAGCAATACCAGGAACAATACCAAGGGCAATATCAGGAGCAAAGTCTGGAGCAGCCTCTAGAACAAGCTCTAGAACAGCCCTTGGAGCAACCTCTGGATCGATCTTTGGAACAGCCCCAGGAACCGTCCTTGGAGCAGTCCCTGGTGCAACCTATGGACCAGCAACAGAGCCAGTACCAAGACCAACATACTGATCAAAGTCAAGAGTACCAGAATCAGTACCAAGATCAGCATCAAGATCAGTACCAGGGCCAGTATGAGGGCCAGTATGAAGGCCAGTATGAAGGCCAGTATGAAGGCCAGTATGAAGGCCAGTATGAAGGCCAGTACGAGGGCCAGGATCAAAATCAGCACCAGGATCAGGACCAAAGTCAATACAACGATCAGTACCAGGATCAGTACCAGGATCAGTACCAGGACCAGTATCAGGACCAGTACCAGGATCAGTATCAGGACCAGTATCAGGACCAGTATCAGACCCAGTTCCAGGATCAATACCAGGGTCAGTACTCGGACCAATACCAAGAACAGTACCAGGATCAACCTCTCGAACAAGGACCTAATCAGGAACCAGCGCAAGAACAAAAGCCTGAGCCATTGCCGGAACAACAATACCAACCGGAGCAAACCCAGAACTATGACCAGTCAAACCAAGGCTACCAACCTGAGGGCCAGTTGGATCAAGCATCACACGACTATAATGCTGAACAACAATATCTACCGGAACAGTCCCATAGCAATGATCAATCATCCCAAAGCTATCAGCCTGAAGCCCATGGGGATCAACCGCCATACGACTACAATACTGAACAACAATATCAACCGGAACAACCCCATAGCAACGTTCAGTCAACCCAAAATTACCAGCCTGAGGGCCAGGTGGATCAATCGACCTACGACTACAATGCCGACCAGCAGCAAGGTCATAGCAACGACCAATCAAGCCAAGGCTACCAACCTGAGGGCCAGCAGGATCAATCTTCCTACAACTACAACTCCGACCAGCAATATCAATCGGAGCAACCCCATGATGGCGATCAGTCAAATCAGGGCTACCAAGTCGAGGGCCAGTCGGATCAAACCCCATTTGACTACAATGATGGACAGAATTATCAACCAGAGCTGCCCCACAGTAATGATCAGTCCAACCAAGATTACCAACCTGAAGGCCAGGTGGACCAATCGTCCTACGACTACAATGCTGACCAGCAATATCACCAGGGTTATGAACAAAGCTATGACCAGACTTATAGCCAAGACCCAAGTCAGCCATATAGCCAAGGGCAGGATCAGCCATATACCCAAAGCTATGACCAGAATTACAACCAGGACTATAGCCAATATAATCAACCTTACGGCGAGTCGTATAATCAAGGCTACGATCAGTCTCAAGGTCAAGGCTATGACGGTACGGGCTACTATGATCCACACCAACAATATTATGATCCGGTTACTGGTCAGTACACAGGATCGTATGATCAACATGGCCAGGTTGTTCCAGAATCTGAACCTCAGCCGCTGGTACTCGAGGGTGACAATGATCCACTTTATCGTGCATACGGATGCCCCATTGTGGCGTTCGGATTTGGAGGTAATGTTTAGTCAGGATACTCGCGCTCTTTTGTTCCTGTGGTGACTTGATCACTCTCCCCGCTAGAATTTATATCTGATCTGGTTTTTTTTGGAAAACAGGAAAATTGATGACTACGTTTCCTCGGACTGTACAGCGTTTCGACACCGCCGTGTCCGGAATGGTGACTAAGAGATACCCTGGAGATCTTCAGCTGAAGAGTCTTAAAGACACTCTACCGGCCGATAGTGCCATCTCTTCCTTCCCTGGACCACTTTTGATGGACAGCTCAGCACAATCGAAGAACAAGAAAAAGGAAGTTCTGAAATTTATAGAGGACAAGATCAAAGAATTTTCTCATCTCCATGAAGACACAGTCTTTGACGCGCACCCTAGTTTGATTTGGAAAATTTTCAAAGTCATGTTCGAGCAAGACGGTGCCCTTGTTGGAAGGTACAAAGAAAACCATCGATCTTTACTTTTTCGCTAGGGGAATTAGGACTATCTTTTTCTATCTACTCTAACGCTTTTTTATTATTCCACTTGTGCCTGTATAGTACCAAAGTGGATGAGGCAGTCCGTAGTGTATTGATGTCGATTCCACTTTGCGTCTACCCAACTCCTCCTGGGCAGCAACCGGTCAGCCCAATCGCGTCGGCATCAGCAGTAGATGTACTTCAGGATCTCCTTCGAAATGGCGATCGTGTTGGCGCTGTGCGCTATGCTATGAGCGCCAACATGTGGGCCCATGCTCTTGTGATCAGCAGCTGTGTCAATAAGGAGCTCTGGAAAGAAACAGTCAACGGATTTGTGAACCAAGAACTGTCAGTAGGAGAAGGGGAGCTACAGGCGAATGGACGCGAGGCGTTGCGCGTGCTCTATGCTTTGTTTTCTGGACAAACCCAGGGCGCTGTATCGGAACTGCTTCCCACTAACCTGCGCACCCCAGCAAGTGGTCCTCAGAATGACACTCAAGTCCCAGAAGGCCAATTTATGACAGCAGAATCCCTTGCTCTGATGCAACCCGCCTCAAAACCTCAAGTATCGAACGCAAGTCTTGGTCAATGGCGTGAGACGCTGGTTATGATCTTGTCCAATCGCACTTCTGGGGATCAGGCAGCCATTAGTTCTCTAGGAGATCTGTTGATGAAGGAAGGATGGGTTGGAGCTGCTCATATCTGCTACCTCCTTTCACCGCAGTCATCAACTCATGGCGGCCCAGATGCGCCAATGAACCGCCTTGTACTAGTGGGTGCCGATGCCAACCCTCAAGCTGCTTTCCCCTACTACAAGAACATTGATGCCTTCCATAAGACAGAGATTTACGAGTTTGCTTGTGCTCAAAAGAGTTCTGGAGGCGCAGGTGCATTACCATTCTTCCAAGCATACAAAATACTTTATGCATGGAATTTGATCGAATGGGGCATGTTCTCTGAAGCCCGAAGGTAAATCTATGGCTCTGCCATTTACTTTAATTTCTTCTTTGAAACGATGATTTTTTTTTTCTGCGACTAATATGAGCTACTGTAATCTCTAGATATATTGAGGCAATTGAGGCAATTGTCAAGGCGCAGACGAAGGGATCTCCTTACTTCAACTGCACCTTTCAAGAGCGACTAAAAGATATCTCTGACAGACTGAATGGGTGTTCTTTGCCTGTAGTGACCGGGTATGAGTTAACTTTGATGATTAACGTTCATGATTTATTATTTTGGCCATGATCGCTAACTAATTGCCCTGAAACATCAAAATTGAAATAGAGAGTCCTGGTTCACTAAAAAAGTGCCCAAGCCCACCATTGGCGGCATCTTTGATGCACTTGACAGTAAGATTTCCAAGTTCATTGCTGGCGATAACGACCAACCAAAGCCTACCATTGAGGAGCCCAAAGCGAGCCCATTCGATTCGGGTCCATTTGCGAATGCCCTGCCCCTTGAGGACATTCCTCCACGAACTGCCTCTAGTGCCAGCAATCAGGCTCGAACTACGAACCAGTCAATCGCTCCCCCACCCAGCGTGAGCAGGCACCCTTCTGGTCTGACTCGGCCTTCACTTGAAGTGCCCAGATCAGACACCTATAGATCACATCTTCAGACACCTGTATCCCATGCAGGCTCTGAATTGTTGACACCAGCTGACATGGTCGGTCCACCTTCCTCACATGGAATATCATATGGCAGTCAGGCTGGTCTTAGTCCGTTTGTTGCTGAACCACAACAGCTCTCGGCTACTTTCACACAGGGAGACTATGATGCCAATAGCTCGTATGGCTATGACAACCAAGGTTACAATTTTGATGCTGGTCAGTCCTATGATAATCAACAGGGACAGATCGTTCAAACCCAACAGAGCTATGGTGACTATCAAAGTGGTCAATATCAAGATGGCCAGTACCAGAACACACAGCATTATGACCCTCAGCACCAGTATCAGGGCACTGATGGAAACAACGACCAGACTGTCCCTACTGAACCAGTGACAGATGCCGTAGGATATGATCAAGTCCCTACTTATAGTCAAGAAACTTTGGCTACTGGAGCCCAATCGACCAATGAGGCAGGCCACTCTGCAGATTACCAGAAAGACGCAAACCAGCATGGATACCAACAATCGAGCTATCACCAGAGCAACTACCAGCAAGGTGATTACCAGCAAGGTGATTACCAGCAGACTGGGTACAGCCAGGATGGCTACCAGCAGAGCACCTACCAGCAGTATTCGTACCAAGAGAATGGATACCAGCAAGGAGAATATACTCAGACGGATTACCAGTACCAAGGAGAGTATTATGATGCACAGGGTCCAGCTCAGGGTCAGTCCCAGCAGTACGAGTCGACGGAGTATCAAACTTTAGATGCTACACAGCAAGGCGGCCAAGTAGTAGCACAGAGTGGCTATGGCGAAGGCCAGTTTGGTTCCTATGGGGCTAGTCAAGCTAACGGGCACAGTGGACTAAATGCCACAGCAGACTCGACCGATGCAAATGCCAGCGATCGTAAGTAGAGGGGCCCATTGGTTGATACTCGATAATTATGGCGATGTTGTGCCTGTCTTAATTTTTATTGTTATTATTGGTTCCCTCTCCTTGACTTTATAGCCAAATCGGGATGGTGGCCCAAGATCAATCTCTTTGGTGCCGAGACCACTCCCAAGCCCGCCAAGGCCGATTTGGGTCAACAATCTAACTTTTACTATGACCAGACCAGTCAAAGATGGTTGCTGCAGGATGCAGGATCAGGAGGAGGCTTGAGTCCTCCTGCACCTCCGACTCTACTTTCTAAATCACGAACGGGTACTCCAAATCCTGGAGATGTGTCCAATCCTGGAGTCCAAACCCATGGATCCGTGACCTCTGGCGGCATGGCATCTGCTGCTGCTTCTGCTGGTACCGCTGCTGGGTGGGTGCCTGGATTTTCCCAAGCTGGCCCAGCAGCCCAACACTGATCTAATTGAGCCATTGCAGCTCCACTCTTTCTCCCCTCTCAACATGACATCAAAGCACCTTTCTTTTCTTTATTTTTTTATATTTTTTTAATGACTGTCTCCCTTATCTTATTTCTAGTATCGCTCATGACTATGTAATGAAAACCTCGTATTTAAGCATCTCTACAGTAACAAACCAAACCCACATTTCTCTCTCCTCAAAAAGCTGTGAGGTGCTCACTGAACAAAGCAATGGTAGCCATTAGAGGTCAATGCAGCTGTCTGTGTCTAGACCAGTAGGCAGTCTAGTTAATACCCCTCCAGTTTCGGATATTGACCTGGGACTAATGCAAAAAAAAAAAAAAGACAGATAGATAGACAGACAGACAGACAGATGCTTGTGTCCTCCAGATCGAGAAATATTTATTGTTGTTGGAGCCAACCGACAAGGTCTGTTGGTGATGAAATAATCGTGAGAGTGGGTGTGCTGGGCGAAAAGTACTGTTGATACAAGTCTCTTTCTTTTTCTTTTTCTTTTCTTTTTTTCGTTTTTTCGTTTTTTTTTTTCCTCTGCTCTTCTTTATGCGGTGGCATCCTCCTTCTCCTGCAACTTCCTGGCATGTCTTCCGACTTGACGGAGAACGTCATTGATCTTCATATCTCCAGTCTCGAGGTTGAGTGTCTTGCCATCCTTATAGGTCACAAAGAGAGTGGGTGCTTTGTTGACATCCGCATGTGAATCCGTGACAATCTTGAGCGCTGGGTTGGCAGCAATAGCGTCGCTAGTGATGACCCTTGAGAGGAAGATCCTAATTGAAAGTGGATCGTGGACAAATATTTGAGTTAGGGGAGCCCTGAGGAGAACAAAATATATTCAGCGAGAGAGAGAACCGGCTGGAGCATGACATATTTTCATGTCCAAGGTCGGGTTGTTTCTTGTTGGTTAGGTGCATACTAGCGGCGATGTTGGTCTCTCCATCTCCCATCGCAATGCAGCCCCTAGTGCTGTTCCACAAACGCCTTTTTGTCGATATTGAGGAAAGCCAAATCCTTTGTTCCGAGTCTCATGGAATAGCGAAAGGGTGTGTGCCAAGGGGTTCACTCCAGTCAGAATTACTTTGAGGCCTTGGATGCAGGCGAGAATGGGGCCATGGAGACCTTGATCTGGGTAATGAACTTTGTCATGTTTGAGGCCGACATGATTGCTGTGTTTCTAGGAGAGGAAGAAGAGGAGGAGGAAGGTAGTGATGCGAATAAGATGTAGGTAAGGGTAGGTAGGACACGGAGAAAAAGTAAACTGATCACGCTTGTTTGGAGTCGCAGCGTCTCGCTGTCCGTTGGACAGTCACAGCCCGGAGAGAGAGTGAGAGAGAGTGAGAGTGAGAAACTTAAGCTCGGCTTGCTTCCGCGTGTATTGAGACTCTACATCCTTTCCCTCCCATTGCAAAAAAGAACCTTTTTTTTCTTTCTTTGGTGGACAGAATCAAGCAGAGAGGGATCAGCCATTACAACGACAGATCAGCAACAGCATGACAGCCACGGAACTTTACATTTACGGCAGTGCCTTTGATCTGCCCACGATCGACCCTCAGTGCTTGGCCGTGATCTCGTACTTGAGCATCGTGTCGCACCAGGATTATACCATCATCGAGTGCAACGATCCCGGACTCTCCCCAACTGGTAAGAAGTCACTACGAGCAAGAATGGCCGGGACACAGGCTAAAGATTTGCTGCCTCAAATAGCTCGGCACTCTACCTAGAGGATACAACGATTCACTCAAAGACTCGCTCTCTCTTTTCCTTTCGCTCGGACCTCCTGATATTTATAGGAGAGCTACCTATGCTACATGATGGCAAGAACTGGGTCTCGGGAACCAACCGTATCATCTCATACCTATCCAAAATCGTAAAGAAACCTTTTTTAATGTCTAGGTTCAAAGCATAGCAAATCGGGATATCGAGAAAGAGGGAGGGGGAGGGATAGGCTTTTATGCCATCCTGCAAGACAAAGCCTTGAACGCCAAACATGAAAGCTCTGGTGCTTAAAAAAAAAGGTCTTCGTTCTTTGTATCATTGCTACTAGGACTACAACGCGAACGAGCATCTTTCCAAGGAGAACCACGCAAAACTTGTCGCCTACTCTGCACTTGTCGATGAGTCGTTGACGGACGCGTTGGTAACATACAATAGAGTTTCTGTCCTCTATTTTTGCAATGCAATGACCTGTCTAGTCCTCATTCTAATACCATCTCTCTATGCACTATTCTTCTGATGGGCCGACATGTTTAGTTGTTCTCTTGGTTTGCAGATGCGGACAATTTTCTGGGATCGATCCGAAAGGAATATTCTCGACTCTTCCCTTTTCCATCGCGTTATATCAAGCCTCTTCAGATGAGGAAAAGCGCTGTCCAGCGTGTCCAAAAGTACGGTGGACATGTTGACTCAGGAGTATTGACCAAGGCAGAAAACACCAAGGTACACTTCTAGTCCTATACTCGTTCCACCGCGATGAAAGAGCGCTCTAGGGAAGCCATTTGACAGGATCGAGTCACTCGTGTTCAAACTTTTTTTTTTTTTTTTGTGTGTGTGTGTGTGTGTGTGTGTGTGTGTGTGTGTGTGCCTCTTGAATTCTTTAGATCTATGATTTGGCTCGGGATTGCTACCGCGTTTTGGACAGGAGACTGGGTGAACAAGAGTTCTTCTTTGGAGACCGGTAAGTCTTTTAAAAAATTAAAAAAAAAAAAAAAAAAAGGAAAAATCAATTGACATGTCTATTCACTCCAACTCTTCTCCTTCATGCCATATAGTCCCTCGTCGCTGGACGCCAAGGTCTTTGGATACCTCGCTCTTCAACTCTACCCCGAGATCCCCAACCCTCGCTTCCAGGCTATCTTGAATAGCCAGTTCCCTCGTCTGGTCGCGTTCTGTGACCGTTGCCGTGACGAGTTCTTTTCCAACTTGCCTGACGTAGGTGAGGCCACGTCTAAGGCCCCATCAGTGAGCTTCTTCAGCAACCCCTTTGCAGCCTCGAGTGAATGGTTCAGCAACACGTTCTTTGAACAGACCGTAAAAGGCTCATCGATCCACACAGAGGCAGAGCCGCATAAGAAAACCTCGGAGGAACGTGATTTTGATTTGAAGAGGATCTATGCAGTGACCTTTGGTGTTGTTGCCATGGTTGCTTATGTGATTATCAACGGACTTGTCGTTGTGAGCGAAGATGATGAAGAGGGTGGACACTTTATCGCAGGAGGAACAGATGATTTGCATTCTCCGATCGAGGACGATGATGACTAAGGATAGGAAGCATGGTTCTTTTAGATTGATATCCGAAAAAAAGAGAAAAGAAAGGAGAAAAACATGCACAACTAAGAGTCCTGTGGATCGCTCTTTTTGAAGCAACACCAAGTCCAGGACTCATTTTTTTAAAAAAAAACAAAATCAAACAAAACATCGTTCCTCAATAGATCACATAAAAACTCATTGGACCCTTTCTAATTAAACATCTCTATGAAAGAAAAGAAAAGAAAAACAATGCTACTTCACAGCCACTATTCAATATCATACAACTGACCCTGGCGCCAGCGGTACCACAATTTGGCAGGCAGGAACCACTCTCGCTGTTGAATGCTGGGATCCAGAGGATTAAAGTCAGCCTTTTCTAACCGCTTCAGGTAAGACTCTGTCGGGATACCAGCCATCAAAACGGGAAGAGCTTCCTTGGGTAAATTGGTCATATAAGACTGTGCTGTGGCTAGATGGACATGGGCTGCAGTGGCAACCTCAAGAGTTGCATCTTGCAAGGCTGGAGTTATGGTGGGTTTCCTGAAAAGCGCCTCCTGAGACAGATTATGCTAACGACATCAAACGGATAAAAAGTATGAGATGCGAGTTTACCATGTAAAAAAAAAAAAAAAAAAAACTTTGGGTTTGAAACAAGATAATAAAGTAGACATGGACAAACCTTGGCCGTGATCTCTGCAGGGATAATCATCCTGTCTTGATGCATATGGAACGGGAAAGCTCGCAGCATGGTGGCAATACCCATCGCTTTGGCAAGATGACTGGCTGCATGATCCGCCTCCAAAGACTTGACGCCGACTGACTCTAATTGAAGATAGAACAACGAACCAAATGTGTTTTCGCTGTATGATTCCATCTGTCCAATGGTCATGAACTGAGGGTCCGAAAGGTTTTGTTCACGCTCGTTGATGATCCTCTTGAACCAGATCGAAGAAAGCTCTGGCTCCACTAACGAAGAAGAAGCTCCATGCTGTGCCTGGTGTTGCTGGTGGTGCAGATCGAGTTCCTGAAGCGCATAAGCCAACGAAAGGGCCACTGGTTGTTGAGGGGGAGTGCCAGCAAAGATCTTGTCAAGAGAGTCCCGCCAGAACTGCATCCGCATCCTACCAATGTCTGTGTTACTGACAGACTCTCGGATCGAAGCTAGTTCAATGTTGAAAGCACGCAATGCCATCTGAGTCGATTGTTGATGTTTTGGGAAGAACTGAGTGCACAAAAATCCTTCATAATCCGCCTTGCTGTATTACGCAAAAGTCCCCACAGAGAAATCGTATAGATTCGTCAGCTTAGAGAGGTAAACACACGGAGCCATTGGAAAGGAGAAATCTCTTTGTGGAGCTCAATGCATTACCGGACCAGATCCTGACAGTATTCGATCGCCTTGGCTGGCCGAGGCATCAGCTCCCTTGGACGACGGTTGTTCTTCTTCTTCAGCGAGCCTCCAAGAGTGAAAGGAGACTGCTTCGGAGCATGCCCATGACTGTGGTCGTGGTCGTGGTCGTGGTCGTGGTTGCAGTTGTGGTCGTGAACATGGTGACCCACGGTAGCGTGTCCTCTCCGAACTACTGGCGTCAACACCATGGCTGCACGGGGTTTCCGAAGAGGGGCAAGACAAGAGTTGATCGAGAGGTTTGCAGTCTCATGGCTAAACCTAACAATTGAATTCCGCATCATGGCGATTGTTCCTGGGTGTGTCCTGTCGATGATCTCTTTTCTCTTGATCTCGGGAGAATCTTGGTTCTTCGGAGGAGTGAGAGAGTAAGGTGAGGGACTGGGTTCATGCTCCGTTCATAGTCCTTTTTGCTCGGAGATCTGAGCACAGGGCGATTCACAGCACTTTTTGGAAAAGGGAAGGACAGAGGGGGGGTCAAAGCCACTCTGACTGGAAGTGGGGGAGTCTCTCTTTGAGACTCACTCTCTTCAAACACGCCTGCCAGCATGGATGTTGATTCATTTCCTCCACTTTCGCCATCCTCTCCAAACGCGGATACCTCAGCTGTCCAACACCAGCACTCCGGGGTTTCCGCATTGCATTCGCACTCTGAAGAGGACAACTACCTTTCTATACCTGCGCCAAAGAAAAGACCAAGACCTCAGGACGATCCCTTTTTCCAGGAAGGCAACTTTGAGTACAAAGCAGCATGGCTACGACTTGAAGACGAAGAGGCCTACATCCCTAATCCAGCTGACGACCCCATAACTGCCAAAGTCGACATCACAGAGGATAGTCATTCTGAGCGAAACTGGTAAATGCTCTTTGACCATGAATCATGACTAGGAAAGGAGAGGAAAGAACTTTTTTTTTCTGACACGCACACTCTGGTTCCCTGTAGGGCGCCACAAGTATGCCAGCTCGGACTCTGTCATGGAAAACAGATCTTTTCCACACCAATAGCATATGAGCACCACTACGAGATTCATCACAGACACATTTGTCATACCTGTCACAAGGCCTTCCCCGGCGAACGATGGCTTCGACTCCATCTGAACGAGATTCACGACGTTTTACTCAGGATTAGACGAGAACGGGGCGAGAGGACGGTAGGATGACTTGGTTACTCGTCTTGCTCGCTCACTGACTTTCATTGAACCTACTTTTTTTAGAGAGATGATACTGAACTTTGTCATTGCTCTCCCCTGCACCCTTCAACGTGGACTCTCCGTAGTATCAATGCTTTGTAGATGACTGTGATCGATTATGCTCCACACCTGAGAAGCGGAAGCGGCATCTGATCGACAAGCACAAGTATCCAAAACACTTTAACTATGATATCGTCCGCACAGGAGTCCTCCCTGTGGCTGTCCGTGTAAAGCACGCCCAGCGCGAGAAGGCGCTCTGGGCATCTCGAGAACGGAATCGTCAAAAAGCTCATCAGGATCAGCCCAAGTTGCCAAATCAGGATGACACGACAGCTTTTCTGGACATGGACGTTGACCCTAACCCAGCCTCACAACGGGATCCTCCACAACAACAACAACAACAACAACAACAACAGCAACAGCATAGGACTACCAGTCTGAAAGAAGGTCAATCAAGTCGCGCTGTTAAAGGGAAACCTCTCAAGTCAGCATTTCAGCAATACCGCTCTGCTACAAAAGATTTACCAGCAGTGGGAAAAGTTTCCAAGACTCCCTTTCCAGAGTCTCTAAATGATTCGGATGCCGAACAGGATCACATCGCAAATAGGGCCCAAACAGTGACAATGCAGCAGCAGCAGCAGCAGGACATGGATATTGACCAACTCCAGAACAGCATGGCGAAACTTATGATCCCTCGATCTGTCGCTGCTAGGATGAGAAACACCAAAGGGTGAAGGAACAACAGAGAACAGTTTTTTTTTTTCTCCCTATCGAATTATGAAAATATAACAAGCTCCCTCATGTTGCTTATTTGTTGGAGTGCAGCACAGTCACAAATTCCCTTCGAGCCAAAAGTGAAGCATGGTGAGGTTCCTAGACATTCATTCCCTTCTTCATTGATCACACTCCAATGGCGCGAATAGTAGTCCACAGTCTGCTGCAGCAGAGATTCATCACACTTTGGATATCTCGGTCACAGCTCGGCTGTGTAGCTCCAAACGGTGTCTCAGCAATAAGGTCCTCCGCTACTCTTAGCTACTCTCCACGCCTTGGACACCCACCTCAACTTCGATATCCTTCTCTCCAGGCCCAACAACCCTTTTCTTCTACTTCAAAACGATTTACAAAATCCAATGACAAGAGCTTGCTCGAGACTATCGCCCCTTCAACAGAACCTCCTGCAAATCTCTCTTCCTCCTCTTCTTCTTCATCCTCTTCTTCTTCCTCCTCTTCTTCTTCTTCCTCCACTACCAAACCAAAACAGACTCGTAAAAAATCTAAACTTGAATGGACCAAGGAAACGGATGCTCAACTACTTGAACTTCGAGTCACTCAACAAATGAAATGGGGTGATATCGGTCGTCACCTTGGTCGTGAACCTGCAACTTGTATGAATCGGTTCGAGTCCACTCTGAATCCTGCCCTCAAGGATTTTTGGACATCTGAACGGGATCTGCAGCTGGATTCGCTTGTCACGGCTTCAAAACCTTGGGCAGACATTGCACAGGCCATGGGAGTCCATCGATTGGCTTGTATGGAACGTTGGCGTCAACGTGGAGCTGAAGAATTAGCCAAGGCCAGTGTGAGCACCATTGCGACTCGTAAAAAACAGACCAGGGAACGACAACGACAACGGGATCTAGAAGGAGAACGTAGTACGGAACAACTCCAACAGATCCGACAGCTGGCCATGGATCCCAAAACCTCGGATCCAGTTGTCCCCATTGATGCAAGTTACGACCGACAAGGTTGGAATATGTTGTTGAAGGATGAACAACGGTATCAACATTATCGATCCTGGCAACGCAAGAGCCGCATTGATACCTTTTCACAACTCTATATGATGAACCCAGGATGGTCTGCCAAGGAAGAAACTATTTTGATCCAACATGTTCTTGAACACGGACTCGATCAATGGGAATTGGTTGCCAAGGGAAAATTGAAGGGAAAGTTTACATGGGAGGAATGTCGGACTTGTTGGAAAAACTTGGATATGCCTGTTGTGGGGATGACTTTGCCCACTATGTCTAACAAAGAACCTTCTCCTAAGATGCAAGCACCTTCTCCTGTCCCCTCGAAATCCAAATCTGTCGGATATAGAAAAGATGTGTTTGACGATGAGGAGGAAGACGACGGGGATGATATGTATGAAGAAGAGGAGGAAGAAGAAGCGTTCGGAGGAGGAAGAAAGTGGCCTCAAGAGTCACCCACTGAAGAGACTAAAGGCATAGAAAAGCAACCAGCCAAGAAACAAAAGTCGGTGCCATTTGTTTGGGACAAGGAGCTCTCGGTTCGACTACAGGCGGTGATTCGACAGGCCTACAAATCGCATGCAGTCCATATTGATGAGATGAATTGGAGCTGGATTTCGAGAAGAGTACATCCTGATGCCTCTTCACGGATCTGTAAGAACCATTGGAAGTTCCTCCATCACCCTTATCAAGCCAGGTGGTCTCAGGAGGACATCAGACGATTGGAGGAAGGCATTCGGTTATTGGGACCAAAGAAAATGACTGCTCTCCGAGCTCACTTTCTACCTTTTATGTCCAAAGATGACATTACTCGACAATGGTTCCGAATCTCGGACAAACCTACTCTAATTAATGAAGAGGAATATTATCGACTACAAAAGGCTGTCGAGGAACACAGAGATGGTGAAGGAGTGGTTCAATGGCAACAAGTCGAGAAGGAAATGGGATCTGGATGGAAGAAGCTTCCATGCAAACGCGTATGGGAAAGCTCCTATATGAATTTGATCCGCTCAGGAACAGAAAAGAGTTCAGAGGATTTTGCGGTGATCATTCCTTGGACCCCTGGCTCTGATGATCTGCTTTTGAAAATGGTCAAGGTGGTTGGAAGAGACGATTGGTATTCAGTCGCTAATGCCATGCAAGCAGGTCGGTCTCCATGGCAGTGTCGACTGAGATGGTGTAAGCTGTTGGACCCTGTGGAAATAGAATCGGAAGAACTCTTTTTTAATGGACACCCCTATTGCTGAAGGTATCTCTCCCCCCCCTCTCTCTCTCTCTCTCTCTATCTCTCTATCTATCTTTAATATAACACGCTTTTTGTCTTGCACTCCTGAGATGTGGCAACGAAGAAGAGTTGACGCTGTTTTTATTAATTTATTTTCGTTCGGACTGCACGGTCTGCACGCACGTAATCACCTTTTCCCTCAATTACTTTTTCTCTTCAGTCAATTCAGGCGTGGAAAACATGGGTACGAAATTCTTAGTTTGAGCTTCCTCGGCGTCCAAAGGGACACTCAATTTGTTGACAATCCTCTCTAGACGAGAGTTTCCTCCATGCAATTGGATTTCATCCCGTGTCAACTTTTCATAATGAACCATCCGCTCACGACAGTACTCAAAGGTTTTGGTCGATACCATCAAACTGACTGCATATCTCTTCAGTTCTGGCTCACTTGGCTTTTGCTTGAGGATATCTAGAAGAAGAAATGGTCAGACACTCTATCAGAGAGAGAGAGAGAGAGAGAGAGAGAGAGAGAGAGAGAGAGACTATAGACAGTAGACTATGCAGAGATTCACCAACACTTACTGAGCAATCTCCGACTTGATGTGTCCGCTCGAATGGAATGGATGATGGGGAAGGAAAACTTTCCTTCTGTCAAATCCTCACAAAAGCCCTTATTGGCAGAATACTGTGATGTAGAAATACAACATGAGAAACAGTGTATTGGCCAAAGGACTCGTTAGTTATTGCTGCCACCTTTTTACCATTCGCAAGGCAAGATAGTCTGGACCGGGGATTCAAAAAAGACATACCTGATTTGATTGGATATTCAAATAGTCGTCTCGGATCTGAAAATGAATACCGATCAATTCCACAAGGCGAACATAGTCACTAGAATCAAACAAGACAAAAAAAAAAAGGGTCAATAAAGGGCTGCTCTCCATCGTGTATTCGTTTATATCATTGCCTCCAAGTTTCCCAAAATCAAAATAGTACTCTGGACAATCACTAGCTGCTTGCATCAACTTGACTGCCAGACGCAACAATCCTCCAGTTTCTGTAGAGTTGATTAGGGGGGAGGGGGGAAGGAGGAGAGGAGTGGAAATCAGTTAAAAGAAAGCTCTCGACGAATAAAGAAAGACCTAAAACTAACAAAAGCAAATAGTCATTTTAGGGGGTGAGACTTACTGTCCTTCACCATAGAAATGTATTCCTCTTCTGTAGGACAAGTCAGACTGTCTCTCCAAAGTAGTTCCATGCCTTGACCTCTATGCAAGCAGAGCAACTCCTCTATAAAGGAAAGTTAGGACCAAATGTGGAGCGTTGTGGCACGCGACTTTGAAAAAAAAAAAAAAGAGCTACCTGTAAAGATAGAGAGCATCTTTGGGTTCGGAATCTTGTTCAACTCGGCCAGAGCTAGGAAATACACATAGTTGGCGCAGTTGATTGTAGCAGGAACTCCAAAGATCTTGTGAGCAACTGATCAAAGCATAAAAAAAGTGTGGAGAAAAGTTGTTTGATTAGTTGAGAGAAGGAGGCGCTTTTTCTCTCTTTCTTTCTTTCTTTCTTTCTTTCCTTCTCTCTTTCTCTCTTTCTCTCTTTCTCTCTTTCTCTTTCCATTCTTTTCTCGTAGCTCTTCTTCTTACCAGGTTCTCCTCTCCGCAACACTGAGTCATCCTCAATGTCATCAACGCTGTTTACAAGTAAAAAAAAAAAAAAAAAAAGGGCCAAATGGATGATTTAGTTCTCAATGGAATCACAGCAATGACATGAGGTCCAAGAGCCATTTCAGGCACACGGGTTCATACAGTAAACTCGAAGTGTGGAGCATCTTGACTACTTTGGTAATGATGGCAAGCTCCGCAGGAGGGACTTTAATCCAAACGTTAAAGGCCTCGATCAGTTCGGTTCGCATCTCCTTGCCAGGATTTGAGCTGATGTACACATAAGGCTCCAACAATGCCTAAAAAAAAGGTCATAGAGTCAAAAGTGGAAGGAGAGAGGTGCATGTCGGAGGTTAGCTCATTGCCAGAGTGTAGATGAAACGGGGCCCGAGGATGTACATAAAAGCATTTCTCCTGGACGCACCGGCTCGTCATGCGTGGTTGGATAAGATGTTGGGATGGCCATGGCGGCAGTGAGTGTGGATTAAGATGTGGATAAGAAAAGAAAAAAAAGAAAAAGAAAAAGCGAGTGTGAAAAAG
This sequence comes from Mortierella sp. BCC40632, assembly GCA_011634665.1. Taxonomy (NCBI): domain Eukaryota; kingdom Fungi; phylum Mortierellomycota; class Mortierellomycetes; order Mortierellales; family Mortierellaceae; genus Mortierella; species Mortierella sp. BCC40632. Next base: position 2,114,600 of record WAEK01000002.1, read on the forward strand.
AGCGCGAAGTGATGAGAGAGGCAAGGTGGCAAGGTGTCGTGTGTGAGCGTGACTTTTCGCGCCGGGCTACTCTTTTTTTTTTTTTACTCTTGAGACGTGGCAGATTGGGAGTGTGACCTTCCCAGGATGAGTGACCATGGCCATGACCTCTGCTGCCTCCTCCAGAAACGACTATATCCACTCTCTATTCATCTTTCTCCTGCATTGCTCTACCCTTGATGTTTGTGTTGCCGAGGCGCAGGGGGGCGAAGCCCTTGCTTCGGGCTGTGTGGCAAATACTAACCGCTTCATCAGACCGTCAACTCACCGAATTGCTTCACCACAGAGAGAGCGTGCCATTCAGCCGGCAAGACGTAGGGCGAGACGAACAGTACTTGGGGTCGAGTATCAATCTCACCCTAGAGTAGAGCCTAAAAAGGAAGGGCTATCTCGGGGGTGACAAAAGAGCACTTCTCAAGGGTGAACGGACATTGTCTGCACTCATACAGCTGCACAGCAATCAACATAGCTTGCTTTATAATTTTACTATTTCTCCAACATCTCTTTCACCTCCTATCCCATTTTTTCGAGCAGCTCTAGCTTTTCTGCAATATAAATGCTAGCTGTTGCCTGGAGCTCCTTGAAATTAATTGGATCAAGGGACAGTTGAGTGGACATGGTAATGTAAACCACAGCGTTACAAATCAATGACTTGGAGCTATTAAACAAAGCGTCTACGGGTGGAAAAGAACAGGTATGTTTTCTTTACCTTTTTCTTTTCTTCTTTTTGACAACAGCCTGCTTTTGCTGAGATCGCTGTGTAGTATGTGGTTTACTTGAGCTTACCCAAAAGAATGACCATCCTAGTATCAAAATGACAAAGAGAGCAAAAAAAAAAAAAAAAAAAAAAAAAAATCTATGCCTGGACACGTTTACAAAGACTTTCTACCTTTGTTCCCACCTGCAGGGTAGGAAGCTAGTTCAAGCGTAAGGTGCAAGTGCCACGTGCACTACGGCAAACTGTTCTCTTAGCTGCTAAATCTCTCTTTCAAAGAGTGTATTGAATACAATGGCTACCAAATAGAGCCTAATCTATAAGACGACAAGAAACCCAAGACAATTCAGGACTTTGAGAGGGGGCAGATGGGATCCTCGAGTTTGGACTGGCTATGTTTGGCCAAAGCAGGCGGCCCAGGAACACCTATCTGTTTCCGCTGGAATAGCCGTGCAGGCAAAACTAAACTAAGAAAACCTAATCTAGCCCCGGCCACCGCTTTGCGGTGGCAACCCTCCATCAGCCATAATAGCTCACGTGGCTGTTGCCCCGAGCAACGATTGCCGTCTCTCTCGAGACGTTTAAATAGTTGAGAAAAAGATCGTTACCGGAAAGGTATCCTCCCCATCCTTTCCAACACCCCCAAATGTCGCCGTCCTGCTAGACTATCGAGCAGGGAGGTATCAGCCGACGCTGCGTCGTTCTGTGCTCCTGGGCATCGTTGCTCCTGGTGATCAACAAGAAGGGATCCGCACTGGCAGGCGTCAGCAGGGCATGCAAACCCATAGCCATCGCTCCAGCGTCCTCTCGCTCCTTGGGAAGGGCCTTTCTTCTTCCCCGGGGTGATTCCATGTCTTGTCTCCCATGCCACCGTTGTCTCACAGCGTTCTTTCCATAAGACTTCAGTTGACTGCGACTCGATGTAGCTGACAAAACAGTGGGCCATCCGAGCTGCCACTGACTCTGTTACCGCAAATAGTCTCTTCCATGCCGCAGTTAGAGCTGTCGGTGTCAGCCCTCGACAGAGAGAACCAAAGGTCCCAGGAACACCTATTCATTTTCTTTTTTTTTTTTTTTTTTTTTTTTTGTATCGATCTGTTTCTTTTATTATGGTCAAGTTGGCAGAGATGACCATAGAGGGGAATGGTCGGTGTTTTATAATGCTGGCGTGTCTCCCAGGTGATCAGGGGCCGATTTCTGGCTCCCGGGATCTCGCGCTGACCGGAATCGTATAGACGACCTCGGCCAATTCGTACTTCATGGTATGAATCGGCTGTTCGCGTGGTGTAGTCGGTTATCACATGTCTCTCACTAAGACAAGGTCTCCGGTTCGAATCCGGGTGCGAACATTTTTGCCTCTTCAAGAACATTGTCGGAGTTTTGTTTTTCTCCGCTGCGAATACGAAGCCATCGCTAACCTGGGGCCCCAATCTTTTTGAACTTTTACCACTTGGTCCAGACCTGCCATCTCTCCCGATTGGTAGTGAGAGACCGTAAAGTTGGTCAGCTGAACTCGTCTCAATTGGTAAAAAGCTGGTGGCCACCTAAGAAAAACTGTTGGCGCTCTCTCCAAAAGATTTGCAAAAACGAAGCTCGCGCACACCCTCACAGCGGAAACGACTATGGAGAGTGAGCACCCAAAGGATTCTTCTCATGGAGAAATCGAGGTGTTGTCTGTTGGGGTGGGAAAGAACAAGAGGAGAAAAAGGAAGAAGAAGAGGAATTGGAGAGAGCCAGAGTCCAGCAGTAGCTCGCGACTTTTTTTTTTTTTTCCTCATCTCCCCTGTTTTGAGCCCTTTCCCCGCCTTGTGCCCTGTGTTGGTCCTGTGGTTGTAGCCCATTTTTGGTGCGGTGCTGCTCCGCCTGCATTCTTTTTTTCTTCCGCTCCTTGTTCAGCCTTCGCATTGTGCACATCTCTTTTTTCTCCTTTCTCCTCCAGTCCCCACTTCTCTCTCTTTCTCCCTGCTCCTTACTCCATTTCTCTGATCCGCGTGGTTTACTGCAACGATCCCTAGCTCTCCTTCACCTTTTCCCAATCTCGCCCCTCGATAGTTATCCCCCCACTCGGGTCCGAGGAGGAAAAAAAAAGAAAGAAAGAAAGCATCATGGCTACCGCGCCTCTGCTTGCCAATGTGGAGCCCAGAGACTCATTTGATGATGCCGAACGCGAATTGCTCCAGCAGGAGGAAAATAAGCAGATCCGTCGAGTAAGGCCCATTCATTTCATCTCATTGAAGCAGGAAGTTTCTCTTTCTCTCTCTCTCTCTCTCTCTCTCTCTCTCTCTCTCTCTCTCTCTCTCTCTCTCTCTTTTTTTTTTTTTTTTTTTTTTTTTTTTTTTTTTTGGTGGTGAACCAGGCACGTCGACTCGTTACTCAACCTGTGTTTCTCTCTTTTTTTTTTTTTACCCTTTTCTTTACTCTAGGAGCGAAAGCGAATGGTTCTGTGCATGCTGCTGGCAATTGTCCTGACCTCGTCTGCTGTTGCCATCACCTTTTTCTTTGCTAAGCGATCGCTCGGTGCGTTGCAAGTTCCCTTCCCCCCCCCTTTTTTTTTTCTTTTTCTTGGTCTATTCGATTCCATGTCCCCTCCCTCTGCCCCCCAACAAATAACAGATCTTCGCTGACCTCCCACCTGGATATCTCTTTCTCTCTCTCTCTCTCTCTCTCTCTCTCTCTCTCTCTCTCTCTCGACTAATAGGACGGAGCCGTAATGTGATTTTGATGGTTTCGGATGGGTTTGGTCCTGCCTCCCAGACGTATGGCCGATCGTTCTACCAGTACATGAACAATCTCCCGGAGGGCGACATCACAGAGTTGGACAAGATCTTGGTCGGCTCCTCCAGAACCCGTTCCAGCGATTCGCTTGTCACGGACTCGGCTGCTGGAGCAACAGCCTTTGCTTGCGCCCTCAAGACTTACAACAATGCCATCGCACGTAAGTCTCCCACTTTTGTTTCTTCTTCTTTTGCTTCTTTTTTTTCTTTTTTGAGTAGGCGAGCGTGTGAGAGTTATGGCTCATGCGTGTGTGACCATGTTGGATCAGCCAAAGCGTCATGGAAAACGGGGGGATCGGAGCATGCAGCAGAGACAATCTGGACTATTCTCCGTTCATTGGCGTGCAGGGGTTGAAGATTTCTATTTGTCCGAAAAAGAAATGAGCTCCACTCTAACCAAAGAACCCACGCTTTCTGTCTGTCCATCCGTCCATTTATCTGTCTCTCTATTTCTCTGTCTCTCTCCCTATTTATCTATCCGTTTTTGGGACGATGGACATGGTAGTGGACCCCGATCAGGTCCCATGCGGTACAATTTTGGAGGCTGCCAAGGCACTTGGTTTGCTAACAGGACTTGTCGTCACCAGCCGTGTGACTCATGCGACTCCAGCCTCGTTCTCAGCTCATGTGGTTCATCGCGACTTGGAAGCGGACATTGCGGTCCATCAAATCGGAGACTATACCTTGGGAAGACAAGTCGACTTGATGATGGGTGGAGGTCGCTGCTTTTTTATGCCCAACACCACCGAAGGCAGTTGCAGACAGGATGACCGTGATCTCCTTGTGGAGAGCGAGAGCTATGGCTGGACAACCTTGATGACAAACCGCGAGGAATTTGATGCTCAAACAATGAAGCCTGAATACATCAAGCTCCCAGCTCTCGGCCTGTTCCACCTCGACCACATGAATTACATGGTTGACGTTGAGGAGAGGAATAGGACACAGGAGCCAAGTCTAAGCGAAATGACGGCAGCAGCTCTCAAGGCTCTAAAGCGGAATGCTGGCCCTAGCCAGGGGTTCTTTTTGATGATTGAAGGAAGTCGCATTGACATGGGTGCTCATAACAACGATCCTGCTGCCCACCTCCACGAAATTCTCGAATACCACAAGACAGTTAAGACTGTCAGAGATTTTGTTCGCCTTAATCCCAACACGCTCTTGATTTCGACCAGTGACCATGAGACGGGAGGATTCACTCTTGGATACCAACCTGATCCTCACAAATATCCTGATTATAAGTGGATTCCTGAGGTTGTTGAAAAAGTTAAAGCCTCGACTGAGCTTTTGGCTCCCAAGATCTTTGGATACAAGGGCAAGGATCTCCGCGAGTTTGTCCGGACCGAGATCTTGAGGGATGCATTGGGTGTTACTGACCCGACCAGGGAGGAGCTTGACTATCTGTCAGACTTGAATAACCCCCAGGGAGAAATTATGACCTTCCTTGGTCATATGGTCAGCCACCGTGCCTATTTGGGCTGGACTACGATTGGTCATACGGGTCTGGATGTCAACCTGTATGCTGAAGGCGAGAACAGTTCACTTTTGCGGGGCAATCATGAGAACACAGATATTGGTGTCATCATGAGCGAGTACCTGAATGTGGATTTGCTTGCCATTACCAAGAAGCTTACCAAGTAAGAGTCTAAACTTTTTTATTTTTCCTGTCTTGTGTTGGAGGTAGGAAAGGGATAAGTCTTTTTTTTTTTTTTTTTTTTTAAGTCTTACATGTTCTTCCTTTTTTTTTATGGACATTAGGGACATGGACAAGTGGTTCAAACCCAGTGCGAGCTTCCTTACATCGTCCTCTCGAAGCCATCATGAAGAGACTGGACGTTAAACAAAAAGGGGGGGGGGAGGGAGGCCTGATTGGGTTCTTCGACAAAGGGACGACTCTCTCCACAGCAGTTGATTGAACATGAGACACTCACTCCATTCTTACAGAGTAGATCAAGAACTAGGATACAATGTACCAATGTAAAAAAAAAAAAAAAAAAAAAACCATCTTCAGATTGACTTTTTTTTTTTTTTTTTTTTTTAAGCCAGGCACAGAAAATGCGAGGCTTCCATTTTCAGTGCAGAGATGCCTTAGATTGGAGGCGATCAATTACGGATATATATATATTCTTTTTTTTCGAATTTCTCTTTTTCTTTTAATTGTGACATTTCACGCTGAACCTGTCATCTTCCACCACCTCCGGCAGTTTCGCGTCTCCGAATATCATCAAAATAAGGATCTAAAAAAGAAAGAAGGAAAAAAAAAAATAGATAGAGCATTGAGTCAGCTATGCAAGGATGATAGGGGGTAAAGGGAGAGAAGGAAAAGATGAAGATGGTGTATAAATCTATTGCGTGATGGGTTACACTTACGAGCAAGGGCGGCTTCCGCTGATATCCTCTTGTCAGGGTTGTAGGTTATTAAGCGCTAGAAACAAGATCCAGGGGAGAAAGAGATAGATAGTGTAAACAACGAGATCATGTAACGTGATGGCAGTATCTACCAAATAGCCAAAGTGAGGGAGAAGGAGAGAAGGGAGAGGGAGAGAGGGAAAGGCACTCACAGTCAACAGATCAATACCGGCCGCATCCAGTTTTGGAACAATACTTTCGAGAGGGATGGGGTTGTATATGGGAAAGTCAGGTCGATAGTCTGGTAATCTCGAGACACCTGGCCAAGTTTCCTCTGTTGGCGTTCCCAAGATCTTGAAGATTTTCAGCAATTGATCCTGCACCGAGCTTCCTGGGAAGAGTGGCCGCCCTGAAGTCATTTCTATGGAAAAAGGGGTGTGTGTGTGTTAAGATCGAATAGTGTGTTCTGACTAAATTTTCAACCGTTGTGAAGAATGGACCACATACCAGCAAAGATACATCCAGCGGACCAAATGTCAATTGAGGTTGAATACTGCTTTGACCCCATTAGAACGTCTGGTGCTCGGTACCACAATGTTACCACCTATCGGTTGTCATTAATGGTGGTATATATGAGTGGTTTGCGGACTATACGGATCTCTCTCACTGTGCGTATGTGTGTGCGTGTTTTTTTACCTCATGGGAATAACTCCTGACAGGGATACCGAACGCGCGTGCAAGGCCGAAGTCGGCCAGTTTCAAGTCTCCTTTCTTGTTAATGAGTAGATTCTGCGGTTTCAAATCCTTTGGAAAAAAAAAAAAAAAAGAGAGAGAGAGAGAGAGATCTGATTAATAAACCCTCCTTCCAAGACTGGAACATTGTTGCCCTCTAAGACACCTTCATAGTAGCAAGTGACAAGCACCCCTCTCCATTGAAAATCCTGGACCATGATGCATTCTCCATAGGACAATTAGAAAAAGAGAGAAAAGAGCAGGTACATCCACATACTCGATGCAGCACTCGGTGCTCGTGACAGAATGCGATTCCCTTCATCAGCTGGTACATAAGTTGCTATAGTCAAGTAAAAATGATCCGAACTGTAAGCAAGACTGGAAAGTGGACACTGCAGCAGAGAATCTTATTCCCTTTAAGGATACCATGCGGGGGAGGGGGCAGATCACTCGGTACCTTTATCGTGATGGCATCAATATCACCGCTGTAAGTATCCAGAAATTTCTTAAGATCAGAGTCTAGAAACTCAAAGACTAGGGTCAACTTCTTTTCTGTATGCAGGACATCGTATAGTCTAACATGAATGATTCACACAACCACAAAAAAAAAAAAAAAAAAAAAAAAAACCAGTGAAGACTGTGGTTAGTTTCAAGTAGCACGAGAGTGCGTGTAGGAGAAAAGGCTAAAGGGCATGGGGTAGCTGATGAAGCACCCATAAGAGTCTAGCGCCAATAAGCAAACAGCCATCAATTGAAGACATGTTATAGGATCAAGAATGTGCTTTGTTTTGTTTTGGAAAGGTGGCACGCACCACGGGGAGGGGGAGGAAGGCGAGGAAGGAAGGAGCGCAGTACCTGACAATGTTGTTCTGCTTGAGCTCCTTGAGTAGAGAAATCTCTCTAATGGCTGTACAAGGCACCTGGACATGAGGACAGCGGAAGGAACGACGGGGCGCACATTTGTTAGTAGAGAGTGAGAAAGAAAGACGTGAGGCGCGAGTGGGGCGATAGAGGAAGCGACCAAGCAACAAGGGGCAAGGGCAAGACAAATCAAAGGTGGATCATGGAAGAGGCGTGGAGCCTTTTCTTTTTTTTTGGGCATATTGTCAATTACCCCTTCTTCTTCGTTGTCAAGACGAATGCGCTTCAGAGCAACAACGTCGTTTGTCTCTCGGTTCTGCGCCTTGTATACGATGCCATACGTTCCTGTAAAATTGACCACAGCGGGGCGAGGGGGGAGTCCAGAAAACGGTCATGTTAGTCGAGATGCAAATGAAAATACTGTCCAAAGCAGAAGACCTCTCTCCCACAAGGAAAGAGGCAGTGGAGGGGGGGGGAGGGAGAGAAGCTGCCAACAACTATCTGATCGCAGGACCAAGCAGGTACAAGATCCAATGTCACACCGAACGGACATCCATTTAAGCTGATTGTCCACCACATTAAGCACCGACGACTCCTGATCCTATCCATGATCCTGAGAGGAAACCCGGGGAGAGGGGGTAATGCAATCATGGGCATGAACTTTGCTCCTGTCTTTTTTTTTGCATGTGGTGGCAAGCCTTTTTTTTCTTTTCTTTTTTTTCTTTTTTCTTTTTCGTCTTCTCCCAAATCGTCTTCATCACTGGCTACACACTATACGACTCGCGTATTCAGCAAAGCGTCCAATGAATTGGGATCTATTCGTAAAAGTAATAAATGAGCTCGCCAATAGTTGGTGCTCGAAAGCAGAGCCATAGATCCATGCTCTCCATCGGCGATCCCATTCAAGTCGAACAATCCTGTTGAAGTGTGGGATCCCATAGAATACCTTCGCCGAGCTTCTCGATTTTCTAGATGGCAATCCGGAAATGCAAGCCCAGGATATGGTGAGCGTCGAGAGAGTGTGTTTAAAAAGGGTGGGGGAGGTCGCCAACGACAGCAGTAGAGGTGACTTGTTAGATGAGTTTGGATGGCGCGGCGCGATGCGTCCGGTGAAGGGGGGGAAGGACTTGGCAACAGGAGCATATACCTGGTACTTGTCCATAGGGGAGCGCAATGCCCGGCAGCGGAGGATGGGAGGATGGAGAAAGAAGGATGAAAGAGAGAGAGAGAGCGAGAGCGAGAGCGAGAATGAAGCGCGTAGGGTGGCAGTGATGATCAGCGATCCAATTTAGCACGGGGCGGCGGAGGTGGGGTGCGGGTGAAGAGAAAGAGAGAGACAGAGAGAGAGTAAGAGACAGAGAAAGAGAGAGGACGGCGGGAGAAAAAGAAAAAGGGAAAAGGAAAAAAGGAGAGAGAGAGAGAAACCGTGGCCGTGGTCTCTTTCTCGTCCGTCTGCCAGTCCAAAGCCCTCGCTGCCGCTCACATACTCTTTCCTTCTATCGTTCTCTCTCCCGCTTCGGTCCCGTGCGCCTATCTCGTTCTGTGTCCGCTGATCCGTCTAGAGAGCCGCAGGAACCGTTTTTGCTCGCTTCCTTGTCTATTCCAGTGCTTGGTTGGGATTCCTCTCTCTTTCTCTTTCTCTCTCTCTATCTCTCTCTCTATTTTTCTATCTATCCATTCGCGCTCTTACTCTCTTACTCTTAATCACGACCGTGTTTAAACATGGGTCTTCGTGTCAACCCTCTCCTCTCCTCATCTCCGCAATGGAACCAAGGATACCGTGCTGCAGACTAGAAGCAGAGTCATTTGGCTCAAGCATCCGTATGTTGGCTGGTTCCAGACCCACTGCGGCTGGGAGAGAGGTAGAAAGAACGAGTGGGTGAGAGCACTGCTGCGTTATGCATCTGTGTTGAACAAGATCAGTGGCTGGTGCGTGCACCCTGTATCAAACCCACACCTCACACGACCACGGCTGTTGCTGTTGCTGCTCAAAGAGGTTAAGAGGTTGAGGAGGCAAGGAAGGGGGGGGGGGACAGGGACGAGGAGAGAAGAGATTGGATCAAGATACATGCCTGCTTCCCCAGGGTTGACAGATTTTGCTCTGCATACACAGCAACCCCGTAGTCAAAATGTACGTGATATCCACAGGACATGGAGAAAAGACCCCTTGAAATAATGCCCTTGTTCTTGCGCTCTTTCTAGATGAAGCATCCATCGCCCCAATCGACTGTCTGCTTGCTACCACCATATCTACAGACAGATCCACTGAAGCATGAACAGTGCCTGCTCTTTTATGTTTAATCCGTCCCAAGCTTTGTCCCACAGGTCTAATCTCATGGGTAGAAACGAAGGGCGCGACTCGCCCATAAGATGACTTTATTGACTCTGCTCCAAAGAGACGCGTTTGCAGAGCTGCGAATGACACCTCCCTCTTGATGAAGACCCTTGAGAGAGTCTGTCATATCGGGAATAGGTTGCGTCGATCCCCCTTCTTAGTGCGTTTGTCACTACATGTGAACTATTCCAATCCTTCTTTAGGGCCGATTTCCTTGATTGCTTCTTTCTTGGCAACTGTTCTAATCCGCATGAGTATCCTTCGACGCGTCGATTGTTAACTGCAAAGTATGCTGATAACGAATCCACCGCCTTGGTTTCTGACATGTGCATCCTAAAGCGCTTTCACTGGACCGCGTCAACGATTGGTTGAGTGTCAGAGTCGGATGCCCAAGAATCTCATTAACCAGCTCGTAGCTTTGCCATTGTCCACCTCGAGTGTTGCTCAGTTTGTTTTTCTGCTGGAAATGGTGTCAAAATCAAAAACCAGTCTGATGAGTTTCCCAAATGAAGATGGCAAACCCCACCGCACGCCCTTTGCCTCTCATGTCCATCCATTGGTCCGTCATGGAGAATAGAACAGACTAACCATATCCAAAAGAGCTGTCCTCTTATGATCGAGGCGAATCACGTGTATATTTAGGAGTTCTGATGAACAATGCAGCGTGCTCCTTGCTCATCAGAACTCCACGACTACAATGGCCTCTCCCATCTTTGAGGTAAAGATCAAAAGAGACATGTCCCTGTTGCTTGAGTCCAAACATTGAGAGCCCGTCTCTCCTTTTCTACGAAACTGATATAAGCTACGCGTCTTTACTTTGTAGGTATGTCTCGATAGTGTTGCCTCAGCGATCATCGCAGGTAAGGGCCAGCTGTGCTGGGGGTTTTTTTTTCTTTGTCCCTCTGCAATCTGGCTCATACTCACCCTCTCTTCTTGTGGCTCTCTCTCCCCTTTTTTTTTTTTTTTTTTTTTTTTTAACACAGAGAAAACGGGCGGGAAACGGATCGAGCTCTGCGCCGGATTGATGGAGGGTGGGATTACTCCGTCGAGTGGTAAGGATCCTCGAGCCTTTCACCTTGAAAAATCCGAGTACTAAGCTTCACCAGTAAAAGACTCACAAATCCACCTTCATCTAGGACTTATCACCACTGTCAAGGCTAATACGTCGCTCCCTATCATGGTATGTAAAGGACACGACGATACACTTTTGTAAACAGTGGAAAACAAGCAATGAATTGGAGTTGGATGAAGGTAGAAGAAAAGAGCACAAGAGTCGCTTTATTAATATTTCATCTCAACCTAACCACCTCCCCCCCCTTCTCCGATCCTTAACTTTCTGTTTCCTTTGAATTTCCAAATAGGTCATGATCCGTCCGAGGTAGTCGCTTCTTCAACATGGGCTTTCGACTGAACTTGCCAGCAGGCCTCAGTCACTTGAATGGGGTAGCCTCCTTCCTTGTCTTTCTGGACTGATGAAGTTTTTTGTTCCCATACTGATTGGAGGTTTTGTCCGCAACAATTTCTGTGATCCTAATATACCAAACTGCACTTCAGAGGCGGAGACTTTTGCTACGATGAAAATGAGTTTGCAGCCATGCTTGAAGACATTGAGGTAAAGAATGGCGATTGACCCCCATGACGCAAGAGTGCTTTTAAGAGAGATCGCGGTCTCTCACGCCCTGTACTCGGTGGTTTCTCATGTATCAATTTTACCTCTTCCTATAACCAGCTCTGCAAACAGAAAAAAGTAGAGGGAGTGGTATTTGGCGTCCTCCTTCCAGATGGATCGGTAGACAAAGTCCGTGTCAAAAGGTAAAGACAGCGAACTTCCTTTGGGAATCTGGATAATCCATCTCTTTGCCTGACATAACCTTTCCTTTAATTTCCTTGTTCTTTTACTTGGGGACAGACTGGTCGAGGCTTCACTGCCAATGCAAGGTACATTTGACACCGTTCCGTTTGCTTTGTCTACACTACCTGAGCTTATTCATTAACATGCCGAACTATTCATTTTGCTTCCACACTGTATCCTTTTGGGTAGTGACATTTCATCGTGCTTTTGACATGGTCAAGGATCCGTTCCAAGCATTGGAGGATATCATTGAGATTGGAGGGATTCAGAGGATTTTGACAAGTGGATGTGAAAGATCTGCCTATGAAGGACTTGACTTGCTTGTTCAATTGAACAGTCAAGCCAATGGCAGGATTATTATCATGCCTGGTGCAGGCAAGTGCACTTTTTCTACTTTTGCCTACTCTCCTCCTATTTTTGCATGAGGCGTGTTAACCTAACGCTTTGTTCTTCACTCATGTGGGACCATGATATTTATGCTTTTAGGAATTACTGAGCGAAACGTTCAAAAAATTGTATCGGCCATGAACGCCAAAGAAGTTCATGTGGGTGCAGGGGGCACGATGCCCTCCAAGATGGAGTACAAAAACCCATACTGTTCAATGGGCTATGCCATTGCGGCACCTGAGTATGAGCTGAAGCTAACAAGCGATAGGAAGTTAGGCGGGATGATTGGTCGATTCAATTGAGAGGCAGTTTATGCTTTTTTAACCTCAGTGCCGTCTCCATCCTCGCTACCAGAATTACTGCCAATGCCTCAGCTATCACAATGCGGGTAGTTAATTTACTGCACAACCCTCCCACCCCCGCCCCTTTCTGGCTAAAAATAAACTATTGTAGATGTAACGCCTGGTGACAAAGTTGAAGCTGGATCAAGCTCTTTTGGTAAAAAAAAATATTAACGTAACTTTCCTTTATTTCATACTCGACTGGATTTTTTTTAGGCGGTCAGCATGCTAATAAGTGCCAGCGTGCCGATGGATGCACTGGCAAGAGTGGTCATGGCAAAACTAGAAAGGCTATCAGCGGCGCTTGGTGAGTTCGTGGGGTTGGTGTTTCCTCCACTAGTTGTGGGTTTGCCGTTGTCATTGACACACTTGGTCGAGTCGAATCCTGCCGCATTGGTCTTGAGAACAACATCGGCACACTGGTACAAGGGGCTGTCTCCTCCGTCGTAGACAATCTGGAGAGTTGCATTGACACCGTCGGCGACGCCCGAAACCTTGGACAGATCTCCGATCTTAAGACAAGCGTTGCCTGGATGGTTGTTAGTGATGGTGGCAGGAGAAGAAACTGGTGAGGCGGCCGCGGCGGAAAAGTCTGCTGCTGCTGGGTTATTGTTGACTACGAGCTGAATGGTTGCCTTATAATTGACGTGACCCGAATCGATGCTCATGAAACCATTCTCTAAAAACGGGTATGGATAGCAATGGAACGTCAGTGTGCTTCTATGAAACAGGTCTTTGTTTACAAAAGTACACAAACGGACACTGATGTCCCAGCACAGTGTCTTCATTGCTTTAACTGACTGTACTCAGGAATGCAACGACTTACGAATTGGGAATTGTGAGCGAGTTGCAGACACGGTATCAAAACCACCACAAGGGCCGGTTGGCTCCTTGTCGTCGTCAAAGCCGCGCGAGGCAGGGTAGGTGAGTACAAAGTGGGCCTGAACAGCAGTAGATGCGCACGCAAGGACAACACAGGCGGAAGCGATGGATGAGAACTTCATATTGGAGAGATATGTGTATTATTATCGGTTGGAGGAGATGCAGATATGTGCGAGGATGAAGGGGCGAGAGGAGGTTGGGCGAGCAGGGAGAGTGAAGAAAGAGGAGGAGGAGGAGGAGGAGGAGGAGGAGGAGGGGTTGAGTGGAAAAGAAAGAGAAAGAGCGAAAGAGCGCTGGCACCCTTTTAACGTCGTCCGGTAAATCCGATTCCCAGAGATGATGAGACTCCGCTGCTCTCTGGTTTTTTTCTCTTTTTTTGCTCTTGTCGTCCAGACACCTGTCAAACAGTCAGACACCCTTTTGGCACGCCTCAATTCCCCGCCTTTCTGAACCACACATCACATCCCCCTACCTTACCTGCACGCCCTTTCGTGCACTTGACAGCTGTCACTGAGATGTCGACTGCTTGTCAATCACGACATCCAATCGCATCCAATAGCGTCAGAAAGCACAGTGCCTCTTCGAGGCTAGTGCGAAATGACCCTACTGGAGGAACTAAAACCCGAGTGACAAACAAACAGAAAAAAAAAAATGTGGAAACCGTTTCGAGCGCGAGAAAAAAAAAAAGCTGCGAAGGTTTTGCATCGCAGGCGGATTGAGCGCTTGTGAACGAGTCGTACCAAACATGCATAGGCTAAAAAGACAAGCCAACAGAACACCAGTGTCATTCTGGTAACGATGATCCTAAAAAAAAAAAAAAAAAAAAAAAAAAAAGAATAAAAGACGGACTTTTTATCTTTCTCGACAGTCTACCCTTTCTCGCATGCTATAGATGAACTCCCTTTGGCAGCCTGTATCAAGTGGGGCCTCAAATTAAATGCCAGTTGCTACCAATTGGCGGCTAAAAGGAAGATCTTGCAGCCTAGAAAGGAGGTGAGAGGAAGAGTGGAGGATGCCCCAGACCAAAGCGACATGCAGGAAGGACAATACAAGGTTTTCTCCCGTCTAGACCTCTCCTGACAGCTGTCAACCAAACCCATTGGAAAAACTTGTGTCAGTAAAAAAGAGATCATAATTTGTCAGCGTACTTGTGTGTGTACCTTCGCGGCACAAGCCGCATACCTTGTCAGTTTTCAGCCATGGTGTGGGAAAAACACAGCAAAGAGTGAACTGAGTAGACTAACAAGTGTCGCTCTTGTAAAAATTTATTTATTTGGAGAGAGAGAGAGAGAGAGAGTGTGTGTGTGTGTGTGTGTGTGAAAAGGGATAGAATAGGTATTGGACTTGGCGAATGTCATATAAAGAGTCCAAGAGAGGTAGTCCTATTGGATTCCTGAATATGGACTCTGGCACCAGGGATCTTCCAAGAACGAAAGGCATCTGATGGTATTCAGAACGCTGTGCTAAAGGACAGGTGCTTGATGGTATTCAGAATGCTTTGCTTCAGGACAGGCGCTTGATAGTAACTGTTCCCGCCATCCTATTGACCCCACAATCAAGACGTCAAATCAAAAACACGAGCGTTGAGTACACAAAAAATAGGGTGAAAATACTATCCGCAATAGACAAGACATTCCAAGCAATCGAACATACGTTGCATATTGGGAAGCATGTGATGAAGTCACCACGACGGTATCTAGTCCGCTCCGGTCCAGATCGGTTATCAAAAGTTGAGATCCAAAACGACCTCGGTAATCGGATCCGAAAAAACACTGTCTAATCCTGTCGTTATCCCCGCCGTCGTCATCATCGTCATCATCGTCCCCACCCCCGTTATAGGAATCTGCAGCCCCTCCATCTCCTCCATCATCTCCTCCTCCGGGCCACTTTGGCCATCGAGGCCATCTAGGCCATCGCCGTCCTGGCTCTCGGTCACCACCTGTGGATTCCTTTGTTCGATAATCAGGTTCCCACTCAACGATTCGACCAGCCTCTGATTTAGCATAGGGCTCTGCGAGCCAGAGACTCTTTCCATCCCTCGAAACCTGCATTGCTGCCGAGAGATGCGCCATCGATTGAGACCCTTGTAGTGAGTCTCGGACAATTCTTTCAGGATGACGATCCAGGGTCGAGATAGAGACGTCAGTTCCATCAGGGATCTTGGCTAAATCTAGAACTCTGACTTTACCTGCCTGCCATTGCCAGCCAACCATGGGTAGTCGGTGGAGAACTTCTTCCGACTGTGAGCCAACAATCAAAAGGTCCTCAGTCTTGGGTTTGCTTGGGTTATGAGAATGCCGTGCCCCGTCCATCCACATTTGCTTCACTGAGCCATCATAGGGATATCTGTTGTTCGCATCTGAGTCAACGAGTAAGGTTGTGGTAGCAAGTTGTGAGCCGAGCTGTTGGAATTTGATGTCGCCGTGGATTGTGAAAACCGGGTGCTGCTTTGGATCAAGTTTAACAACATCCTTAAATTCTGGGATGACGAATCCCTGGAGTTTCCCCCTCATCGCCTCCTTCTCTCCAACTCCAAAGGTAGGGGAACTGACGACGAGAATATTCCTTGAGCTGGTTGGACCAGATGTTCTTCCGTCATTTGTACTCAGAGGATTTAGCCATGACAGAGCACGTAGTAGCCACTTTGATATCTTTGACATCGCGGTTGTTTGAACATTTTGGTCCAAGTCTTGAGAAACTACCGCCAATGATGATCCGAACCACCCAAACGAGTCGTTTCCGTGCAACTCCCAGTCTGCCTGTGAATCAAGCTTTGGCCCTGTGTGCCCGGTCTTTGATAAAAAGACAGCGACTTTACCAGCCTGTCGCTTGAAGTAAAACTTCTGCTTATCCTCGTTATCTTCGTCTTCATTAGTGCTACTGGCATTCTGGTCACCAGTTTTGGGCCCTTTACGCCTTGGTCGCTCTATCGGGATGGTTGCCATTGGCATTGCAAGAACAAGATCTTTAAATCCGGACCCTGTCAAGTCGAAACCCTGAACAAGGTAACCCAATCCAGCTAAAGTGCTTGCACCTTGGGGGATTAACCAACCGTTATCGTCAAGTTCACGATCATGACTGATGATAAGATCTGGTTCGAGGCTCAATCCAGTTTTCGCATGCCCAAAGTACACAAACACGGTACCATCGTATCGTAGATCCTTTGCTCCTCGGCCAGGTGCTCCAACGGCAAGATCATCGATACCATCTTGGTTCAAATCAACCACTGCAAGGGACCATCCGAAACGCGACTGAGGCTCAGTAGGATCGCCTCGAAGAATCCGGGATGCAATTGCTCTGACATCGATCCCAGGCTCTTCAGTATTACCATTGTGATCAACTCCCTCGCTATTGAAGATTGAGCTGCTAGGAACAACAAACACTGACCCTTGAGATGGAATCAGAGGGTTGGCTGACAAATGGGGTGCACCGATAACCACATCGATGGTGCCATCATGATCAAAGTCTCCAGTGACTACCGCGCGCCCAAATGACGAGTAGGGAATAGGTAGGTAGAGTATCCGAGCTTTGGAATCAACCTCGTCCGAAAAAGTAACGCACGGATTCGAAGATCTCGAAGACTTGGTCACTTTGTATCGACCAGTCTCCTGTGGTGGACGTCTCCAGGAAGTCTGTTGTCGTTGCAGCTGCAGCTGCGGAGAGCTAAGAAAGGTTTGGTCTTGGTGAAGATTTTGCTCGCTTTGTTCTTGTGATACTTGCAAAGCGTCGGTAGGATCCAGCGCGTCAGGCGACATTGATTCATCCACACCATTGATTTGGAATGTCACCATTCCTGTGTTAGCGTCAATGGATGTATGGATGTCCATGCCAGCATTCTGTAGTCTCAGTCTTGACGAGGTTCCTCCAGAGGTACCAACCCCTGATCCGTGATGGTGAATCGTCTGGCTTTCTTTCAAGCTCTCTGTAGAGTTGCCTTCATGCTTCCTCATCCTTTGGTCAGACAGGGCGTAGCACAAATTAAAAGTGCTGTTGCGGTGTGTTTCTCCTGGAAGGATCACTCTTGACTCTTCCAAATACTCTGCCAACCCACTCCAACAATCAACTGTCCATTCTGTCATATCATGTAGTCCTCCCATCGGGTAGTTCAACATTTGCTCCACTAAGAATGGCGACTTGTTAAGATTACCAGTGAGTTAGAAAAAGGTGGGTCACGTTGAGAATTGGTACTAAGCTGTCGTGTGGCGCTTACCTTGGAAGCATAAACAGGGAAAAGCTGGCTTCCTAGTCGAGCGTTGGCCTGCGCACCAGCGAATCCATTCTTCATGCAATGGGTAAGGACCATTCCTGGAACATTGTAACCCATGCGCTTATAGATCTCTGTGATATCCTTCACTGGGACCTTCCAGGAAGTCTATTGTTATTTCAGTCCGAGTTTTCATGTCAGTTAACCGTTTAGGTTGTATGGTACGCATGTTACCAAGAGATCTTCCAAGGAGCTCTTACCAACAAGTGATTCATTTTGCCCATGTGGCTGTAGAACACAAAATGGGAGATGGGCAGTGCAGGCTGTTAGCCTTTGCCAAGACTGACACTTTTTTTTTTTTTTTTTTTTTTTCATTCATGGATATTTTCAAGGTACAGCTCACGAACCTAAGAACAAACTCGGCTCCAATGTCGGCGAGAGTATGTCCCTTCCCGTAGTCTCCATCGAAGCTCGTTTGTGCGAGGACACCGATAAAGCCAGCATCAAGACCCCTCAGGGCGTGCCAGGACATGTCACCGAGCTGATGAGACACAGCCCCGAAAAGGAACGCGATCAACTCCTACGGGGAATAATAGAAAGACAATAAATATAAATATATACAAGTGAGCAGGGAACTCTGTGGGACAAGGTCACTTGGACAGCCTAGTTGTCCCTTGACCAAAGGGGGAGGAAAAGCAAACAATACGACCACAATTACCTTGGTATGGTCTGTCCATGGCTTGGGATAGACCTCTAGAATATATTTGATGGCTGCCTTGGTGAAAGGAGGCCAGTGTGCCTTGTAGAAGAGCATTGTAAAATTGAGACGAGACGGTGAGGCGAGGTTAGATCCCGATCCACCCTTTTCCTCCTCCTCCTCCTTCTCCTCCCCACATTCACACTTTCCCCAGATCTGAGCCCTTGGAGACGCGTCTCTCTGTCCTAGGGACCATCCAAGAAAGTCCTCCCTGGGCTGCAAAGATCCTCTTTCCCTCGCATTAACAAACAATGAAAAAAGGGCGTTGTCGTCAGTGCAACAGAATGGGTAGCGTAGGACAGAGGCCAAAGTGCTCGCTCAGACGAGGGGCATAGCCGAGCTAAACTAGACCGCTCACTCATTATCGGACCGATGCCCTAGAATGACATGCCAATCTAATGGTCTGAGGGTGATGAATGGGGTCTCATCCACAAAATGCATTTCAGGTCCTTACCTCTTCCGCTGCATCATTCCAAAGTTTGCCAATGCAGTTGTAGCCCCAGTCGGGAAAGAAACTGCCTGCAAAGAGCAACTCTTTCTTCTCGAGCAGTGGTGCATAGTCTCGCAATAGCGCATTCGACGACTTTTTTGTCAGGTCAGGCTCTGCATTAGCTGAATGAGCTTGCGAATGTGCAGAGTCATGGTAGAGTGAGTCTGTTGGGTTATAGTCCGGGGTGCTAGAGAGGAGGAGCTGGCTGGCACGGAAGGCAACCTCGTTGTGGATGGTGACACCGCAGCCGCAGACAAGGAGACCTGCAGACGACGAAGAGCGGAGATCGAGTGTGACAAGCGCAGAAAGGGCGACAAAAGTGAGGATTGGGCGCATGGTGCGTTTTATTGTCAGCATTGTTGTTGAAGCAAGGAACGCATGGGCCCTGAGGAACGAGAAGAAAGAGGTGAGCGATGAGGAAGAGGAGCGATAGAGAAGGAATCGCCGGGTAAAGAAAGAGAAGTGAGAAAGAAAGAAAGAAAGAAAGAGAGAAAATGAAAAAGAGAGGGCGAGTAGAGAGAGAGAGAGAGAGAGAGAGAGAGAGAGAGAGAGAGAGAGAGAGAGAGAGAGAGAGAGAGAGAGAGAGAGAGAGAGAGAGAGAGAGAGAAAGGGGAGCGAAATAAAAGAGAGAAAAGAGAGGTCAGTTTGTACTTGAAGCATGACAGAGTGGACAAATGTGCGAGACACGATTTCTCTCTCTCTCTCTCTCTCTCTCATACTCTCTGCCTGCATCGCCTCACTCGTCGTCTACTCTTCTTCGTCTTCTTTCTAGGCTTGCGCGCCCATCTCCTTCCAAGCCCATCGGGTTCCCCGTAATGCATTCTCTCCATTCCATTTCCTTTGCTTCTTCCATTGCTCATCCTCTCCTTCCTCCCTTTCATTACTCTCGCCTGCACACAATGCCTCTCCTTGATTGTGCCCACAACCGAAAGCTTTACGCCCCTGGCAAAAGTAGCTTCGTCCCTTCCTCCTTTCCCAAATGCTGGAGAAAAAGAGTCAAATATATCCCTCGGATGGATATCCTATTTGCGCCTCATGTACACCTGCGCTGCTGTACTCAAAGACATGATCTTCACCCTTCTCCCGTTCACTCCTTGCAGGCGGATGACCTAGCCCATGGGCTTCCCCGCATGGATTGTCTGCCTATCCGCTCCTCACTCTTGTGGCTCTGGCATCAAACACATGGTCCCGTCGCCCCCCTTCCTTCCTTCCTTCCTTCTCCTCCCCCTGTTCTTGCCGCACCCACCTTAGCCTCTGCATTCAAGGGTCAAAACACACCTTTCTTTCTTCTTTCGCGCGATCTGATCAAGCACTGGCCCGCTCAGATGTTCTTCGTCGCACCTGCTCTTGTGCGGCGCGTCGGTCACAAAGTGTCCAAACATTGAACCTCATTTGCCGCACGAACAGGTGGCCCCGATAGCGGAGACAAAGACGTCCTCTCCCTTCGCCCAACTGCGACAGAACCCCCTTCCCACTTCCACACGGCAGATGACAGGGCCACTGGGCGTACAAGCCGAAAAGTCGAACTTTGCAGTGCTCAGCGAAACACAGACATGCACATTCATACACACCATCCATTGCATTCTTGAGAGAGAGAAGGGGCAAAGACCCCAAAAAAATCACGCTAGTGCGCCCGCTGGAGAACTCTCCTTTGTCCCAGACCTCCGGCACCGTTTAGACTTGAGGACAGTAACATAGAGAAAAGGAAAAGGACTGAGGACGAGTTGGCTGAAGGGCTTCCTCTCATTTCCCAGGTATTTTATCCCATGGTCTGGTCATAGGAGAACATCTGATATGCCTCCAATGCTTTCCTGAATCACAGTTGACGCTGTGACCACACCCCATGCTTCCCACCACTGCCCGCCGCTGTGATCTAAACTGTCGCTACTACCAAACACCGTTCAAAGAGGCTCGCTGAACAGAATGCTAGGTTCACTCGTTCATTCAACATTCTATCTTGATACCAAAAGGTACTCACAACATGTGCTTTACTCTCGCAGAACACAAACTCTTGCTTCTCAGCACATGCTTCAAAAAAAAGTGCTGTTTGTCAACTCATCAGTTCTTAAT
This sequence comes from Mortierella sp. BCC40632, assembly GCA_011634665.1. Taxonomy (NCBI): domain Eukaryota; kingdom Fungi; phylum Mortierellomycota; class Mortierellomycetes; order Mortierellales; family Mortierellaceae; genus Mortierella; species Mortierella sp. BCC40632. Next base: position 2,135,385 of record WAEK01000002.1, read on the forward strand.
GTGATCGGCTCCTTATCTGGGACTTTTTTTTTTTTTTTTTTTTGGACCACATCAGCTACTTCATCATATCCAGCCTGATGTCACACTCTCCCCTTGCGCACCTCGCTTCAGGCTAGAAGATAAGCTGATGCCCGTCAACACCAAACTCTGCTAGCAAATTTGTTGTTGTTGTTGTTGTTGTAACAAGGACCTCACGAAGGCATGCAGAGTTTAATGTATATCCAGAGCTAATCCAGCCTTACACACTAGGAACTACGCCATCACCCACGTCGCATGAGTGGTCGTATTATCATTTCCCTTCGTCACCTGTTGCGCCCATATTTCCCAACTACTCAGCCTTTTCTCTCCTTGAACCTACGCCAGCATCACTATCTCGACTGTTTCCCAACGCCTCTTTACGTTAGTTACTTTTTTTTTTTTTTTTTTTTTTTTTTTTTTTGGGAAGAAGTTTCTATTGTCATTCGGGTTCGACTTTATTGCCAGCTGCCCCTTTTATATCTATTGTGAACAATTACTAGACGCGTCATCCAAGGATCAGAACGCGTTAATGGCGTCGGAGGAACCATTGTACTTCCGGGAGGGCTATTCCCGGGGTCTTGGTGAGAGTATTTTTTTTTTTTTTTTTTATCCCTTCGTGTGTCGCAGGTCACGTTTCCCCGCAGAATTGGACGCAAATTTGCTTCCAAAACAGACGAAGGGATAACAATCTGAAAAATAACAATCTGTTTCTTTTTTTTTTTTTTTTTTTTTTTTTTTTAACAATCTGTTTCTGCTGGAAATAGCTATGTAGGCTAAGACTAAACTAAACTAGCCACAGTCACCGCTCTGCGGTGGCAGTCCTCCATAATACCATAACAGCTCACGTTGCCGAAGCCCCGCGCAACGATTGCCGCCTTTTTCAAGACGATTAAAAGGTTGAAAAAACAGACTGTCACCGGAAAGGAATCCTCCCCATCCTCTCCATCACCTCCAAATGTCGCTTGCCTGCTAGACTATCTAGCAGGGTGGCATCAGCAGATGCCATATCGTTCTGAGCACCAGGGCAGCGTTGCTCGAGGTGATCAGCCAAGGGTGCACCACAACGGCATACACCAACAGGGCATGCGAAACCGTCACCATCACTCCATCGTCCTCTTTCTCCTTGAAAGGCGCCTTTCTTTTTCGAGGGAGTGATCCCATGTCGTGCTTCCCATGCCACGGTAGCCTCACATCTGTCCTTCCATAGGACCTCGGATGCCTTTCCTTCGATGAAACGGACGAAATGGTGTACAATGACTGTTGCTACTTTTTTGGGGACTGAGAACATAGGGGCCCAAATCGTAGGCAGATTTGCTGGTGTTAGGCCACGGCAGAGGGAGCCAAAGGTCCAGAAGGTTGTTGGAAGCGTCGATCCGTCCTCAAGTTGATTCGGTGTATGATCAGGAGTCCCGCGAATGAAGTTGAGACTCTTGATTATTGCTCTGGTAGGCGCCCCTCGCCAAAACAATCTTCTGGGTGCCCTGATCCCTCGGATCTGGTTCGCCACTTGTGCCTTGAACCTATCCTTCGCTTCTCTGTTTGCCTTGTCGACCTCACTGGGACCCCACTCGTCTATCAAACGTATGGCCTCGTCCCAGATGTCGCGCTGTTGCTCCTTTGTTGCCAGACATTCCCATACGTGGTCGTTGTCTTCGGTCTCAGCTGCACACATCCTACAGCCTCCGTTAGGGTACACATCAGGGTGTCGAGCATGCATCACTTTCCCTGTCGGCAACATTCCAAACATCTTTTTGATCCTATGTGTTCGTTGTGCTGTGTCCTTCATGCTGCTGTAAAAGGTGTGTACTTGGCGTCTGTCGTGAATATGGGCCAGAGTTGAACTCCAATCCACCTCGTCCACACTCTGGATGGCACGCTTCGTCCTCTTCTGTGCTAGCCAGGCTTGGTGTCTCCTTATCGTTGTCTGTCGTTTCAGAAATTGACGGATGTCGATTTCGATACTGGTTCCCTCGCACCTAGCTACCAAGTTTAGCTCATCCTGTGCACTCAGATCTACCTTCCAAGGATCGGTACGCACGCCAGCATTTTGCCTTTGCAACCTTATCAGCAGCGATGTTCCCTTGGTTATCACTGTGGCCACGGACCCAAACCACTTGAACGCTTCCCTCCCGCTCCTTTACCACTTTTGCCAACACTGCCCATAGCGCGGCTAGATTGGTGCGTTGTCGTTTCCTGGGCAGGGTGGTTGATCTGTTTACCACCATCTGTCTGAATTGATCAACGACGCCCTCGTTGTCTAACTCCACTCTGAGGTCCTGATCTGGTGGTGCTGCTACTACTGCAGCAATTAGACCCATGAGTTCCGCTTTTGGTTGACGAAGCGTGGCCACCCACGCGTCCTCCAAATGATACGATCTGCCCTGAAGAGGTGTCCACGATTCCGCATGCCATGGATATCGCCTCTGTTCCTGCCCCGATGAGGGATCCATCTGTGTGCAGGGTACGTGCCTCTGGTGTGCGCTGAGTGTTCCTGAGCTGTAGCATTTTGTCTCTGACAGATGCTTGGACGAAAAGAGGGCCTATAGACTGCCATCCCTCGATGGCGGGCCTCTCATTCACCCATCCCTGAAACTCTTCCCTCAGGTCTTTCTCTGTATCCTCGGTCTGATCCTCAACATAGGGAGCGACTCCACGCCTTCGCCTCAGTTCCCTGCGATCTTCTTTTCGCTGTTGCCTTTCCTCCTGGTCCTTTTGAAGATGTTGGGTCAGTCCTTCCGCCAGCAGAATTGCATGATCGCGCGTCCGCCTTTTTTCTGATCTCACCCTTTCTTCAAACTGTGAGAGGTGCACCTCGTGCTCGCGTTGTGCGGCGTCTTTGATCGACTGGAAATGTTCCTGCAGGTGTCTTTTGTCGTTGTCCAGGATCTTTTGTGAAGACAACTGCAGCTGCGAATAATGCTCTCTCGCCCTTTCGTGCAAGACCCTGACTGCAATAGCCTGGTTCTTTTTGGAAGGGCTGTAACTGTCGCTCGAGTGGTGTAGCACATCCCTCTCATACGACTTTGCGTACTTTTGCACTCGTTGCTGCAACATGTGCATAACCTGCTGGGTGCCCGAGTCATACTCCTCCTGGGCTGCATCCATTTGGCTAGTCGTGTCTCTATCCAGTCTTGCTGTCTGCGTCCTTAACTGCATGTCCGCTCCCTGTGGCAAGTGGAAGCCGAAAAGAGGTAAAAGGTGGCAGATGCTGACCTCGTGACAGCTAGGGAGATCACCATCTGGGGGGGTTCCGGGTTCTGATTGCTGTGCGGGCGATGGGGGCGGCCCATCCACTCCCACCCTGTGGCTCATCCCTTCAAAAGACACCCTTTCGCTCGTTCCCACGCTTCTCATTTCTCTCCTCTCTCCCTCATCTGTTTCTGTTAAGATAGCTACGTAGGCAAAGAACTAATCTAAGGATTGTCACCACATAGTGGTGACAATCCTCCCGTAACCATGTCAACTACACCTAGCCAGTGACCCCGCGCAATCCGCGAGCCATGTGGGGTTCGTCCTTGAGAGCAATCATGACAAGCGAGGGTTCTTGTTGGTGGTAGGAAATAATGATGCGTGGGAAATAATGAGAGCCTGAAGGACCTGGCGGCGAGAGGGTAAAAAATCATCAAATCAGAAAGTGTAGTATATGGGTATCATTCCGGCCTTCCAAGCCTGAGAACCGGGTTCGAGTCCCGGCACTTTCATTTTGCCTTTTTCTCGAAATCTGCCCACAGGCAACCTGGGCTCTCTCATCTCGAGGAAATCAAGCGTAGGCCCTTACTCAGTGTGGAGAAAGTTGGACTTCAGAACTCTTTTTTTTTCGAAAGGATGTGTCAAACTGCAGTACGTGTACTGTACTGCCGTTAGTACAGGAGCACTTTCCTTTTTTTTTTTTTTTTTTTTTTACAGGCCCCGTTAGGGGTTTTATTCGTCGGCGCGCACTCATACCACGGTCTGCGGACGTGGCCAGCTAGTTCACAAAAACTACACTATCCTACAACAGAAGAGTAGAGAGAAGAAGGAAAAGGTGGAGGGTGACCCAGAAACGATATAGCTACTAAAAATACAAATGCAGAGGAAGGGAAAAAGACCAGGTACAAAAGAGCACCCGCAGAGGGGGCAAGTCAAAAGGCAGGATCTACAACTAGGGGCAAAGGGTCCGAGGGGTCCAGGAGCTGCGAGAGCGGCTCCCAATCAAGCAGGTCAACGTCAGCGACGTTTGCTCGCCTGATGTCAGGCGGCTTCGGTCTTGCGCGCGAAGCTGGAGGAGTGTACTCCCCTGGCATGTCTAAAAAGGGACCATAGCCAGGGGTGGGCCACATCCAACCAAATGTCACCTCCTCTTTGGACACCACAATATACGGAGGGTGATTCCAAGTCTTGTGCATTCGCTTGTAATTGGCATCTGAAGTTGCTGCTGGGTTTGGGTTCGTTGCTTGCTGTTTGTTGTCCTTGAGGAGAGCTTGTTGGAGTGCTGTGTGTGCACGGAGCTTGAGGCTGTTGACGGTGAGCCAGAGGAGGTCGTCCGCTGTGCCATCTCTCGGGGGGGTTGTCCCGGGAGTAGCTTGTGGATGGCAACAAAAGTCCTCCAAATGCTGTACAGGACCAACGAGTGGATGTGTACTGCGATAGGGGGGCAGTTTCTCAATTTCTGGCCATCCCAGCATGCAGTTGTCAGGCAGACTGCTGACGACCATGCCAGGGACGAGGGTGGTGATCCAGGAACGGGCGGCCTTCCAGAGGGCCCAGACTGCTCCACAGTTGGCGAAGGCGTGTCGAAGGTCCTCTATATGAGGCTCCTGATCTGGGTAGTCAATGAGGCAGCGCTTGCACTTGCCATTGACGTCTTCCTTCCACTTGGCTCTGGCCTTGTCGGTGGTGATTGCATGGTGAGCGAGGTTGAAAAGAAAAGACCTCTCTTTTGGTGTCCTGAGGGGGTGGTGTGTGCGCTTGAAGACCGTGTCCCACCACTTGTCAGGGTAGGGCTCGTTGTTTTGTGTAGGAGACTTGAGCCGCAGCCTACCATAGACTGGGGCGTATGGGTCTTTGCCTTGGTCGAAATTTTCCTGACGAGTGTTCTGCTTTCTGCTCTCCAGGTATTGACGGGCAGCGCGGACTGAAAACCCTTCAATGTCGACCTCTCCTGCGAAGACGGTCTCCCCTCTAACGTCGGGGTCTGTGTTGGGGTGGGGGAGGAGTCTGGCGAAGGCCCACATCGCGTCTGGAACCACTGTGAGGCGGTAGTGTCTGCGGGAGTGGGGTGAGCGAGTTTGTGCTTCGGAGGGGTGGGTGAGGAGGGCAATCGCGTCGGTGGGGCGGAGGAGGGCGTACGTCTCTTGTGCAACTGCAGTGAAGAGGTCACCCCACTGGGGGGAGGCCGTGCGCCATCGTGCGAGCCATTTGGCTTTGAGCGCCGAGCATTGGAGCTCGACGTCCATCAAACCAAATCCACCTTTATCCTTGGGTCGTCTGAGCCAGTCTCTGCTGACCGAAGGTTTGTGTCCGTTCCACAGGAGGTCTGACGTCAAGGAGTTGATCTTCTTGAAAAAAGTAGGCGAGAACTGGTAGAAGGCTGCTCCATACCACACTTTGGAGTAGATGTAGGCGTTTGCAACATGTACCCTCCCTTGAAGGGAGAGAGAGCGTGTACGAAGTGCATTAATGGACTTTTTCACCGAGTTCACTATGTTGTCTTCGATCTGTGCCATGTCACGGCCGCCTACGCGGAGAGTGATACCGAGGTGGGTGAAAGGTTCTCCATATTCTTTGATGCTGAAGCCGGGGGGGGAATTGAGTTGGTGCTGGTGGGGTGAGGGGATGACCGCAGTCTTCTCAACGTTGATCTTTGCTCCCGAGGCCCTCTCGTGTAGCTGGATGGCCCTTTGTGCTGCCTCCTCATCGCCCTCGGCGACGGCAAGGATAGTATCGTCTGCATTTGCCGCGTGGGTAAAACGGGTGTTAGAGAGGACGATACCAGTAGCGTGCCTGTTGTAGTACAGGAGGAAAGGCTCCAGTACGAGGTTGAAGAGGATTGGCGCAAGGTGATCCCCTTGGCGTAGGCTTCTTTTAATCTCGTAGGGAGGGGTTTGGGTGCCGTTGAAGAGAATTCTGGCCTCTAGGTTGTTGTAGCAGTGTTTGATCCAGCGTCGGATACGAGGACCGAAGCCAAAGTGCTCCAGTACACGATGAAGGTAGTCCCACTCGACGCGGTCGTAAGCCTTCTCTTGGTCAAGAGAGAGGAGGACAGCGTCGCCGTGATTACCTTTGTAGACCTGTGCCATGACTAGCTCGAGTTGCATCACATTGTCATGCGCCATGCGGCCCGGCATGAAACCTGATTGCCATTTGCCGATGATCTTGTGAGCCCGAGCACTGATCCTGGTGGCCAGAATCTTTGTCAGGATCTTGTAGTCAGTCTGCAAAAGGCTGATCGGGCGGTAGTTTTTCATCTCCTCTGGGTCACCTTTCTTGAAAATTAAGGTGGTGGTGGATTGGTGGTGGGAAGGGGGAAGGACGTTCTGGTCGTCGCCAATCGCGTTGAACATCTCGGCGAGGATGGGGGCAAGTGATGATTTAAAAGTTTTGTAAAATTCATAAGGGAGGCCGTCAGCGCCTGGAGCAGAACGGTCTGCCATGGAGCCGATGGCTTGCTTGATGACTGCAGGCGAGATGTCCTCGTCGAGCTCTGCGCGATCAGTCTCTAGAAGAGTAGAGGTGATGCACCCCAGCAGCTCTTTCTGGGCATCAGGACAGGTAGGCTGAGATGCGTACAGGTCTCTGTAGAAAGAAGTAGCAATCTCGTGCATCCGAGCTTGCGATGTAGCCCGAACCCCGTCATCACTTTTGAGGGCGGAGATGGTTTTGCGCTTTGCAGTGGATTTGAGGCGGATGGAGAAGTAGGGGGAAGGGCGTTCGCCGTCCTCAAGCCATTGAACTTTGGCGAGGGTGGCTAGACGCTCGATGTCCGTGAGCTCAAGGTTGCGAAGCTCTTCTCTAGCTGCCTCTTTCTCTGCTGTTGCAGAGACCGAGGCCGGGTTCAAATCCAGGAGAGTATTAGACTTGGTGGTGGAGGTGTGGAGGACAACTCGCCGTTTCTGTTTTTCCTCTCGGGCTTTGTTTATGAAACGTTGGCCTAGGAGGAGACACCTGTCCTTGATCTCATCCAAATAGAGACCAATGGAAGGGTACAGATGAGGGAGATCCTCACGTTTACGCGAGTAGTGTTTGATCGCCTCTGTGATCTGCGACCGAAAGTCCCTTTCGCGGAGGATGCGCGCGTCCAGGGAAGGAGCGGCTCTAACCTTTGGGGGGTTAGCTGGGTCCTCGAAGTGGAATTTGGCCGAGACAAGGAAGTGATCGGAGGTGATGACGGTGACCTCGTGGATCTGGTAGCCAGACGCGAGGAGGAGCGAGGGAGGGGATGCGAGGATGTAGTCGATTCGTGTTCGAAGGATGTAGTCCTCTTTCTTGTAATGATGGGTGAAGTGTTGTGTGAGGGGGTTGCGGTAGGCGTCGCGTTGTGGAGGGGGAGCGATATCCTGGAGTTCGAGCTGCTCAAAAATGGGAGCATAGATATCCCATTTGTTGTTGCGGGACGAGGAAGGGTGACTCCTGTCCAGTTCTGGGAGGCGTACGGCGTTGATGTCCCCGAGGAGGATGTGGTGGAGGTGGTCGTCGAGTTCGTCTACTGGGAAGAGGTAGGCAAATCTCTCTGGGGAAATGTCATTAGTCCCTGCAGGGGCATAGACGTTGGATATTCTGACCGAAAGGGCCGGGTTACCATCGCAAATGACTTCGGCAGAGAGTACTCTACCGTTGATGAAGCTCTGTGGGTCGACAAAGGTGAGTTTGTGGTATTTTTGGTTGATGAGTATAGCGCAGCAGTCCGAATGGACGAAGGTGAGGTTCTCAGGGGACGAGCCCCATTGACGGGCCCATTCGTCCATGGTGGATTCCGGGAGGGGGTGTGTGATGAATTGTGTGGTGATCTCCTGGAGTGCAATGATGTCTATATGCTGTAAAGGGGTGGAGGAGAGTTGTGTGCGGAGGTATGCAAAAAAATTGCGGCGCCGGGCAGGGTTCGTGATCGAGCTACAGTTGAAAGTAGCGACGCGAATGGATGGGAAACCGGGGAGGGGCATTATTGATGTGATGGGGAGGAGGATCCACTATCCGGAGAGGCGGAGGGTGGGGGGGAGGAGGCCAGTGGCGGGGGAGACTCTTGGGTCTCCTGGGGCTCCTGGGGCTCCTGGGACTGGGCGGCCTTAGGTGGTTGTTTGAGTTCGTGTTTGAAGGCTGGGTTAGTCTTGATGTTGCGGAGGATGCCTTCTCGCTCTTTCCTCTTTCGCAGAGTCATGGAGGTGGACTGGCGGAAGAGAGGGACGTTGTCAGCTCTCTGGGGAAGGAGGGCTGTGGGTGTGGTGATGATGCCTTGGAAAAGCTCATTGTTTTCCGAGTCCTCATCCATGTCCTCGTCCATGTCCATTACCATGTCGGGTTCTTGTTGCAGGGGGACAGGAGTGTCGGAGGGGTCGCTCTCTTGGGGCGCTGGAGTGTTGTCGATGATGGCAGGGGAAGGTTGTTGAGGCGGGGAGGGTTGCTGAGGCAGGGAGGGTTGCTGAGGCAGGGAGGGAGGGTTGTTGAGGCAGGGAGGGGGTAGCTGGGGGAGGGGAGGATGGGCCACTCTTTTTCTCTAGTTTTTTGGGTGTCGTAGAGGAGATCGCCCTTGTTTGTCGGGCAGGGCCCTTCTCCTTAGGTGCTGCTCTAGTCTTCTTCTTGCCCTGGACGATAGTCCAGGTTGGGTCTTCCATAGGAGGAGCCGTGGAGGGAGGGGGAGAGCTGAGGCGCTGTTGTTGCATGAGGGGGAAAGCCCTAGCGAACAGAGCACTTTCCTTGTTGGTGTGCTAAACCGCAGTACAAGCAGGTGCTAAATCGCAGTGCAGTCAGGCTGGTAACTACAGTACAGGCTGGTGTTTATACAGTACATAATCTGCTAGTCCTAAACGTTAGTACTATCTACAGTACGAGCAGAACTTAACTACAGTACGCATGCTGTTGAGCCAATCGTCAATACTATCTACATTATAGATCCTGCCTTTGACTTGCCCCCTCTGCGGGTGCTTTTTGTACCTTGTTTTTTTTTTCCCTTTTCTCTGCATTTGTATTTTTAGTAGATATATCGCTTCTGGATCGCCCTCCGCCTTTTCCTTCTCTATATTCTTTTGTTTTAGGGTAGTGTAGCTTTGAGAACTAGTTGGCCACGTCTGCAGATCGTGGGACGGGTGCGCGCCGACGAATACAACCCCTAACGGGGCCATTAAAAAAAAAAAAAAAAAAAATAGCGGATGTGTGTGAAAATAAATCCATCAGAACCAGACGCAGCTCCGGTAGAACACCACTACAAGCGGATATGCAAGATTTGGGACCGTCCTCCTCACATTATTGTGACCAAGGAGGAGGTAGTCTTTGGCGCGATGTGACCACCCCTGGATATGGTCCTTACCTGGCCATGCCGGGAGACTACACGCCTCCACCTAGCCGTGCGGAGCCGAAGCCTCCAGATATCAGACGACTTGACCTTTCGATTTGACTGATTGGGAGCCGCTTTTGCCGCTCTCGGACCCCTCGGACCCCTGCCCTAGCTGTAGAACTGCCTTTGGCCTGCCCCCCCCTGATAGCTCACCTTTGTGTCCTGTCTTGATTTCTCCCATCTGCTTTGTATTTTTATTTTCCACCTATATCGTTTCTGGGTCGTCCCCCTCCACTTCCCCTTTATGTTTAGATAGTTTTCTTTCAAAAAGAGGTAGCGGAGGCCATGTCCTTTGCAGAGCATGGAAAGACGCGTGCCGATGAACAAAACCTCTCATGAGGCCAATCGAAAAAAAAGGACGAATCTATCCGCCATACGGTACGGTGATCGCTATCCGACGTACCAGCCCCTCTCCCACGGAGTTAGTACGGGAGATGTCACACTAAATTAGCGCGGAAAAAAGTACAGGGGAATGGTGAAGAGGTCTTTTGGGAGATTTTTTACACGGAGCTAGTACGGCAAAGTTTTTGGGCTACAAGTCCCTCAACCTGGGGTCCCTGCTCCCAGAATTTTGATATCCTGTATAAAATGGATAAAGCTAAACTTCGGGACTCCCGAACGTTAGTTATCGTTCGGGACTGTCATTTGCCACTTAAAATTCGGGACCCACAACCTCTTAAAATTCGGGATTGCGGTCGCTTAAAATTCGGGCTGGCCAAAATTTAAAATTCGTACCTTAATCTTCGGGATCGAGGGTCGGTAACTCGCACCACTAATACCTTTCTCAGCTCCTCCTGTGGCTCGCCTCGCCTAACAGAGTCTATCAATGGATTGCTAGTTTTTTTAACCTGCGTCTCTTCAACCTCCTAGCCTATCTTTCGCTTCTAAACCCATCGGTTGATGGCTTTTTAGTCTTCTCTTTTGGTTTATTCTTCACAGTGTTGTTGTTTTTTTTTTTTTTGTTTGTTTGTTTTGTCCGTTACTTTTTTTTTTGTTTGAGAGCCCATAATCGTTACCTGGGACCTGCACTATCACCCTGGGAGTGCACAAAGTCGCACTGGCAGCCAGAGCATCGCAGGAAACCCGCGTAAAAAAAAAATAACGAAAGCAAGAACACGTAGACACGAAAGATGTAAATTGCTCCCGAAGTTTACAATCCCGAATTTTATGACGTGGCAGCCCGAATTGAAAAAACTTATTCTCACATATAGTGTGAGCGGCTTATTCTCACATATAACCACCTTTTTTGCCGATTAAAGTGGGTTGGGTGCCTCAACTTGCGATTTTTTTGAAATCATCTGGTAGGGATGATCGCTCGACGCCTCCTGACGAATTTCCAGGAGATGGGGCCTTGGGTTTGTGCGTCAGGAGCCCAAAGACCAAATTCCAAAATGGTCGTACTAACTCCATGTAATTTTCCAGCTCACAATTTGACTTCTAGACCCCTCTGAATTTTCTGCACTCAGCTCCGTGCAAAAATTTCCGTACTAACTCCGTGCAAAAGTGGATGTGTGTGAGATTAAGACACTCACACAAAAGTGAGAATAAGTTCATCCGCCCGAATTTTAAGCGACCGCAATCCCGAATTTTAGCTTTGTCCCGTCGAATAGTAATCGCCGTCCCGGCTAGATTTTTCAAAAAAGTGCAAAAAAGAAAAGAATGGAGAACCTGGGCATCGATCCCAGTGCCTCTCGCATGCTAAGCGAGCGCTCTACCATTTGAGCTAGATCCCCGAATAGGAAGCTGATCAGACAAGCTGATTCGCTGCTTCCAGTTGAAGGAAGGAATTCAATTCCCATGTCTTTCCTGTGAAAATCTATAACGAATAACGACCACGTGGAAAGCGTGTTTTTTTTTTTTTTTTTTTTTTTTAGGCCGCGTAGGGAGCTTATGGGGGAAGCAGACGAGACGGTGTTGGCGTATGTCTTGGGAAAGAAAAAGTTGGACGTAATGGAGAGGTTAGGGAGCTGGAAAAAAGTGTTAGCGATGGACTCAGGCTCATAGACGACGAATGAGCGCAACGGGGCCACGTAGGGAGCTGGCAATACGACCACTCATGCGTACGTGGGTGATGGCTGTTGAGTGTCTGGAGGCTGTTTAGATAGTTTTCATTCGCGGGTGTAATCCCGTTTTGGTACCAAGTGGCAACAGGGCGGCCGGAGCCGCCCTGGTCTTATAAACTCTACATGCCCACATGGGGTCTTTGTTAACAAAAAAAAAAAAAAAAAAAAAAGGCCGCGTAGGGAGCTGGCATTACGACCACTCATGCGACGTGGGTGATGGCGAACAGAGTATCTGGACATTAGGTAGAACTATTTAGTGTTTATTTGCAGGGCTAGATCCTGTTATGGCCCAAGTGACAACGGGGCAGTAGCCCCGGTATTCCATAAACTCTGCATGCCCACATAGGGCCCCCCTTTTATTTTTTTTTTATAAATTTGGTTTTACTTTTTTAAATAGCACGATCGCTAAAAAAAAAAAAAAAAAAAGAAAGAAAAAGAAAGAGAGAGAGAGAAAGAGAGAGAGAGAGAGAGAGAGAAAAGAGAAAGAGAAAGAGAAGGATTGAAAGAGAAACGAACCCCCCCCTGTTTTTTTTATTTTATTTTTTTTCATTCTGCACTACAGCGCCTCTCGAACGCTTCCAGGTGGAGTTCGTTTCTTTCTCATATCCCTCCATGTCCCAATTCCATTTTCTTTTCTTTTTAATATCGCACGCCACCTAAAACTCATAATCGCCACTCATACTAAGGAGTTCCATCTCACGCTCTAGAGTCCTTGGTCGCCGCTCTGGAGGGAGGTACTGCATAGACTGTTGTTGTAACTGCTGTTGATGGAACAGATATTCACGCTCAAGTCGGAGCTCATGTTGTTGTTGATCCTGTTGTATTTGCAGTAACTGCTGGACCTGCTCTTCCGATGCATGGCCAATACTTCCCTCCTGATACAATCGGGATTGAATATGGGCTCCATGCTGTGAATAGATCCCATTCTGCGAGAATGGTAAGATTGGAGATGGTGTGGAGGCTCCCGAAGAGGGCCCTAATGCGGCTCCTACAGAGGTCGGAGATCCTGCAGTTGATCCAGATGTATAGCCGTTGACTGTGGCTCTGTGATGATCATGACCCGTGGCGACAGTGTGCAGACCGTTAGCCAACTTTGGCGCCTCGGTTCCTGCTGAAGCTGAATATGGCTCCTCATCAATTAGGTATCTATTCACTCGTAGCCACTGTTCTACGTCCTTGCAGTCCCGTTCTAACCACAGAATATTCATTCGGATGCCTTCAAGGCATGTTGCAAGAATCCTTTCATAGGCGCTTGTATCTTTGTTGGCGAAAAAGGCCTGGACCTCCCGGTACCTTTCGATGGTTGAGAAGGACTCAATGCTTAGCACGACAAAGTAATCCAAGAAGCCTATATCGTCACAATGCCGTTCATAGAGTAGGTCCCAGTGGTGGCGCATAAAATTCCATAATTCTGCTCGACCAATGACTGATGATCGTAGAGTTGCAATGGCGCTCAAGATATCCTGTGTCCTGACCTCAGAAGACATAGCAAATGCCAGAGTCTTTCGAACAAGCTCTTGAGAACTAGCGTATCCCAAGACAGAGAGAGCAACCACTTTTTCCGCGGGAATGAATGTTTCGCGATAATAGTTGACAATGTCGTCATACTCTTCTGTGCCTTGTGTCATCCTTAGTACCACCTCGAAAACTGGGAACCGAAGGTCAGGTGGCAGCGCAGACATGTCACGATTTTTCATGAAGGCTGTAAATCTCCTCCTGGCTTCTGCTATAGTGCTGCACAAAGATTAAGAGGGGGTGGTGCGGATTAAAATCAGTTTTGCCTTTACCTCTTGCACTTGAGTCTACAAAAAAAAAAAAAAAAAAAAAACAAGAACTTACTCAGGGTCGCCGGCTCTTCCCGCAAAGCGGATGGCTACTGCTCGTAGGTTGCCAGTAGAGGGATCTTCTCCTTCAGGGAACTCCCAGCCAAGACGCTTGACAATCTTGGCGAACAGGCGCCTCTGGACTTCTCTCAGAGCATTCATAATAGGAGCCGGCTGCTCTAGCCAGACAGCCAAAAGCTCTTGTAGCCTCAGGGAGACTTCAGCCCAAACCCTATTTGTCGGTGCAGAAATGTTAGCTTTGTTTGAATCAGACAGTCTATCTCGGGCCATCTCAAAAGTTACAAGTGGGACTCACATGTAATTGTCTTCATCCTCGAAATATTTCAAGAGTGTCAGGAAGCTACTTGTAGGAGCGATACCACTTGCAGTCAGGGCTGCTGCATCAGTCAACAAACCAACGCGATTGGACGCATTCAATTGCTCCGTCCCAAAAGTCTGCCCAAGAAGGTCCAGGGCTTTGGGTGGATAAGAAACTCGGTAGAATCCAGTCTGACCATAGTTGAACTTGTACCATTGAGTGGTGTCGACCTTTAGAATAGTTTCTTTAGTGTCCAACATGACATTTCGTGGTACTGGATCCGATGCGGTGACAAGGGCTAGTGGTACTGGCCAGATCAGGTGGTTTTCATCCTCGCGTATATCGCCTGTCGACAAGAAGAGACTCTGTCGCACCAAAATCGTGGACTCGTTCAACTCTGTGATTGATATCACAGGGTACTATTCCAGACAAAAGCATGATAACTCGTGATGGGTTAAGCACTTTGTCTCGGATGGTGGAGTACGGAAGAGATCACGAGCTTTGAAAGAAACAAAAGAAAGAGAGAAAGAAAGGACTTACGCCAGTTTGTCTTGTCCATTTTTCCATGAAGCCTGGTACATCCACATTACACTCTTCTGCAAGTGTGACCCAAAAGTCCTCCGTGTTGGCATTGCTCCACATGTATTTGTGGATGAATTTTCGAACACCACGCATGAGTTGTTCTTGTCCAAGCCAGGCAAATAGCATCCGCAGCACGGATGCACCCTTCATGTAGCTGATTTCGTCAAAGATTTGTGTGATCTCGCTCGGGTTGCCGGCGCCTACTTCAACAGGATGAGATGTCCGCAGGGAGTCATGTTTCAAGACTTCCTGAATTCGCTTTACGAATTCAGACCAAATGTCCCAGCTTGGCATGAGGTCATCAACGACAATGTATGCAAGAAGAGTCGCAAATCCCTCAAAGAGCCACAGGTCAGACCACCACTCCATTGTAACCAAGTTGCCGAACCACTGTATGAAAGAAAGGACACGTAAATAAGGTTGTTAGAATGAAAGCTCAACATGTGAAATTTTGTGGGGTGCGAAATGACGATTTTTTTTTTTTTATGAAGCCGTCCGATACCTGGTGCGAGATCTCATGAATGACCGTCGAGGCTATTTCGTGCTTTCTGTCTTGAGGACCGTACTCTTCAATCAGAAGAGCGTAGGTTCTGAAAGTGATCAAGCCCCAATTTTCCATGGCTCCAGGCGCAAAGTCAGGTACCGCGACCAAGTCCAGCTTAGGCAACGGGTATGGTATATTGAACATGCGCGAGAAATACTCAACAGACTAGTCAAATAATTTGAGAGATATCAATGTTAATTAAGCAAAGCCTAGGAGTGAGGCAGAAGAGTCCCAGTGCCTTATTAAATTGGGTCGTCATTGTACCTTGACAGCAAGATCCAAGGAGTAGCGCCCTTGGTCTGCTAATCCTACGGGGGCATACACCCTACACAAAACTCTTTCACCGTTAAACTCTCCAGATGTGTAAGCTTCGATATAATCAAAGTCGCCGATCATCCATGCGAGCAGCTAAAGAACAGTAAGCAGAGTAGTTACAGATTGAGGAAGAGCATGTGTTAAAGAGTTTTTCTTCAATGATCCATTTCTTAGTGGATGTGAACAAGCAGTCTTTTGAGACTCACATATGTAGACATGATGGGCGTCTTGAGGAATGTGACTTCCTGCATGCCGTTCTCGAGGTGCGTTGTCGTCTGAATGCTCATGTTGGACAAGCAAGTCATGCCTTGGGGTGCCACCAAAGTCAGAGAGAATGTTGCTTTGATTGATGGCTGGACAATAGAGCAAAAAATAATGAGGGGCGGTCGTCAGTACAGCAGAAATCCAGAGGGTCATGATGTGTTCTCGTGGGTGTACGCCCTAACAATCTCATGGCGCAGACAGAGAGCTGGGTATTTCCTACCTCATCCCAGCATGGGAATGCGCGGCGAGCATGCGTCGATTGGAACTGTGTAGTCGTCAATTGACTTTAGATGACGTTCGGAAGGTCATGGCGGGAGAGATATCGTGTTAATAAGACACAATTTGGAAGCGAGAGCACTATCCGATGCGGTGTTGCTTCTAGTGCTTCAAATTAAAGCATGCAGGTAGGAGGGAAGCACATCAAATTTGGCGTGGTTCGCCAGTATCAGAGGTGTATAGTGAACTTACTGAACATTGTTGTTGGCATCCGTGTAGACAGATCGGTAAAACCCATTCAATTTGTCGTTGACCAGACCGATATAGGCAATATCTAAGATCCAAGACGAGCCAACATGAAGGACCTGTGGGAACTCGAGAGTGATGGTCTCTTCGTCGACATTGTAGCTCACGCTTGTGGCTGTCACGCTAGTTGATCCGAAGAGAGAGAGAGCGAGTAGGAATCAATACCTGGACGTGATATTCTCGAGCGAGAATATGCCTGAGAGCTCAGTTGAGGAAACTGCCATGCTCTGAGGTTTTTTTTGACAGAAAATACCCCGGTCCATTTTTTTTTTTTTTTTTTAACACTCCCGCATGGTCTTGGTGGCGGTAGCAATTTTCCACACTCCATTCCAGTCTATCTAACTCTGTAGAGCAGACTTGTGATGCACCACGAATTGGGCGTTGCCCCTTTTTTTTTTTTTTTTTTCTTCTGCGTATGAGTTGCACACAGGGCCACTTACCTGTAGCCATTCAAGAGATGATCTCGCGCCACTGCAGTCTGGATATTCAGCTCCTTTGCATTAAGCATAATGCAATAGGTTGGCTCAGTAATGCAGATCCTGAGAGAGGGCAGTTGTAGTAACAGGGAGGAAGTAATCAGTCAAAGGTTCTTTTTGCAAACAGACCCCTGTGTCCCAATGAAGGAAGGTAAAGGAACAAATACGAGATATCATCCACTCTTGCAGTACTTACTCGATAGAGCATTCGCCAAGAAAGGAAAAGTTAACGGGGCAAGGGATGATCTTCAACGAGTAGTGAATTGGGAGGATGAATTGCTGGAGCGCCATGCTCGGTCTCTTGGGCATCGTCATGGCTGCTATGCTGTGTGTGAGCTTTTGTAAATGAGATGGCGGGAGGGGATGCGGCTGGAATGGGGATGCAGGCAGTTGATGGGAACGGGAATGCAATCTCAACTCTGGGTTTTCTGTTGAGGATCCAAGCTACAGACTTCTTAAAATGGGGTATATGGATAAGAGGGGAGAGAAGGGAAGACAGGCAAAGTAAAAAAAAAAAAGACCAATGGAGAAGAGAAGAGAGAGGGAATAGAGAGAAGGAGAGAGAGAAAGAGAAGAAAGGGAGAGAAAGAGAGAGAGATGTTCTCGAGATGGCAGGAAAGGTGAAGGATGGGGGCAGGAAAAGTAGAGGTAAGAGACGGGGAGGAGACAGGAGGCCGAGAGACAAAGAGAATGATCCTGAACAGGCAATGCGATCTGCCGATGAGAGTGGAAAACACAAAAGAAATGCCGTTTGGGGTCGAGTAAGGTTGTGAGTCTGTTTGGCTTCGTCTGCCCTTCTGTCCCGGCGGAGTTGCGCACAGGCGGCGGCAGTCAGGCAGGCAGGCAAGCGATCGGCCGATGGGCGATGCGGATCGGGCGATGGATGGATGGATGGATGGATGGATGGATGGATGGATGGATGGATGGATGGATGGATGGATGGATGGATGGATGGTGATCGATGAATCGAGAAAGGCGAGAAAGGCGAGAAAGACGATTGCGCTCGAGGAAAAAGAGAGAGAGAGAAAGAGAGAGAGGGAGAGAAAGAGAGAGAGAAAGAGAGAGAGAGAGAGAGAGAGAGAGAGAGAGAGAGAAGAGAGAGAGAAGGGCGAAATAAAAAAAAAAGGAGCCTCGTCCTTGGGTCTTCCGTCCTACTCCTCTTCCCTCCTCTTCCCCGATTCCGCGTCCCTGTCCCGACGCGCCCCTGACCGTCACACGCCCCCCAGTCCTCATGGGAACGGCGCACAAGCAACCAGCGCGACAGTTCGTCTCGGCTTGCAGAGTTCCTTCGTGTTACCTCGCCCTCAATCCCCATTCCGCGCTCGACGCCGCGCATGCTCTGTCCTGTCCTGTCTTTCCCACTCCTTCTCGAAACGTGCTGCCCACATGGCACTCGTGTCCCACTTCTGCTTGCTAGGTATCGCCCCGCCAAGCCCAATCACTGGCTCTCTGGCGCGAAAGTCAGTACTTGAGGTGAGAAAGAGGACGAAGAACGAGAGAAAAAAAAAAAAAAGAGAGAGCACGCTGCGGACACAGCCGATGCTGCATGGAAGCAAAAAGTCACGCATCTTGCGACTCTTGATGATTTTGGGTCGAAAAGGTAGGCCCGGGAAAGCAGGACCTGGCCTCGGTACGGCTGTGCCACTATGCCGATGCAGGCACCCAGGGACGTCTTTACTGCAGCCTGCGGGCGTGCAGAGCATCGCTGAGGTTATAGCTGTGTTCCTAGCTTGCTTGTCTACAGAGTCGTTAGAAGAGCGGGAAGGGTCTAAAAGTCTCACGAAGTGCATCCTTCCCGGTTCTGTCCTATCCAGATGTTGCGATGGATGTACGATTGTGCGCGCCTCACTTACTCTCTCTCTCTCTTCTCTCTCTCTTTCTTCTCTCTCTTTCTTCTTTCTCTCTTCAAAGGAATTCAGACACGCAACTGCCAGACCACAGGCACGTAAATACACATTTCAATGAACAATCTATTCTTGCCTTGTACCTTCCCGTGTTCTCGACTCAACCTCAACGGTTTGAAGGAGCGAGTGTCATGAGCGGGATCTGGTCAAGCCAACACAACATGGCTCTCAGCCGATAGCACTTTGTGTCCTTTGTGAGAGATACGCAAACCCAAATGTGAAAGAGCAACTGTTCCCATGAAATCTCGCTTCCTTCGCAGTGTCTCCCACACACAAACAACTTCGCCCCTGAGCAAACAATCGAGCGCCGATTGCGCCAGTATCTCCCGCGTTGCATATGACTTTTCTACACGCACCCGTTTTTCCTGACTTGTCATTCATCTTTCCCTTTTCCAGTTGTCCGCAAACAACTGTTGTGGGATGAGATCACGTGTGTTGTGGTGGTTTAGGTTGGTTCGTTGCCCCCAAATCCTCTCTTCCGCCGTTCATCTTTGCCACCATTGTCAGAGCCATTCGACCCTTCCTAATCTACATCTTCATCCTCAGCTTTGAATGTGAATACGAGAACACTGATCCATATACCCGAAGAAATCTAAACAAGCATCACGAGAAATGAGACTCAGAGCCAAGATCCAGCGGAGCCTTTTGTTCTTCAGTAAGTGGGTTGCTGCTTTATTACTCAGAAAGAATCTTTGATAAAAGGAAGAAAGAAAGAAAAGCAAGAGTAGCGTATCATGTATTCTCATCAAGCTCATTGACACACTCTATAGAGCTTGCGCAAGCTGTCGAAAAGATTGGGAGGTCCTGCTTTATCAAGTTTACTCCAAACTACGTCTGTTTCGGTGCAATCAACGGAATTGGGGATGACCCTGCGATGGGAGGTGGGTCTGTCCAGTGCTGGTCGTATGTAATATGCCGTTTGGCTCTATCTCTGCACTCTCAAACAGGAAGTGATTCTAGCCAAGGGTAGTGAATACTCAAAGCTGTCATGGCTACCTTGTCTTCTCATAATCCGTTTCCTCCAACTCCATTTACAGACGAGTCGTCAAGGAAAGTTTGTTCTACGAATACAAGATCGAATCAGCTGCAAATAACGAAATCTATTTAGAGATGAAGGTCGAGGATCTTTTGCTTGCAATGAGATCCTGTAATAATGCGTCCAGCATTGTGATGCGAATGACAGGACGGTCGACAGACGCATATCTCACGTTTGTGATTACAACAGAGGTTAGAAGGTGTTCCTTATCCGTAAAGAGCGACCTTGATTGATTATAAAAAAATGGCATCCCTTCTTACCACTTGTCTCCTCATTCTTGGCAGGACCATATAGGAAACTCTCGCCCAATCACCCAGAATGTGCCTATCGTCAAAATCATGAGTGCAGATGGAGCGAATAACACATCGGCGTTTGAAGAACCAATGGTCCCCGATCCTGAGGTTCACATCATGTTGCCTCAGCTCGACAAGCTTAAGTTTATCACATCAAGCTACAAGAACATAGCTGATTATGTTGTCCTTTCTGCTAATCTCTCGGGTGAGATGGTTCTAACTACATCCGACGGGGTCAAACAGGCGGTCGCTGTTGCACCGAAAGATGGATCAGATGGCTTAGACTTAGTCAGGGCACACTACGGTGTTGCAGACAAGGCCCATGTAGAAACACGGTTCAGGAACCTCCACAATCCAATCCTTAGTGAACAGGCAATGGAGGATGAACACGAGGATGGAGTAACAGGAGAGCACCCACATTTGGAGCGGCAGCGGACCCGCCCAAAAGAGTTTGCCAGTGTCATGGTCAGAGTATCAGATCTCCAGAAGGTTCTCCAGAGCCAATATGTCAGGCCATTGAATGTGATCTGCAGTAGGTTTGTCTCAAGGCAAAGGTGGTGTGATATTTGGTGCTAATCGTGATATAGGATAGCTACTTACAGCACAGCATTCATTTCCTCTAGGTTTGGTGCCTTCCAATTCGGTTCTCTTCTATGTATATCTGAAGGACACCGAGGATGCAACACTTACATACTATATTCCGGAATCCGCCGTATAGCTTTTCCTTGCAATAAAGCATATCCAAGTAGCGGGAGTATAAGGAAAAGAAAAGTAACGGCAGACTGTTTGTTCGGGGTCATATCACCACGTTGTCAAACACGACAAAGTCATCCCCATCAACAGGGCACTCTGTTGAAAACAGAGGCCCCTTATTGGCTCATCCCCATTTCAGCACTTTGTCCAGTGCAGGGAGCAGTCCCTTGGCACGACTCCCTTGTCCCTGAAGTGATAGGAACTCAAAGGGATCCTGTTGAAAGTGCCGAACGGAGACAACAGAAAGTTGAATGTGACTCCTGGAAAATCCAAGCCGGTCAACAAGGGACCAGAGCAGGTCTCGATAAGGTGGGGCGTGCGTTTCCAAGGCCAGTAGTCTGGTAGTCGCCCTCACGCACATGCACATGCGTATTCTCTCTGCTACGTTCCCTCCCCTCTCTTTCTTCCTTTTTCTCTTTTCTCACTCACTCACTCTTTTATTTTTTTTTTATTTCGTCTGTCCACTCTTTCTGCCATCCTCATCTTCCTTGAGACCATTCTGTGCTCTCTGTAGTCTATATCCCTCCCATATTTACCTGGTAGCCATTCCCACCGCCATTAACGCTCTACCAATGCTCTCACAAACCCAAGGAAGCTCCTCCTCACACTCAACAGCAGCCGGGCGGGGACTGTGGATCCTTGTGCTTCTCTTAGCATTACTATCGATTGTTAAGGCAGAGGGTGTTTCGGGGAAGCAGCCTTCACTCTTCGGTATCGCCTCTGTAAACTCCTCTACGAGGCGTTCAGTTAGTTGTTGACCATAACATCTATCAGTTGATCTCTCGCTGCTCAGCTTACCAACGCTCGCTTCTGTCAAACTCAATAGCACGGCAAGCTCCTGCCCCACCTGCAGCAGGCAATGGTAACGGTAGCAATGGTGGCAATGGCGCGAACGTTGGGGGTGGGGCTGATGGTTCTAATGGCGGTAATGGTAACCAGCCACCACACGGACAGCCCAGCTCCACAGTACAGTCCCCGCTATCGCATATGGCGACTTCAACCGCATCAGCACCTCCAGCGGCCTCTTTTACGGGACTACCAGGTATTAACAGTGGCACAGTGATTGGGCCTGGGGGTGTCATCATCCCTCCCCGCACAAACTCAACTACTCCTGGTGGTTCCAGCATTATTTCGGGGCCATCTATCATTGACCCACGCCGACCCGTCAGCCGACTTTCAATGATTCAACCCAAACAAAACGCCGCAAACCCACCTTTGTTTCCTGTCGGATCGAATATTATCTTTGAGTGGGCGTTTGACAACAACACTCTTGTCTTCGCTCCGGCGAACCTTACGATTGAGATTAACCTAAGCACCAACCCAAAGATGATTTGGCCCATCGCCAACGTCTCGGGGTCGACTACATCCATCGTCTGGAATACGGGTGCTGTCACGGATCCTTCTCTATTTATGGGATTCTACACTCTGTAAGGACTCCTTTTCTCCCTTGTCCACCCCTTCTTTCCCAATCCACCCCTCTCTTGACTTCTTTTCCTATGCTCCGTACTCTTCACCCTAATTGCCTAAATTTAACCCTTTAAACTCTTTCCTTTTTGCTTTCCGTCTCTCCTTGGTGTGTTTTCATGTACCCTAGGAGCGTGTATGACTCGAAAATTGGAAAGCAAGGTGTTGCCACCAGCGGACACTTGATGCCATATTCGGACCTTCAGTTTGGCCTATATATTCCTGTAAGTCCATGCAAAGGATTACCATGTAGATATCTCAGGTTTAGTACGTTCCAAGTGATAGATTAAAGTACTGACTGTGAAACTGACAACTTCTGTGGGTTTTAGGAAGCCTACACACCGAGAACTGGAGGTAATTCCAGAGGACTGACGATTTAAAAGTTTCGATGCTGTTTCTGGTTGGTCGTCAGTTAAAACACAGTTGGAACAACTCAGTTTATTAACTATTTTTTTTTTTTTTTTTTTTTTTGCTTGCTTGCTTGCTTGCTTGCTTTTTACTATATTTTCTTTATATCAGCGTATTGTCAAACCTGCCTTGCAATGGCCCATTCTGTTAGACCGACGGTCGCAACTGCAATGACCATGGTGGTTCTCTCGTCGATATTTATTTTTTTCTCAGGATCGATGGCATAATCTACAGCTTCGATTTAGAATATGATAGAAAGGCATTGGGGTGTAGGGAATCTTATTGATTCGTTGGATGTGTAGACTTAGAGGTCAGCATCTCATCTATTGGGACTATCAACCCGCCTTACCAGATTCACTGTACATTCAAATTCAAATACAGGATAATATATGTTGTGTTCCTCCCTAACAATCCACTCATGGTTCCAATGCGGGAAAATGTTGAAGGAGTCTGAATCTTTCGTGGTCCTTCCGGCACAAACACACAGACATCAAAACAAAGCTTGAGTTATTGTACTCATGACTGTTCGCAACGGCAATTGCCGAGCCCCGTTCTTAACGCTTATGTGTCTATCGTGTATTTTTCTCTCTCTCCTCCCTTCTTGGGCACGTGTGGACCAACACAATAGGACCTTGAGAAGAGGCGAGAGCGTGCTATTGCCCTTTAAACATCCGGCCTAAGCTTCTCTGCTGGCGGAAAAAGGATAAATGAGCGACGTCAACTTGGGTCCAGAGAGTTGAGCAAAGATCCGTCATGAGCAGGGGCCAACCGTGAGCAAGACTGGGTGGCAAAGAGATGACCAAGTAGAAAGGGGGCTCTCATCTCCAAGGAGCTTGCTGAGTGGAGGAGATAACAGCCCTGGATGTACCTGAGCTCCAAGTTGTTCCTTGACCTAATGGCTGAAGAAGAAAGAAGGGGTTTTAGACATTTACCCCTTCTCCTGCCTCCAATCATAGGCATTCTGTGCCTAGACTCTCAATAGACATAAAGAGAGTTGGTACTTCTGGTTTTGCCATGTCTTTGAGAATGAGAGCGCAATTCAGATTGTCTGCTGGATGAACAAGATCATTTGGTCTTGTCTGCATTTCTTGCCCATCAATCTCATTCGCCTTGGTCTCATTCTACAAGAGGGCCAGATTTGTTCTGTCCTTTGGATTACTCATGACAACTGAGTGAATGTCAGGGGTCAGAGGCATTGCACTGTTTTGCACTCTGTGTATAAGGCATGATTCTCCGCCCATACAATCTTTTCCCCCTGTTTCACAACAATAATTTCGTGTAATTGGCATTACGGCAGCATGGCATTGCAGCATACCGCTGGGCGTGAGATGGCTTCGTGGACCAGTCCCCCGGATGACTGTTCAGGGACAAGGACCTTGTGCCACTGTCTTTGAATGAAATGAAGAAGACACAATACCGTGAGTGTTTGTCGAGGGATGGTGTTGTGGTGGAAACGGTGGTGGTCAGGGTTGGCGAGATGAGACCCCGCCATGGCCTGTGGAGCAAAGAGGGCAGACGGGGTATTGTGATGATTGTGATGGGACTGCGACTGCGAGGAAAATTTATGTCCGTGTTGAGGCCACGCGCCGATTGGTGGGCCTGGATCGTAGGTTAATTGGTGAAATATTGCGGCTGAACTCTCTTTCTCGTACCTGACCCGATCTCCCTCTCTCCTCACTACAGTGTACTTTACATACACCAAGTCTTGTTGGTGAACCGTCTTGGATCATCGCAACATTAGACTGGTACCCTTGGAACTGTCGCAAGGCCCATGTGCTGTAATATTGATTCATTAATCTCAAGAGTACTACCAAACGCCCAAACATCTTGGGTTCGCTCATATAAAGACGGCCTCATCCCTCTGCATCTGTCCTGTTCTGTAACCCTCCTCTTCTTGCGCCTGTCCGTCCCACTCCCTACCGATCCTGTCTGTAGACGCGAGCCTGCTCTACTCCTTTGGTGCACGTCCTGCTAAACCACCTATCCATCTGCTCTGATACTTTTCCCTTCTTGACGGAGGGTCCTTCGGCCACACTACATTGTATAAAATTTCCGCAATCTTGCAGGCCGCATGAGCTTTTAGACCCCTCATTAAAATACCCCCCCTCCCCTTTCTTGTTCTCTGACATGAATTTCGTTTCTACATCTTCCACTTTTCCACCTTCACAACACTTTCCTCGGTCTCTTCCATCTCTCCTCCATCCAGCCCACTCGCCCAGACGCTTTACTCCATCTCTTACCCGTATCCTCGTTGCCGTCTCTATCGCCTATTCAGCCTGCTGGCTCCATCCTGCCTTCGCTCAGACTCTTGTTGAGAATCACTACAGTAACAGGCCGGACCCTTCCGCCACACTTGAGCCAGTACCCACCTCAAAGCCACCAGCTTCAATGTCAGCATCTCCTGCAACCCTCTCCCCCACGGGGGTAGCCTCTCCGATCGCCAATGCTTCTTCACCCATTACACCAGTTGAGACGGAGCTCTTTGGTCGCCCTGCTGTCATTGGTGGCTACAATCCCACCCCGGGAGTTTTTATCTACTCGTCCTTCCTGTTCGTCTTTCTTGCTGCTATTGGTATTGCAACCATTCATCGTCTCATGGTTCGTAGAGCAGCTAAGAAGCAGCGGTTGGAGCAAGATGAGAAAGCAAGTGCCGCTGAGGAAGGTCGTGCCACTGGATCTGGAGATGGCCTCACGGCTTCAACCTTGAATGAGAAACTCACAGTTGGGGATGATGATAAGGAAAACAGTTCACCCAAGGGAGGCAACAGCGGTGATGACGACAAGAGCCACAAGAGCCTCCGAGATATCAAGGTGGAGACCAATCTCCGTGCTAATCTGTTTAGACAAATTTCGATTAGCAAAAAGCCCTTGATGGAAGATGTTGGTCCTGCGGGCTCGTTACCATCTATTGTTGCCTCTGTAGAGGCTCCAAACCGAGTGCCAAGCCAAACTTCAAACCAAGTACCAACTGGCGGTGAGCTCTATCAGTCGCCCTCGATGAGACGCGCCAAGAGACAAATGCCAACGCCCGAGGCCCATCCACCTATGCGACAACTGTTGCCTCATGTTTCACCAAAGATCTCAAGACTTCGACGTAACGGGTCCCAGGCATCGACGACATCCACGTCGTCATCAGTGTCTTCGGCCTCTGGCGCTCGTCGAGAGAGGGCCCATCCTGCTCGTGTGTATGATCGCGGGGACGATGTGGACACAACAGACTATACCCGACCCCCTTTGACAGCTTCGACTTTGGACAACACGTACTACTCTACCATCCTAGAGCCCTACCGTCGTGTTGTGACCCCTCCTCCATTGCCTCAGCCTGCTTATCAGCAGCCACAGCAGTCCCGGAGGGAGCAGCGTTTGAGCCAACAACAGCATGAGCTAGAGCAACAGCAGAAGTCGTTGCCAATGGCGATGCCGATCCAAAGATCGGCGTCGACCCGTATACCCGCGGATATGGTTGAGCCCCTAGTCATCCCAAGGGCAAACAAGGCTCCTGTTTCGGCGGCTTCCCGAGGAATTGCCCGAACGGGATCACATCCAATAATTGAGACTGAAGGGCTGGCTGATGCCATTTTTGGATCCTCACCCCGGTCTTCACTTATTGATGTGTCTAATAGCAATCCTGTGTTGACTCGGTCAGCTTCCGAGAGTGTTGGATACACAGGGGCTGATTTCGGCAGCCCAACCAGTGGCCGCCTCCGAGGGTCGCCGCTCAGTCCTACAAGGATGCACCCGATGCCCATCAAGCGATCCATGAGCACAAGGCTTCCTGTGGAAATGCGCGGACCTTCAGCATCAACACAAGATAATTACAGCTACATGTAATATAACATAAGGTAGCATGAAATCGCGCCGAGGAAAAAAAAAAAAAAAAGCAAGAGTAAGAGAGGTGTGCACAAGAGCCAAAGGATGAATAGCCCGCATCCTCATGTAGATACCGTAATACTGAGCTCCTTGTCGGTCTTCGAAGACTGTGTATAGCCAAACATGAAATAAAAAGACATCCAATATTGCAGCATTATTGTATTCGGTTCAGAGGGAGGGGCGGGGCCATTGCCCAGTTTTAAACTCGCCTCTTCCATCTCTTCAGCCTTTGTGAGTAGTCTGGTCCATCTCGGTCTAGGTAGTGACGATTGCAGCTGTATCCGGCCGAAACGTGTGGATGGCTAGAGTTTACAAAACAATGGGTCAATTTAACAAATGCAGCCCTTGGCCTGTTCTTTGGATTGGGCCACGCAGGGGCTAGTGAGAGGAGAGTAAGAAAGAGGGGATGGAAAGCGGGAAGGGGGCAAAAGGAACAGTGCGCTCAACGGATGTCGTTGTTGGTCCTCAAATGGTCACTTTTCCTCCCGTTCCCTTTTCTTTGCCCACAAGCAGGCGAACTGGCTGCACTTGCTGAGTCTCGCCAGCCATCTAGGATATTTTCGAGCGATCCATTCCTAGCTGTTTTCGCACCGCAAGCCCAAAAGGCTGGTTTCAATCGACCCGGATGCGGCCTGCCGAGCAACGAGCGCAACCTTAGAACAAGAGTTGGAAGTCGCAAGGATCCGGTCCTCCCCCTTTCAC
Source organism: Mortierella sp. BCC40632 (assembly GCA_011634665.1). Classification (NCBI taxonomy): domain Eukaryota; kingdom Fungi; phylum Mortierellomycota; class Mortierellomycetes; order Mortierellales; family Mortierellaceae; genus Mortierella; species Mortierella sp. BCC40632. The sequence goes on from WAEK01000002.1 coordinate 2,162,267, forward strand.
GCTGGTGCAGCACAAAAGAAAGAGAGAAGAGAGAAGAGAGAAGAGGGAAGAGAGAAGAGAGAAGAGAGAAGAGAGAAAGAGAGAAAGAGAGAAAGAGAGGGAGAGGGAGAGAGAGAGAGAGAGAGAGAGAGAGAGAGAACTGGCTCACATACAGGTAAGACTTGATAAGACGACGACATTGTGAACAATTGCAACGAACTCCACCCCCTTTCCCCCTTCTTTACTGGCTATTGCATTTGTCGTAGTCTTTGTCATCCGTTTTCTTTTTATTCTTTTTATTATGACTACTGTTGTTATTCATCGCAACTCCCGAACATTCACCATCAATGGTGCCTTTAGGCTCATGTCCTTTTTTTTTTTTTTTTTTTTGTTATCTCATTGTTTCGACACCTCCTACGGATGTGCTGGCCATAGGAAAGGGCGTGTGGCATGAGCTAAAGGAAGGTGTGGATAGGCATGTGAACTAAGGGTGCACCAAACGACCCGAGCCAGGCCATTGGATGTTCGTCCCAAAACAGAAGGAGCAGGTCAGAGCGACGACGTTTTCCATATCTCGGGGGCAACGTCGCCCATTGAGAAGTCAGTCTCGGCACCGCCCTTCATTCTTACCTTGGCCGACTCTCTTTTCCGTTTATACGTCTTTGAAGATACCTGTGAAGAGAGATAGAGAATGCCGGGGAGGGACAGAAAGAGAGGGGTGTGACACGACAGGAAAAGACAAGGGAGAGAGAGAAAGAAGGTGATCCTTGCAACCCTTACACTGAGTAGCAAATGTACGAGAAAGGAACTGGCGGGCCCGTGGGCCTGGCGGGAGTGCTGTTTGTTACCTTGAGAACTGACCCACTCAATGGCCGTCTGTCGAAAAGAAAGGGATGAGCGAGCGAAGTGCCCGCTTGCGCAAAAGACTGGCTCTGCTCACACGTCCGCACGTTCTGTCTCTTTTCTCTTTCTTCCCTCTCTGTCGTTTCCTTGCTGCTCTCCTTCTCTCTCACTCTCACTCCCTCACTCCCTTGCCCTTCCTTTTACTCTCACCTTCTCTCGTTTCTCTTACTCTCTCTTACTCCTACTCTCTCTCTCTCTCTCTCTCTCTCTCTCTCTCTCTCTCTCTCTCTCTCTCTCTTTTCTTTGTCTCTTATACGTACTCTTTATCTCTCCACTCTCACCTGTCCCTTGGATACAATCAATGACCCTGCTACGCTAGCTCTTTCGGTTGCACCCCCCCTCCCCTTTCTTTACACTCATCTTCTTTCTCAACTTCTCTATCTATCCAGTCGACTGCACTTCGAGCGAACAGCCTAGCCTTGGGTAATCCTTGGTGATTCCTCCATTGGCCTTTCATCACCCCTTCCCAGTATCGCCGGCAAACTTGCATGGCCCGGTCGTCTGTACCACCTCAGGACTCTACAAAGTACCTTTTACTACCTCCTCTCCCGTTCACTTCGTCATTATCATCTACCCAGTCTTTGGCAGCTTGAAGGTAGCCTGACCAAACACTAGCAGCATCACCGAGACAGGACGTCCACAGGTAACAAACAACCCAGTTCACTGCATGCCACATGCAATAGAACAAACAGTTGGGTGTCTCCGTACCCCACCGCCCCTTCTTCCTCGCCCCCTCCTCTCCCTTTCATCCTTCTTGCTTGCTTCTCAGCTCCTCCCTCTACCTCCCATTCCTTATTCCTCTTTCGTGTGTTCGTTGTGAACTTTTTCATACGTTGGGCACATCGAGGCGGTGGTCTCTTACACTTTGGTGATAGCATGAATATGCGCTTCATCAGCGGGGCCAGCTCTTTGGCTTTAGTAGGCATTTGCTTTGCACACTGAGCGCCTTCCGACTCGACCATTGACAAAATAGCTGACTTTTGGGAGTGAAGGGTAAACGGAAAGGTGTGCAGGATCTTGCATTTGGTTCTGCATCGCATTGGCCGTTCCCGCAACTCACACAGCTGATGGTGAGAGGACAGGAAAAAAAAAAAAGGCATAAAAAACAAACGCACACATTAAAAATGCTGCAAAGAGCCAGTCTGTATTCTGTCATTTGCCAGCGAACGGACCCATTTCGCAACGAGTGAGAGGCGGATGCTCTCGTTGCTGTTCAGAATGGCGCCCATTTGACCCAAAGGCATCGGCGTGGGTTTTCATGCGTTTTTATTTCATTTTCTTTTTTACCTTCCCCTTACCAATCGTGTACTTTCGCGGTTTTTTAAACTAGGTGTTAGTCCGAGGCCGACTTCGAGATCGCGGTGCTCCAGGACAGTGAAATGATGGAGGATCATCCTGGACCAAGGAGCGACTGCAACTCGGGAATAATATCTAATTCATGGGTAGGTGGTGGCTACAGGAACCGAGATGTATTAATTGGTGAAGGGTCAACGGCGAATTCACTTCAAAAGTCCAACACCGACATCGTTGATCCTACTCGGGGGCATCAGCCAATGGTGTCCCCACTCTTGAACTTGGAGTCTGTCGCGGAGGTAGAGCATCACAACAAGCCCTTATCCAAAGGACACGCAGCAGCTGGTCTCTGGATAGATACTCTGTCGACACTCAGATCCTCGCCTACCCAGAGTGTCAATCCTCCCAGTCAGCAACCTCCTCACCCTTTTGTGGTCACAGATGCATCTCGTACCCAGCCAGACGAGCCTTTCAATCCACTTCGCCGGAGCTCCGTTCAATCCAATGCGACGCTGTGTTCAGTGATGACCTCGGTCTCTGTCGATTCTGTAGACAGCCACCGTGTCCTAGAGACAGATATATTGTTGGAGGATGGAGAAGTGGTTCAGGAGTCTCCAGAAAAGCAACAACAGCGATTCAGAATCACTACTTCACAATCAGCAGTGGATTCAATTGCATTTACGAGGGTCGAAACGCTTGGATCATTCCCGATTGACACCCATTCAGCTATGCGAGGTACGCTAGGACAGAGGTCAAAAACAACCTCCAGGCTCCCCAGGGTTGCTTGTGCACCGGATGAATTGAGTCCAATGGACGGGCACGATCAAACCCTTGGCGATGGTCGGTTCTCTCCACCAAGCGATCCGAGACCCATTCCTCGTTCACGCAGCCTTCCATGTTCGCCCAGGTCGCTCCCCTCCTCGCCTCCTACGTCAATTATGCCTGTTCCTCCAACGTTCACCACACAACTTGATTGGGCACCATCTGAACGGGATGAAGATGGCCTCACAAACGAAACGAGAAATTCTTCAGTACCACCAGACATGCTACCATTGTCTGTGCTCGGAAGATCTAATCCCACCAGCTTAAAAGGCCAGGGTCCTGATCACGATAACAGATCTTCATCACTCCTAAGTCCTACAGCAGCCCATTCGGCCTATCTCGAAAGGCCACGGAGCCTGTCCTTGCTTTCACCACGCCAACTTCAAGAGTTGAGCGAGGAAAATGGAAAGGTTGAGGAGAACGAGCCTATTGCTGCTCTTCGAACAGTAGCTGAGGCTGTAGCGGCAGCTCGTGGTGAGAGCATTGGTAGCGGCGTTGGAAGAGGGTCATCTGTTGCAAGTCCCAAGGAAGCCACTCCAGGGAGAAGACGATACAGTATCTTTGAAAGGAGTAGTGGAAATCAAAGCAAGTCGAAACTCTTTAGGCGAGGAGAAGGAAAGGGTTCAGATAGCCCAACACTAGGTTTCCTAAGGCCAAGTAGCGCAAAACACCAGAGTCTCCCTTCAGGACAGCACTCACAGCACCCATCGCCCCAACAGCAACAGCCATCATCACCTAGTCTTGCCACCTCTTCGAAAAAGTCACGACCCCCGCCTTTCAACGCGCCATTTATAACATTCCAGCCCCATAACACTGACATTTCAACAGAACGGCCAGCAGTCTCGGGCCGGCTTATGCTCCACATCCCAAGACTCTCAGGCAAGAAGTTCCAGTTTGTTTCACTGGTGCTGCACCTGAAACTGAAGGAGTCTATTACATGGGCGCGCCAGGACCTAGTCTCGTTTGAAATTGAAAGGCACCACTGGGGGCAGACTGTTTGGGAGAAGAAGGTGCCTCTTTCTTATAGAGATAAGCAAGTCGATGAAGATACCAGTAACGGAATCTCTGAGGCTTCAAGCCCAACCTTTCCACCAACAGCAAGTGAATACCCACGTTCGAGTCAGCATCACCAAACTTCTTCTGCGTCACTCCAGGGACCAAAATCCATGGAGTCAATAGACAACCCAAAAGGAGATGAATGGCGATGGGAGTGGTTAATCCCAGTGACAAGACAAGAGGTGCGACCCGAGAGCTTCGAAGGTGCAATGGGCATGATCTGGTATGAACTGGAGGCCAAGTGTACATTCCGATGGGAGGAGGTTGACAAGAACCGGCAGCCTATTTTGGCCTCTCCTAGAACCCCTGTAACCAGTCCTCCCAATTCAATGCGGACGTCTGGAGTAAGAGCTGACCAAACCAATGATAACGGAGATGAGCAATCCTATGGACCGACCACATTGTTTAAAAAAGGTAAGGTACCAGCATTAAGACATTTTACGCGGCTGGAGAGTCTTCGAGTCAAATGTTTTGGACACAAAACTCACAAAGATAAGAATTGGCCCCTGGGCATGGTCGATATAGCCTCAACTAGAACCTTTTCTCAAGTCCTTGGGAAACTGCGAGTGGGTGGGGGCAATTCCAACAACAAAAACAAAAAATTGCAGCAGCAATATGCCGGAGATTTTAAAATCGCGTCTCGACACGAGGAGTATATCCAAAACTGCCTTCGGAAGAAGGCTGCCCAGGACGCCGAGACTGTTGATAAAGAGGTATCCAAAGTTGTTGACTTGTCAGCATTTGAGGAACGGATCCAGTACCTACTCTCTATTGGAAACAAGGAACCTCACTCGCCAGTTTCCACAGCCTCTACAGATGCTTCTCCACGCCAACAGCAACAACAATACCTCCAGACATCTTCTATGACCACATCATCATCATCCTCTGGCGAGCCCTCGTCGATCTCAATGATCCCTGAACCAGTCCCATTTTTGGTCCGCAAGACCCTCAAGCTCTACTTCATTCGGCCACCTCAGCGAGTCACCCTGAACCCTCCACTGCCAATGATGAACGCTCCATCTATGGCGATGCCCATGCTCCCAGGTACCAGACGTCTCAAGGCTATTATCCCGGGAGCACGAATCCAAGTCCAAGTTCAAGTCCCAACCATGATTCCAATACCCGGATACGCGTTCACTTCTCAGCTGATACCCAACTCCAAAACAGGCGAGCTGGTTCCTGCCCCTCGAACTAACGCAGGTGGGGACCAAAATGATCGACACTACGCCAACAATAGTGGCAGCAGCAAGAACAAAGATAAGGAGGTGCAGGATATTATACGACCATCCGAGTATGGATGTCCGGACAGCTTTCAGGTAGCCTTGACGATTCGCAAGGTGACTCAACGAGATATTGACAAGAGCGACATCCTTCGGAGACGATACGAAAGTACATCGGCCTCAGCGAAGCCAATCTCAAGTGGTAGTAAGAAATCAAAAGGAGGCTTCAATCCTGGTTCTTCAGCTTCTTCTTGCTCCTTACCACTGCCTATGGCTGGAATCTTGAGCCAAGCTCAGCAGGCATCTTCCTCTTGTCGAAAGCGGACAATGAGTCAACATGGGGATCTTTCTAAAATGGCCGAAGGCGGCGGAGTCATGGGCGCTGGAGATAATACTCCCATGCAGGATGTACCGCGTGCATGGCGGAAAGAGATTCGCGTTCGTAAGGTCAAATGCGAGTTTTGGCAGAAGGAGAGCTGCAGGTATGGTCCGAGTTGGATGAATACCAAGGGATGTTTTTCTGTTCTTTTTTATTATTTTTTATCCGTACTTACCAATCGCTTGGAATACTAGGATCCCAACGGAAGATGCACCATCTAGATCAATCAAGTACCCGCTCGCACCAGCCTTTATGTATTCAGAAAAGGAGCAAGAGAAGGAGCGCCAGAAAGCGATGATGGCTTCGCCCAAAGTCTGTCACCAGCACACAAAGTCAATAGGAGAACTAGAGCACATCAATTGTGGATCATTCTCTTGCGAGTCCCTTCATTCGTCAATTCACCCCTTTGCGACTCCGTCAGGTTGCGGATCCTTAAGAGGGAATGAATCCTCAACCACAGTCAAAGACTACTCGAAATATCCAGGCTCCAGCCTCAAGTGCTCATGCTCGATCCAGTCGCCTCGACAGTATTCATCTCTATCTAGTCGGGATAGAAAAGGATCCCAAGCATCCATTTTCACATCTTCATTGACGGTCCCGCCATCACCTTGTATCTCGCAGCCAGGCTCTCCAACCTCACCTCGAGCATGGTCCATTCCTGCACATCAGGTTCATTTTCACCAGCACCAGCCATTTATGCTCCTTATCCCTATTGCACTTACATCATCCAATCTGCGCCAGACCTTTGCCTGGCCTTCAGTCGATACACCAGAACCAACGGGATACCAAGGATATCCAAGAGGGAACCCGAGCCATGGAGCAGGAGGTTTGGGGGATTCTAATGCTGGACCAGACTTTGATAGTACTTCACTATCAAGTCAATACGATAGTTTTTTGGACGGACTTGATGCAGATGATTTCGGTGTACCTGGGGGCATGAACGGACCTGGAGGGTTCGGAACAGGTTCCTCACATAGCGTTCAAAGAACGAAGCCTCCAACAGTTAAGCCTCGGATTGAGGTAAAGCATTACCTGAGCCTTCGGTTATCCATCGAGGTCCTGGAACACGAAGGTGAATACGAAGATGATGACGACGTGGACCTTGAAGCAATTGAGGAGCAGCAGCTCATGTTGGCCAAAGATCAACAAGAGATATCGTTTTATGGACGTAGCAACAGTTCGGTGCCGTCCATTACAGGAACGATGGCAGCTGGAGGCAATGGATCGCTCTATAGTCCAACCTATGGGCCATCTTCACCCGTATTACCCTCTCTTTCGCCTGGACCTGGAGTGAATGGATCTGTCATCGGACGAACCTTGAATTCAACAAGTAGCGCGCATTCTCTACAGCTCCCTCCATCGATCCTGGCGAGCAACTCTACTACATCCATTGCACCAACTATGCCTGGATATGTTGATCACGGACTATCGTCTGTCGGTGGACGACCCATAGCTCCTTTGTCTATCAAGCCAGCCATCCAGTTTTTGAATTCGACCGCGGGGCTACTAGACATGGAGCTTGAAGTAAATGCTGTTGGAGAGGACGACGATCCATTGTCCCCACCAGGCCCTCCTCCGTGTGCACCCTTCATGACTATGGATTCAACATTTGATCCGGATCGACGACGAGGGTCCAATTGTTCTGTTGAGAGTGCCAAAAGCAACGGAAGTGCCAAGAGTCTTGGAGTGGAGTCTGCGTCTCGTGCCCAACTGGATCAAAAGCTAGCCAGCTCGACAACAGGAAGTCATGGGTCCAGTAGTAACCAAACAACCGGAGTGGTGTTTGGCGCCCTGGAGGCCATCAAGAGAAAGGCTTCGTACTCCGCATTGGCAGGTGTGATGAGCACGGGATCCGCTTCGACTTCCCCAGCGCCATCTCAGTCGCATGCTCACCATGGTCTGAGTGGGGTGAACAAAATACCCTCGCAGACACAACTCAAACAACACCTACAGCAGCCAGCTCAACGAGCCGGACGGGTCATGGTACAGAAGCTCAAGGATTTTGTGATTCAAATCCCTATTACGATCGTGATTCAGATGGATGATGCCAATCAAGCTGTGAGCGCTTATGGGTCTGTGCATCCAAATTCGGAAAACATCATTGTGAAGCCGGTGCAGTTTTCTGAGGGGTCTAATTCTGGCGTATCCGCTGCGACTCAATTCAAAAATGACTATTATGCTAATGATCCATTCCGCTGAAGAGTGCCAATATGTTTCTTTTTCTTTCTTTTCTTTCCATTTCCATTTCCTTTTCTATTTCTATTTTTTTTTTTTTTCTTTCCTCCTAAAAAAAAGTAATGAAAATGAAGGTTTATCAAAGATAATCTGCACGTTTGAGAACTATTAGAACAAAAGAAAAAAAAGATACACCCAGTCAACGCATCCCTTTTTATTCATAAAGTTGTCATGTCAAGACGCTCTTGTCGAACTCGCAGACAGAATGGTGGTTGATATTCAGGCATTTACATAATTTTTAAACTACATGACATTTTTTCTTTCTTTGTTTGGGATCTTTATGCTACAGGTATTGGCGATGGTAAGCAAAAGAAACATGGATCCATGGTACAGTGACTGGTTTATGGGGATGACAAACTAGTGACTCCCTTCATCCTGCCTCGCCTCCTGTGCCTTGGCTAAGTAATGCCATTTGATTCATATCATTCAAAAAAAAAAGTCCCGATATCGTGTCAGTCCAGTATAGTCAAGCTTGTAGAAGAAGGTATTTGATGACAGGGGGAAGTGTGGGGATAGATAAAGGGTTTGTCTACTTGCCTTGTTGAGCGAGGTAGGTCTGATGCCGCTCTCGGGCAATGATCAAGGCACTGCGGATGAATTTTGAGGCAATAACACCGATGACCAGCCAAAAGAACGAAAATGCCGTCAAGAGTAAGATGACTCCAAGTATAAGAAGCAAAATTGCGCCTAATAGTTTTTATATAAATATATGGTAGATCCCAAGTGGTAAGTAAATGAACAAGCATCCTTCGATGCGCACGGACCAAGTCAGACAGATAGCTCATCAGATAAAAAAAAAACTAGGTATTGTACCTGCAATGAATACAACGATGGACTGGAGTATAACAACTACCACAGTCGCTATACCAACTAGAATACTTAGCGAGACTCCGGTAACACACGCAAATACAACCACTGGTCCAGCAGAGAACAGGACCAAGCACGACAGGAAGGCCTAAAAGAGGAGTGGGAGAGAGAAAGAGAGAGAAAAAGAAAAGGGCATGAGCTTGAGTCGAGTAACGGTTATTGGATGTTGATAGTATAGAAACTAGTCCATCCCAAGAGCTAAGGAATCCAATATCCAAAGGAGAAAGAAAACTTACTGTCAAGAGTGGATATGCTTGCATGAGACTCAAGTACTGAGACCAGAGTCGGCTTGCAGCAACGTTCAATCTAGACCAAGTCAAGAGATGATTAGCACTGATGTGACAAATAGGAGCCGAGCCGGCCATTTTAGCCTCCCTCCCTCTCTCCCTCGCGTTTCGACCGTTCTCATCCTCGTGTATTTCTTTTTCTCTCTTTTCTTTTTATTTTTCACGAGCACACAGAAGACCAGGCAGACCTTTTCGCTCGTTTTTACCTTTCGCGGAGAGGCTGTGAGCGAGAGACCACGTCAAGGGCAAATGCGACGATTATCTCTCGAAGGTGGACAAGCGCGGGCCACGATTGACCGTTGGGATTTTCACTGCTTTCTCTATTGTTACTACTGCTTCCACTTTCATTATGGTTGTTGTTTCCAAGTGTGGAGGTCTCTGAGGTCGAGTGGAAGGCTGATATCGGGTCTGATTGGGCAGGTTGGCTGCCTGAAGGGTGCTTGGGGTCGACTACCTGTGTCATAGGAACGAGGAGTGGAGGGAAATGAAGTAACAGAAAAGGAGGAAATAGAGAGTGACAGAGATGGACAGGTGGTCGAGGCAGTAGAAGAGACAGTTGATTGATGAGAGGAGGCGACGAAATCGAATGGAGTAAGAGAAAGAGAGAAATGTGAGATGGAATGGAAGAAAGGATGGGAGAAGAGGAAGAGAAAGAGAGAAAAACAGAGAAAGGGAGAGAGAAAGAGAAAGAGGAAAAGAGAGAAAGAGAGCAAAAGAGAGGGTTGTTGTTGCAAAGAGGACAAAGAGGACACATGAAAGTGGGAAAAAAGTTGACCAAAGGCTGTTGTCCGTGCACCGTGGGCCTCACCTGCCGCCTTCGGGTCTCGAGCCAAAAGGGCTCAGTTGAGGTACATGTAGTCCAAGAAAAAAGAGAGGGTTCTCCTCACATACAACTGTAGTATCCGTTACTTTTACCACGGTATATGCAACACAAGTGCTCCATTCGATATGGCCACTATGCGTGGGAGGCGCCAAGAAGAAAGAAAAGTTGACTCCAGTGATTCGACCAGAAGCGGCCTAGGCTTTTGCGCTTATGTGATCATGCTTGTTGCGTTCGGGTCCAAAGGATCATTGGGCAAAAAATAGTTCGGCTTTTTAATACTTGGATGCTACTAACTTCTGCTTCTTTGGCCTCGATAAAGTGCGTGTTGCTAGAATACATGAACTGGGTATGAAGGACAATGAGAATAAAGGAAACTACTGAGGATAAGAATATTGAGGATGTGGCTGGTTTGAGGGGTAGTGGCCACCCGAGTATGTGTTCCCAGGATGTGCATAGGGGCCTGATGGTGTTGAGAGTGTAGCTGCTGGAGTTGAAATGGAGGGAGCCTGGTACACGTTGTCGGAGAAGTGGCCTTCTCGGATATCACTGCTTCCTCCGCCAGTGCCATGGAGAGATTCTTCGTCCTTGTAGCCCTGTTGTTGAGGTTCTTCCTCATGCTCTCCTGCACCCTTCAGGGTTTTGGACTCTTCCTCATCCTGAGCTTGTTGCGTGCGACGATACTGTGATGGTGAAGGTCCCAGCTTATAGTGTCCTCCGACGGTTGTCTTTTTGGACTTTCTGTCCCGATAGCTTCTCTTGACCGAGTAGACAAAAAGCATGACCGCGGTGGCCACAAAGAGCAACGCTGTGACAATGCAAAAGGCCGTTGAGGCAAACATGGATTGACAGGCACGCTTGTAGTTGGCGTCGGCAATCTCGGTGCCATTGGACATGAGCTTGCAATTGACGTTGCTCATTCCGTTGGGCGGACTAGCGATTCCACCTACGGCCGCAAGGACCCACATGGCTGTGGCAAAGATGATCCAGAGGCTCTCAATGATAGCACGCATGGTCTTTCCATACTTTTGGCGGAGGATCAGGTTGAGAGTCATGAGTGAGCTCAGCAACGCAAATGTGAGCGTGCCGATGGCGATGGGCGAGAGCGAGCCCGCGTTTTGCGACTTTGGATAGGCAGAGACATAGAGACAACAACAGATGACGACAATGAGCCCCGAGAGGAAGGTGGCTATTTGGACGAGAAAGAGGGTGATAGATGTTGGTGCGATTCTCATGGCAATCGAGTTTCGGCGTGGGAGAGAAGGAGAGAAGTAGAGAGAGAGAGAGAAGTGTGAAAGAGGCGATGACGAACAGGAGCGGAAAAAAGGTCATCAGCTGGAAAAACGATCGCCTTTTTGTGTCTTTTTTTACCGCCACTCCCTCGCTCCTGCCAAGGCGCGCGGGTCGATTGAAGCACCGCCTCGCTTGGATGGGACTGTGGGGAGGGGGGTGATGGACCCTGTGGGTAGGGGCAAAAGAGGCGCACTGCCTCTTCTTTGGACCTAGACCCATTCTTTTTATTTTTATTTAGCGAGTTGGATCTAGCTAGTGTGTTTGAATAGTCTACATGCTATGCCGTATCCAGGAACGTGTCAAGTGCGCGAGATAGAAAATGACTCGTTCCAGGGGCGATTATGACATACACAGCCAGAGTGTCATCGGAGTTTTGGACCCCGTTTCAGACCATCCGTACATCTCTTTTGGGCCTTTGGTGATGGTCTCTATATCGATTCATGGTTCCTCATCAGCAAGGGCCGCCAGCTTGATTTTTATGTTCTTGGCAGTCAGTCAGACAGCTAATTCTGCAATACTCAACGCTTCGCTCCTCTGCACCTTTCTAGTCCTACCGCTACTATCTTTCACCTCGATATTCTTGCAGTAGCTCTTCATGATCATAGCAAACCACAGGCAGTGGATGAACGATGGATGATGAACTGTTCTCTGAGCAAAGACGGAGTACGCGTCAGATCCCCTTGGATGAGGTCACACCTGAGAGAGATGACTGGATTTACTATCTGGAGATCGACTTGACATCCATGAGGAGCCTGTATCGCTTCCATTAGGTGTAACCTGTCTGGGAACTGGAAACCCTTTTTTTTTTTTGGGACGAATCCAAAAAGTCTGGAGGAAAAAAACAACAACAAGACAGCACGCCTGCTAACATGCCACGGAAAGAAAAGATACGGAACGGGTGTCTGAACAGAGAGCCAGAGCTTTTCTCATGCTGCTGTAAAATGCCTATGGGCCCTCATTTACAGCGTTCTCTCATACCTCGGTCTCCACTAACCGTGGTAACTGGCGACTGCAGCAGGAGAGGGAGACAATTTTGCTCCTCTCTCAAGCAAATGCAGCCACATCTTGTTTTGAATTTGCCTTTTTTTCTTTTTTTTTTTTTTTTTTTTTTTTTTTTTCGCAGTCATATGAGCGATTTGACAACACACTTCCTCTTCTCATTCTTTCTTCAACTCCTTCATTCCTCATTGACCATGTTCGCTGTGCCAGGATTCAATGTTGGCAGTCTCGTCGTCGAGACTGCTAAAGACCAGCTCAAAAAACGGAAGCATGAAGAACTCCCCATCCCATCGTCTTCAACATCGACCACTACAGCATCCACTTCAGGTGCTGGCTCAAACACAGTCTCGTCCACCCAGGCGCCCTCAGCCAAGAAGGCTAAACATGACAAAAAGAACAAGAAGGGATTTTCCTATGGAGACTCTGGCTCGACCAATGCAGAGGAAGGCGAGGCAGAAACAACAGGCATCCCACTGAAGGAGCTCAAGGGTCGCGAAAGTTGGAACCGTCCCACCAAGGCGCTTCGTCAAGCAAAAGCCGCCCAAGAAAAGCAAAAGCAAGATGAGCAAAAACGGCAAAAGGCATTGGCCAAGACTGACATTATCAGGTCTATCTCTGGAGCTAGTGATGCAATGGATCGTCTGTTGGACGGATCTGTGGATATGTCTGATCTCACCGCTATCAAAAAGAATGGCGCTGCTCAGAGCAATGATATGGATGTGGAAATGATGGCTGCTTCAACAGAGGCCATTGCACCCAAGAAGAGAAACAAGCGGTTAGAGCGCAAGATTAAGAAGGCAGCATACATTGCAGCACTTGAGGCTAAGGATTCGACACCGACCGAGACTTCCGTAAAAGATAACAATGACAAACAGGAACAGAACGGGGATGATGACAAGGACAGCCAAAAAAAGACACAGAAGCAGACTGCAGCCTCGTCAAACCCACTCTTGACCAGCTTGACAAACAAGGAGAAGCGGATGTTAAAGCAACTGCAAAAGAAGCATATTGAAGAAGGCGTAGATTTGACCACCCACGTGCCCAAGCCCCCTCCCGTCCAGACTCAGGCAAAGGCTGGTGCCAAGAAGTCAGAAAAGAAGAAAAACGAGGCGTCAAAGAAGCCAGAAGTGACCAGCAAGTCTGCTGCTGCACCAACCAAGGCAGACAAGAAGGCTAAGGAACAGAGCAATAAGGGAGATAAAAAGCAGACTACAGCAGCAGCCAAGGATCAGACCCTGTCGAAGAAGCAACATCAGTTGGCCCAGGAACGCGAGAAGTTGCTCGAAGTAAGTAGCGTGAAGTAGAAACACTTGGATTGGGAACCCAGATCGAAGATTGGCCTTTCATTAACCATCGTCTTTTTTTTTTTTTATACTAGGCACTTAACCGTACAAATAGTGCTCTGGAAGAATTGCAAAAGTCGCTAGGAGATGAGGACGATGAAACTCTTACAAAGGCCGAAGTCAAGGCAGCTGTCAAGGATAAGAAAAAGGAAAAGGCTAACAAGAAGCAGGAGAAGCCCTCTGTCGTCGAACCGGCCCCTAAAGCAGCAGCACAACAGCAGCCCCAGCCAAAGTTGACCAAGCTTCAGGAGCAGATGAAGAAGACTTTGGCAGGAGGCAAATTCCGCTATCTGAACGAGCAGCTCTACACAACCACTGGCGAGGAAGCATACAAGCTTTTCCAGTCCAAGCCCGAGTTGTTTGACGATTACCATTCAGGATTCCGGTCCCAGGTCGAATCATGGCCTCAGAATCCAGTCGACATCTTTATCAGTCAGTTGCGATCTATGCCTGCAGGCACAGTTGTGGCGGATCTTGGATGTGGTGATGCTCAGATCTCGGCAGAACTCAATGGCAAGAAGCTCAAGGTGCTGTCCTTTGATCTTGTGGCCAAGAATGAGCGAGTGACGGCTTGCGATATTGCCCATTTGCCCTTGAAAGACAACGAGGTGGATGTGGCTGTGTTCTGTCTGAGTCTGATGGGTACTGACTTCCTAAAGTTCTTGAAGGAAGCCTATCGTGTGCTGAAGCCAGGGTATGAGTTCTTCTAGATGACATATTGCATTGGCCATGTGTGTATTTGTGTGTCCTTCACACCCCTAATCTTTTAACGATTTCGTCTGAATCCTCCAATAGTGGTATGCTCAAGATCTCTGAAGTCATTAGTCGCTTCACTGATGTGGATGCCTTCATTTCTGCCTTGAAGGCTCTTGGATTTGAGCACAAATCCAAGGATGCGTCCAACAAGATGTTTATCATGTTCGAGTTTGTGAAGCCCGCAGGCACAAAGAAGTCTTCAAGCGGAAAGAAGGGAGACAAGAAGGGCAGCAAAACGGAGTCTGCTGGTTCTTCTGTAGTCGACGAGTTGGATGGCGCCAGTCTCCTCAAGCCATGTATTTACAAGAAACGCTAGTTCCGTAACAACCATTAAAAACATCAGCCATCGTATAGACTTTCTTTCTTTTTTATTTCTCATACATGGTGATCTATGAAGACCTAGGAGTCAATCAACTTTGCAAAGGCCATTGTATTATTGCCAAAGTACTTGGCAATAACCTCAAAGCCGTCCTCTGCATCCTCCAACTATAGTAAGGCAAAACAAAAGAAGTAAGGTTAGTCTTTGAGTGTAGACTGATGGACAAATGTCTGCACAATCAGACTCTAAGAAAAAACGAAAACAAAAACAAAAACAAACAAACAAACAAACAAACAAAAATAGTACCTCTGACAAGAATAGGTCGTGTTTTTCTGCGTTCACTTCCTGCATTCTCCTGATGTCGGCTACAGTTCTCTGCTCAACCATACACTTTGGACATTCACGATCTGCTCCATCTGCAAGGCATCGCTGGTGATACGAGTGACGACACAAAAAGTGAACTGATGGCAAGTCCAGAGACCCACCACAGCTACTGCACTTGGTCACTTGGAAGATTCGCGCCGTCGTCTTCAGCTCGTCAATTTCACGTCGTTTCTTTTCCGACTCTTGGCGGTAACTCTGAATTTGCTTTTGATCCTCCAATCGTTCCTTGCGCTCTGTCTCGATGCGTCGGCCGATGTAGTCTTTAATCATGCCGATGGTTGCCACATTGGTTTGGCTCAGTGCTTGGACAACTTGAAGAGGTGGCAAAAGATCCTGTTGATCAATATGACCAAGGACTTTGAGAAGCTCTTGCGTCGACTTTGATAGTCGTTCAGACGAAGATGAAAAGTACGAAAGGGTCAAAGGATAGAGGGACGAGTCCAATGGTCTAATGTAGCCCATGAAGGATCAGGGAATCCAATCAAAGTTAGTTTGCAAGTATGGGCCAGCAGTGGAGCATTGTTGACAGTAGCTGAGATTGACCTGTACTCCTCATTCATTATTTACCCGTATTTGCGAAGACACTCAATAACCTTTGGTGTGTCATCTTTCTCGATCCAAAGCCGCAGAATATCGGTGTACATCTTCATGCGCTCATATAAAAACACAATTCCCTCATCGAACCCTGCCATTTGACAAAGGACCAAGGCGTGGTTCGTGTCGTACGGAATCTCAGTATCTTTCAACAACTTAAGACACTTTTCTTTCTTAAGGATCTTTTCCGTATTCCTGCGGTTCATATCAGCAGCCTTCATCGTTCCCGAACCCTTCTGTCCAGAGTGAGGCGATGGTGGATCTGCGAGGTACAGTTCAAGAAGGGTATTCCAGATCGCCTTGCGTTCTTCCATGTCTTTATCATCTGTTCCGAGCTTGCTACCAGTTGTTGAAGCGCGATCATGGTGGTCTCCTGGTTTCTTTGCCGAGTTAGTGGATAGGTGTGAATGAGCACCTGTAGTGCTTTTTTGATTCGGCCCTGAAGTGTGCTGTGCGCTCTGATTTGAAGCCAATGGCCATCGGTTTGCTGAGACCTTTTCCAAGAAAATAATCAAGTACGACGGCAAGTCTACAAAAAGACTCATAAATGTTCTGGGTGACGGAGGCGAGTATTTTGTAGATTCGCTATGATGTTTAGGCTTGGGCGCAAATGTTGCATGGTGGGACATCTTTGGGCTGGCAGTCGCGCTTGAGCTGACAGGGGGTGTAGCAGTACCACCAATGGCGAAGGGTAGCATACCAAAGGCTTGGTTGGTGACCGCCACAGAAGCGTTAGCTGGGGTCCCCATTCCAGAGTGCGGTGTGGGGGTTGGCGCCCTGTTTAATGACCCTGAGCATAGCTCAATCAACAGTTCCGTGGTCCGCTCAGGTAGGTGGGTCAAAAGAACCTTGCCGTACTTCTGAAGATTTTTGTCCGCCTCAAGTGGGCCAAGTCGGCGCAGGTATGCAAGGGCATGGTCATAGTCCTTAACATCATCGATCTGCACCGTCAGATACCTGAGAGAATTGTGTTGAGAGTTAATTACATTGGTATATCCAATATACTCCTGAAGCGACTGTTGATAAAGAGGAGTGGGAGGCGATACTTACAAGTCATGCTCCTCAAACTTCTCTGCAAGGTAGACTGCATGCTCGGGGTATCCTGCTTGACGACAGACCTGGATGGCTGTCTCCAAATCAAATGTCAGATCGGCATTCTATACCCAAAAAGAATTTATCTGGAAGTTAGCAAAGATTCCGACAAAAGTCAGTTCTTCTTGCGAAGGGAATATTCACCTTAATAAATTCATCCAGTCGCTTGACGTCCTTGAGTTTGGTATAACAGTTTAGCAATAGCGTGGTGTGATCAACATTGGCAAGTCCATTTGCGTGCAATTCTTGGAGATAGGACGTCAGGTTGTAGATTCGCTGCGCATCCAAGAATTTCCGAATAACATATGAAGGTTCTAGTCGACCAATGGTTCTGATATATTGAGCCATTGCGCCATCATAGTCGCCCTTGTTATAGAGGTGATCTCCATACTTTTTGATGATCTCAGAGATGCTGGCGTTGT
Source organism: Mortierella sp. BCC40632 (assembly GCA_011634665.1). Classification (NCBI taxonomy): domain Eukaryota; kingdom Fungi; phylum Mortierellomycota; class Mortierellomycetes; order Mortierellales; family Mortierellaceae; genus Mortierella; species Mortierella sp. BCC40632. The sequence continues at coordinate 2,179,330 of WAEK01000002.1, forward strand.
CATACTTTTGGTTATGTGCAAGATTGATGGCTAGAAGATACATATTCTTCTTAAACAATGCATCCAGCTTGGCTGAGGTTTCCATTTCATCCAGACGATGCACCTAGAAGTACACAATAGAGATCAGACGATAGCAGAGTTAAAATCAGGAAGGGGACTTTGTCTACGTTAAGCTTTTGTCTATTTTGACTAAAGAATGAAGAGATACTTGCCTTGCCACCATTCTCCACGATGAACACGCTGCCCCATTCACAGATCACACAACGAACTCCTTGTGAAAATGTCGCAGAGTAGGCAGTGAACTTGTTGGCAGTGTCGATGATTGTCAGTTTTGTAGTATCATTAGCAGAGACGGTTGAAGAATGGATGCCGAATGATTTAGTAGCCGAGTGCGGAATGTTTGGTGGAGATACAACTATCAAATAAGCCTTGTAAAATGAAATGAAGGTTTTGGGACCTATTCCGCAAAGATGAGCGGCAATTAGCATAAGCTCTGATCGCAGTCGTTATTCCTGTACCAGTTTTTACCCATGAGCCTGATCTCACCTTCGTAGGCATATGCTGGTCCTCGTCCGTCTGATCCATAAAAAAAGATTGCTTCATCGCGTGCGATCGCCAGCTCCTGTGCGCTTTCGTTCATGACAGCACAACCAAGTCCTCCTCCTCCTTGTTCATCAAGGGACTATGAAACACAGGGACGGTCAGTTTGTGGATGATTTACGGTAGACGTCAAAAAACATTCTTGTGCTTCTTAAAAGTCCTTACCTGCGTTGATTTTGAGGACGTGTTATAGAGAAGAACCTTGGCTGTGGTCGAGATAAAAAGTAGTGCTCCTCTTGGCTGCTCCTTGAATCCAAGCCCTAAACCATAATGCGAACGTCAGGCGTGATTAGTGATGGCCCGTGAATAAAACAAATGAACGAGCATTTGGAATCCGGAGCCAGCGTAGAGTGTGAAGGTTCCGGTAATACCTGTGATTGGCTCATCGTTCTGATGGATAATCTTTTGTGCCGTCATGCGTTCTCGCATCAAATCGCCACTAATTAGAACCACAGTGCCGTTAGCGAGACCTACAGCAATTTGCGCGAGGCTCTCTAGAACTGCAAATGCAGAGACTGGGAAGGAGTTTCCTGACTGCTGGACACGAATTGCCCGCTCAAGGGTTGGTCCTGGCTTGTTTCTATCAGGCTTATCAAGGTCCCACAACTTGATAACTTGTGTTGCATTATCCTCTTCCTAGAGTTCGAAAAAGAGGATTGACGTGTGAGTTCAGGGATGGGTACATAATATCCCATCATTGTTGTTTTTTACCTAGCCAAACTAGCACCTACTCCGACTGTAACAAGAATGTTGCGTTGCTTAAGTTGCTTCATATGAGAAATTCGTCCGCCATCGTATGCAAGAAACGACTCGGCTCGAAGGTTTTTGTCGATGATATGAACGACGCCGTTTCTTTCGGCTACGACCATGTGGCCGCGTCCACTAGTCGCCACATTAGATTCAATAGACTAAAGTGTAGCCAAAAAAAAAAAAAAAAAAAAAAAAAAAAAGAAGAATGAGGCCATGTTAATGTATCATGCAGGCACCTGTCAGAAGACCAAACGACATCATGGAGACACAAGGAGCAAGTCATGGCGTTCTTTTTATACCTTGAAGATTTCTGGGGACTTGGACGAGTCTTCGGGATCCTTGACCTCGACTTTATCGAAGAAGGTGAACTGGCGCTGTTGTGCCATCGTTGTTGAGTCGATTCTCTTGAGTCTGTCGACGAGGGGGGAGACAAGAGATGAGTAGAATGTCAAAGTCGATTGGTCATGGGATGCTGCGTGTCGCGACCGCCCTGCCCATCTGTCTGCCGGACGTCAGGTGATCTTGAGTCCAGGGGGGTCAGAAAGAAGGCATGACAGCCACCCAACGGCTGGAATCCGTAGAGCTCAAAGTCAATCGTCGTCCTCAACCGTCATGGCGACATTCAAGATCCTTCAGACAGCATCGCATGCTGTTCTGGTTGTCTGCGCTCAGGATGTTGACCCCACATCCATATCAGTAGAGATCTCGACGGCGAAGGATGCCATCCATTTGAAGTATGAAGCGAAAAAGGCTGGCAAAGTATCGCAAGTGATCTACCCTCGCCTTTGTCTCGTAGAATCCAAGCTAGTGGCAAATGCACCTATTGAAGAGTGTACTCTTTCAGTCACACATCGAAATATCGTCATACGAATGAAAAAGCAGGATCCTCCGTGCGAATGGGAGTCTTTGGGAATCTACTTTGCCAAAGATCAGTCCCTTCCACTCAAGGAGAGCAGCATTGAAAAAGAACAAGAGCGTCTAATGGAGCGACTTTTTTTTGTGACAGAAGGTAGCGCGCAGCTTCTCCAGAAGTCGATCCAGGTGAGGGACCCCTGGGGTGTATCTGGAATGCTGAACGACATGGTAGTAAAGGATGTGAACGCCCGCAAAATTCCCATGGTGAACGCTATCGAGATCACAGCGGGTTTGGCCCCAAAGAGTTCAGAGTAGAAACAGGGCGAGGGGCAATAAACCTTTTCAGCATGTCGTTGCATGCATAGTGAACACAAGCTCACATGAATGTTTTACAATCCGCCAAACTCGACTTTGGCTTAAAAGATCTGGCTCCATCCTTCTCCCAACAACAACAACTTTCTCTTTTACTCTCGAATCTCACCCCTTCCTTCCCGAAAAAAATCACTCACGGACCCGAGCAAGGATATAACCATGACCATGGACATGGATACCACTGATGAGCCCCTCATCCGGCCAACCCAAACACAGCCTATTTCTATGAATCAACAAACTAGTAGCAGTCGTAACCCACTTGATGCCGAGGTGAGTGAGATCAAGATTATTTCTCAAATATGACTTCCTGGCAGGACTAGTAGAGTGCAATCAAGTTAATCGAAATACCTTTAAGGAATGGGATAACAGATGTTGGGAAAAAGGCGCATTATTCCTGAAGGAACTGGAGAAGCAAAAGCTGAATCCTACCGATTACCTCTTAAGACGGACGCCACCTGTCCTGAGAAAATTTCCCGACGGCTCCAACTTAGTCTTCAGTGGAGAGCTACTCGACGGTATGTGGCTAGCCGTTGCCCGATCGATTTCTCTTGTCACCGAGTGTTCTCTAATAGTGTATTGTCCCGACCTAAACAGAACTTACGAAGGGCCATCCACACTATATCAAAACAAGGATCTACAATATCATTGACCATTATTTCAAAGTGCTCACAGAGGGACCCTCCCCGAAGGAGACCTATACGTTGTTTACCAAGAGTGGGTGGGTGTATTTTTGCATCCATTCACAGGATGGAACCAAAACTCTCGATGCCCCCAGTGGAGCCACTATGCCAGTGAATATCAGCAATATCCTAATCAAGATCGGCCATTCCAAGAGTATCCCTGAACTCAAGAAGACCCGACCGGTGAATTGTGGTATCATGAACCAAGGGGTGCTGGTTCAGTATCCACCTCCCAATGAGGGAAAAGTCCCATTTGTCGCGTTGTTCGTGCGTATTCTTCAAACAATTTTTGCAGCTCACCAGTACTCTTTCCAATGTCGATGTTCCAAGTATCACTCCATGATATACCGCTTTGATCGTTTTGAGCACGAGTCCAAGGAGCAGGCCTTCGCGACAGTTATGTGTCTGATAAGACCATTGGTAGAAAAATGGATGAAGGTCTTCTTGGATTTGGAGGACAAGCATAACAAGGTCGTTACTTATTGGGGTAGTCAATCGAGTTACCAGAACGGTCAACAGAATCTCGGCGTCTAGAACACTTCCCATATATCAGGAGAAAACCATCCATCTTGTTATTTCATCACGTTGGGTGTGGTGTAAATTGAACGGTCAAGCCAGTGAAAGACAGCTTAAGACCCATCCTCCTAGAAGAACTAGCATCTCTCTGTCCAAAAAAAAAAAAAAAAATAGAGAGCAACAGAGCATATTATACATATTTCTTGGCCAGTGGCTGAAGGATATCGTCATGGAGTAAGGAAGATTCAACCTCATCTTTGCATTGACGAGTGCACCTTTTCTTTCACCTTTCGAAATCTCGGAAAATAAAAGATCCTCTTTGGAGATGCATTTCCTCAAGGTCGGTCCCGAAAGGGTCGATTAGTCCGACTTTTTTTTTTTTTTTTTAAAAAAAAAGGAAACATCGTATTGTCTCTCTCCAGATGAGTGGCTCCTGGGGGATCAACGACATGGTCTCCTATTTATTTTGTCAGCTGAGCAGCACTTGCCCTCCCCCCCAACGGATAAAACTTATTGGACGAAGGAGTAACAGTCCAATACCATGTACAAAATGCCTGTCCCCGCACTTTTTTGCTCCCTTCCTTTCCGCCCCAACACCTGCTCTTCCTTGAAAAAGATCTCACGGATGTCAACCAAAAGACACAGACATGCACATAAACCTGAACCCGGACCTGAACAACATTGATACCACCTTCAGTCAAGAGTCCTCCACTCAGCAGACCCAATCCCAACCACTCTCACACAAACGCAAGCGATATGACAAAATGGTCAGTGGGACTAGGGTTCTATCATTTCTATGTTGATTTCTAGGCAATAGTGACAGTGCATAATCGAGTCGACTAAACTTCCCTCCCTTATGCTTTTAGCTTTGGAGCGACCACGCTGTGGGGGAAAGCGACTCCCTCCTTAAGGAGCTGAGTCAAAAAAGATTAGATCCGAACGACTTCTATTTACGACGGACATCATCAGCTCAGAGAAGGTTTTCCCATGGCCGTTTCTTCTCTCGTCATAAACCACTTCAGAGAGAACTCTCCAATGGTTACATTCTCACCTTTCCCAAAAAGGTGTTCAATGGTGCGTAAAAAAATATCATGTAATTAAGTTTCTTAGATAATAGGTGTTACTGACAGCATCTTGTTCGATCTTGGATAGAACTTACAAAGAACCATCCTCCTCTGCTCAAAAAGAAGCTCTACGACATCATTGATGTGTATTTCGACAGGGTTGTGAAGGGATATAATGCGAGAGATAAAAGCCTTGAGTTTACAAAATACATCAAGAATGGATGGTTGTTCTTTTGTATTTACCAGAACTATGGCGCTCTGCCTCTTCCAGAGTTCGATGGAGCCAGAACACTTGCGGATATCAATACCAGTGTCTCGATCAAGATAGGCTACTCCAGTGATATTATCATGCTCAAGAATCCCCCTGTGCTTCGGAAAAAGAATTGTGGAATTATGACCCAAGGTGAAATGGTTCACTTCCCATCCGAGGACAACAAAAAAGTCCCATTTTGCTACCTCTTTGAGCAAATCTTACAAGCAATTTACCAAGCGCACCAATATAACAGCTGGTGCAGATGCGGAGCGAGGCACATAATGATATACCGTTTTGACCGATTCAAACATGAGTCCTCGGTCGACGCTTTCAGAGCTACCATGCGTCTCATACGACCAGTGGCAGAAAAGTGGATGAATGCTCTAGTAGAGCTGGAAGACGCGTATCTAGAAGTTACTTCTTACTGGTCAGTTCAATAAATGGTCGACCTGGCTGGCTCACCATGAACCTTTGAATGTATAGCAATGCCCAATGCAGTTATTTCGGAAGAAAACCTCCCACACCAGCGCATGAGTCCATACTCTAGCCTATCCTACCTCTCACCATGATGGGTGTAATGGGCGTGATACAGATTGTCCTAAGAGGTTCGAGTCCGAAGAGATGTGGGCGGCGTCACAAGGGACTGGTAGGAAGAGTTGACAACAGTCGATCACTGGAACGGTTAAACAAGCATCCAAGTTGGCCTGGGCAGAGAAGGTTAAAGGTGTTCCCACCTATCCGAGCACACCCCACAAAAAGCTTGCGGCTCAGCGCCAACGACGTCTCCGAAGGGTAGACTCATTTCATGTCCATGACAGTTTCTGCTTACTCAGGTCATGGACGCGCTTATCTCTCTTTCCCACCTTTCATCCGTTTTCTTCGTCTCTTTTTTCTCCATCGTCTCATCCCAGCTCATTTTATCTCATCTCGTTTCATCTCATTCCATCGCGTCCTTCCTCGCCGTTCACTTTAGCTTGTACATCCTACCAATCGGTTCATTTCCCATTAAATTTTAACCTCCCCATCGACATGCCTACCGTCGAGAACCAACAACAGCTCGATATCGCTGCTGAACGTGCCCGGTGCACTTTCAACCCCGCTCAACTGACCCCGCTCTTCTACGGAGGCGAAGAGAACCTCAAGGATCTCAAGAAAATCGAGGCTCTTGTCGACAATGACCCTGTCTTTGACCGCTCCGATCGTTACTTTCTCGGACGTACTGAGGTAAGGAAGGAGGGCTTTCATTTTTGTTGGGTTCATCCAGGATATTTATGACGTTCGCCTAACCTTTCTCGTGTTTGCATGTCTTCTATCACACCACAAAGCGTTTCCAACGAGCGCTGCCGATGGTGAAGCGATATGTCGAGCTTCGAAACCAACATGGGTTTACTCCAGAGGAATCTGCATACTTCAAAATCTACATTGATGACTACATCCCTGTAAGTATATCGCTTTGTCTAGATCAACGTTAGTAGTAGAGAGTGTCTGTTGACCAGCATCTTTGTCAATTGCCTTATGCTGTATAGGTTCACCTTCATGAATGCAAGTATCGTCTTGAGATATATCTTCCTCCTACGAGCCTGCGATTCCTGAATGATGCCCTCGCTTTGCATATATTCTGGGAATGATCTGGGGAAATGAGAGGCTGACTTTCTATATGGTGTATCATAATCCTTACATTAGCCATGTTTTTGCCTGTTCTTCAAGCTCAGGCCAGTGATGAGCAGCTCAAGGTCTGGGGCCCTCCTGCTAAAAACTTTAATTACATTGGGTGGTAAGTTTTTAGATTTTTGACTTGCTGATTCCACTCAAAAGAACATTCGAACTAACAGTGTCTTCCACCTTACAATCTGGAACTACATAGCTATGCGCAAACCGAGCTTGGTCACGGAAGTATGTTTTCCGAGTTGAAGCTCCGTGGAGCTTTGAATCTTCCATTAGCAGTACACTTACTTACTTACTTACTAACTAACTAACTTCTTACCCTTTTTTTTTTTTTTTTTTTTTTTTTTTTTTTTTTTTTCTGGTGAATTACGCCAGGCAATCTCTCGCGACTTGAGACTACTGCTACTCTGGACATTGAGCGGGACCAATGGGTGATCGACTCCCCTACGCAATCTTCAGCAAAATTTTGGATCGGAACTCTTGGTAAGATGGCCAATCATGCTATTGTCCAGGCGAGACTGATCATCAACGAGAAGGACTATGGCGCACATCCGTTCTTGGTGCCAATTCGGTCGCTCAAGGACCATACGCTCCTTCCTGGAGTCATGATCAAAGACCAAGGACCCAAGCAGGGGGCTATCTCAATGGATAATGGTTACGCGCGCTTTGACCACGTTCGTATTCCTCGTGAGAATGTATGTACCATTTTCTGTTAGCTTTTCCTTTTAAAATGAGTGATTGGTGAGTACATAGTCCTGACCAAAGCAATATGTTTTCCTCTCAGATGCTTATGCGTTTCTCTAAAGTCTCAAGAGAAGGAGTCTATTCCAAGCCGATCCATCCCAAGCTCGCCTATGGTGGTATGACCGCAGTGAGGACTACTCTTATCAATCACTCTGCCCTTTCAATGGCCCGAGGTAAGATCTTTCACACCATTACTTCCATAGTCAGCCCATTCGGAGGTGGATCAAGGGTGCCACTGAATCTCATTTCACTGTGCTAATGTAAATCTATTCCGGTATCTGGGGCCAATAGCTGCAACTATCGCTACCCGATACAGTGCTGTCCGTCGTCAAGGAAATGTCAACATGGCAACGGACCTCGAGACACAGGTATTGGACTACCCATCCGTCCAATACAGGATCTTGCCATTAATCTCGCACGCTTTCGCTACCATCTTCTCGGGTTACTGGATGAACGAAATGTACGCTCAGTACAACGCTGATATTTCCAAGGGAGACGCATCGTTGCTCAAGGATGTCCATGTGTATTCCTCTGGACTGAAGTCCTACTGCACAAAGATTGGGGCGGATGGAATTGAGGAAGCTAGACGATGCCTTGGTGGACACGGTTATTCATTGTTCTCGGGCATGATTGACTTTCATCGTCAGTTCTTAGCCACTGTCACATATGAAGGCGAGAATGCACTTTTGACGGTACGTGGGCTGATCATTTCAGAGAAAACCATGTTGAGACGCTGGGTCCAGTACAGAAGGTCTGACATCAAAGTCCATCTTTTATTTATTTATATATAGCAACAAGTGTCGCGCTATCTGCTCAAGCTCTACAAGGATGTGCTCCGTGGTTCTGATGTCCATCTCTCGCCAGCATCCAAGTACATCTTTTCGCTGTACCATCACAACTTATTTGTGAAGCAGCGTTGCTCAGCGCACTCCATCAAAGACTTTTATCGGCCTGAGGTTGTCCTCAGTGCATTCCAGCACCGTGCTGCTCGCCTGATCTACGAACTCGCTGAAGCCGAAAAGAATGGTCTTTCTTGGTCGGAACTCAACCTTGAATGTATGCGACTGTCCAAGGTAAGAACGAGGGATTTTTCTATTTTTTTCTTTGGACCTTGATTTCTAGAATCTCTTGAGTTTCTGTCTAAACATCTCCCCCTTACTATAACAGGCGCACGTGCAATACATCATGGTCGAGAACTTTTACAATGGATTAGAGAAGCGCTTTGGCAATGCTGCAACTGAGGATCAGCAAAAGCTGTATGCTGCTGTGCAATCCGTCTACAACCTCCATGTCTTCTGGACCTTGGAGACTGAGTTAGGCGAGTTCCTTGAGGATGCATACTTCTCGCCTGAGCAGGCGCAGTGGGTACGACAAGGTTTGAAAGAGGCTCTAAAGAGCGTACGACCGAATGCAGTAGGATTCGCAGATTGCTTTGGGTTCTCGGACACCTTCCTCAACTCTGCGCTCGGATCGTACGACGGCCGCGCGTACGAGCGCCTTGCTGAGATGACGGAGCGTGAGCCGTTGAATACACAGTTGACAGATAAGAACGGAGTTGTGTGGGGTTACGAGGAGTACCTGAAGCCTTTGATCCATGGTCAAGTACCTCCCTATAGGGCCAAAGGCGCTTCTAAGTTGTGAATGTAGATCCTCTCTCCCTTTGATGAGTAATAATACACAAATTCATTTTGTTGTTTCTAATTGAGGAGGCCAATGTCTGGATCATGCTGGAACCTATGGACAGGATTCATGCAGGGACATGGAGAGGTGCGACGCCCAGAAAATTTTTCTTACCCGACGCGGCTGTCACAAGGGCGCGGGCAGGCCTTCCTTTGTTTCGGGCGTCGAGAACGTCCAATGACCGTACGCAAATTGGATTGACAGACTGGCATGGCTGGGACCAGCCAGGATGTGGAGGGGAGGGAGAAGAGAGAAAGGAGGGAAAAGAGGAAAAGAGGAAAGCAGGGAGGAAGAGAGCGAATAGATACTCGTTTCTTTATGAGGAGTTGATCTGGGCTTTTTTTCCTCAGTATCGCTCCGCCCTGTTGTGCTGCAATTTTCCATTTTTATTGCAGTCGGAGGTGCTCTTGCAGCATCAAGAGAGCGGACTATTGTTTGTTCCCTCACACAAGGACGCAGCGATGCATCTGCATGTACGTGTGCATCCTTGTCCAGCAGACCTGGAGCAGGGGCCGGGCCGAACCCTGCGCGGGCTGTATTGCAGGCGAGGGCGTCTGCGACTCAGCCCCGTCAAGCCATGCCAAGCCATTGAACAGCAGTTTGCATTGAGACCTTTTCTGACTGGCGTAGGGGATTCTCTCTTCCTCTTTTTCAACTTCTCTCTCTCTCTCACTCTCTTTCTCTTTCTCTCTCACTTACTCCCACTCTTCTCTCTGAACCACGCGCATTTTCTCACTCTCTCTTGACAGCTTGTACCATCGGCCCTTTTCTCTCGCCTTTTCTGGCTCCCGCCCCTCCTCTCCCTCCTTCCCCTTATTCATAACGCCCTCTCCATTTCACCATCGAAGCGTAGACCGACCTGCCTCCTTCACGCCCTGTCCACCTGTTTCAACCATGAGTGAGCCAATCCCTGTTGCCCCATCTACCCGTGCTGAGCCCGGCCCGGGCAACAGCCGCAGCTCCCTTCCACAAAATGGTCCTCCGCGCTCGCCGCCACACCCGCTTGAATACGAGCATGCATCTCGCCTGCAGTCGCATGTGGACCATCCACCTCACAGCCCGCTCTCGCATCCTCCGGCCCACTCTCATCAACTGTATCCTTCATGGATGGCTGCACCTCCCCTCCAGCCACTACTTTCGAGTGACTCGGTCCAGTCAAGTCGTTCTTCTTTTCAACATCCATCCGCAGAGTCCATCCTTCAACAGCACGCACACCTCCGCTCTGCTACAGGAAACACAAGCAACCCAGGCCCTATCCTGACCTTCTCCCCTTCGCCAGCTATAGCACCAACGATCACACCGGCCCAGCTTCCGGTGCCCGAGACCACCGTCACCGATATGGATTACCAAGGCAGAGACAGCGTCAGCAGCCGAAGCAACAGCACCAGCAGCACTAGCAGCGTTGGTAGTGCAATCAGTGCTGACAGCAGTATGAGTGCTGAGGACTCTTTCCAACCGAAGAGTGCCATTTCCTCTCCCTACCACCATCACCTTGCTCCACCTGAGGAAAAGTCAGGTCGTCGAAGATGGTCTTTGACAGGGCGGTTCTTTGAGAAGCGCCGGAGCAATCCCGAGGATGTGCCTGCTCCAAATTCTTTCCCCCGTCACTCCAAACTTGGTAATGGTAACGGCAACGGCAACGGGCTCCATCCCGACAACAAGAGTGAGTCAAGCAGTACCAACAGCAGCAGACGCTCAAGCCTTGTAGACTTTCCCAGAGCCCTTCTTACCTCCCTCCGTCGAAGTTCGCTCTCGGGGACAATTGGTTCCAGCTGGTCTAGAGGATCGTCAAGAGAACGAGACTCCAGGTGTGGCTGCGGAAGCAATGATGACGATGACGATGACGATGACGACGAAAACGAGGCAAAAGAACTCCGGAAAGACCGAGAGTACGAGAAGAAGAAGGCACGCGAGGCAGATATCGATGTGCTCGGTCTCACAGGCGGGTCGCCTTATGTTACGCTAGCCAGACCCAAAGCCCCTCCGCAGAGTCCAAGAAGACTCTCGCAGAAGCCTTTGCCAAGAAGCATTCTAAAGAAGCGGTTGTCGGACGCCGCTCCGCTGGAGGCCGGAGATGTCACTTCAGCAGCAATTGCAAATGCAGGAAATCCAGATGGTGCGGTTCCTGCCATAAGACAGGCGACAGAGACGCCCTCTTCAGCCTCATCGACAACAATGACATCAGAATCAACTACGCTGAAAGTCGCAGAGACGCCGACATCGTTGGCTTCATCGCCTAGGAACAACTCTAGAGCGTCAATCCTCACCTCTGAGAATGTGCACCCAATGGCTTCCCCAGATATGACGGACGCCGATGCCAGCCTTCTACCTTCACCAGACCATCGTGCTCGCCTCTTGACCCATTCGCCCAAGCTTAGTCATCGAGAGGTATTCAAAAGCAGTCCTGCGACACCACTCGACGAGGAAGAGACAGAGGCAACTGCAAACAAGGACGAAAACTCGAACACCGGAAAACCGGAGTCATCAACGGGCGCCAACAAGTCTACAGATGCTATTTCACCAGCAGAATCCTCTACTTCAACTCTAACAGCGACAGGAAGATCCTCTCCCTCTAAAGGAGCAGCTATTCCTTTGGATTTTACCCCGGGAATGCAGTCGAACACCTCCCGAAACCGGGTAACGGAACGTAACCAAGACATGATCTCGCAGGATGAAATGTTGACGCAGGAGATGATGTCCCTGGGTGCACGATCACAAGAGACGGGAAGTTCGTACTACGACTCAATGGGATACCTTGGTCTAGGACTCGATGGACGGAGGGGCAAGAGGAGGTCAATTAATTTTTTGGACAGAGTCGAGGTCATTCCAGCCCACCGAAAGTCTGTTTACAATCGTCAGTCGGATAAGCGTGCGACCTTCAAGACGTTGACACCAGATATGAAGAGCGAGATACGAGACGAATTGAACAACTATAAGCTCAGGGAAATGGCTGTCCATGTCGAGAGTATGGGCAACACTGCCTTTCACTAGGATGTAAAAGAAAACCTCACACCACTGAGAACTCGACCATTGAGAAGAGAACGATGCTGGCGTTCGTTTCTTTCCCTCTTTCCCTCTTCTTCTCATCATTTCTCTCCTCTCCTCTCTCCATTTCCTCTATCCTATGTCTCTCACTGGTGGAGTAGGCCTGTACTTTAGACGTTAATTGTCCTTTTGTAAAAATATATTTGTACCTTTGCTATTTTCAACCTGGACTAAAGCTGTTGCTGCTGCCTTGTGTGGGTTCAATTGCTCACAAACAGCTGCTGCTTGCCCCTCCTGACCTACTTCCCTCCCTCCTTGACGGATAATTTCTGTTCAGAGCTTGTAAGTGGTACCAAAAAAAAACTACAGAACGTGCTTGCTTCACCCGAGTCTCATGAGTGGGGACGAGTGAGAGGATATCAACTGGGACGTGCTCTCCAGGATGGAAAGTCATTCATCCATACGCGTGATTTCTTTTTTGTTTTTGTTTGTCTTCAAGTTCACCGATTGGTCCCATTCCACCATATGGATTTTTGAGTCAATGGAAACTGAGTGAGCCAGAACCTGGAATTCTACTTTCTCTCTTCTCGTAGCGTTATTGATTTCAAGGCACTCGAAGGGGAACCCATTTGCTTGCTTGGACGTGCTACCTAATTATATCCAATCAAGGATATCGCCGAGAAGAGTAAGAGAAAGAGAAAGAGATAGAGAGAGGGCCTTACTCCAACCCGTTTAAGATATTGAGGCTTGCTATAGACATTGAACCATGACTCTTCTCTTTCCTTCTTTGGTCCATTCCCTCCATCCCCTACTCTTCTGATGTCCCCATCCCTCCTCGAGTTAGCCATGTTTGAACGTCTTTTAGTGATTTCACCGAGTGAGGGTGCATATGGAGTCATACGGAGCGTGGTCTTATTTAGGCAGCGTATAGATCATAAAAATGACAGTATCAACAAAGGCCCCAATCCCTACGCTAAAATGGTCATATCCCTTCGATCTCGATCCTTATTGAAATATATAGTAGGGGCTGTATAGATTCACTCGAAAAAAGATGACCTCCCCCCCCCCGCTTGGAGGATCTTGGGACTTTCCTGTTTAGGTCTCTGCATCGCCTTTGCATGGGTATCTTATTTCGAATAAATACTAGAAGGTTGTTGGTGCTACAACAAGGTCCTCCTCCGATCAGAAGATCTTTCCATCATCTCTTGAACCAGTTCTTGGCTCATATCAAGAATGTCTAGCCTGCACCGACAGCCCAGGGAACAGGAGTAAATTTGGGAGCGTTGCGTATCTGGACTGAGCAGGCCCCGATGCGTGGTAAAAGGCATTACTTCAACTGGCTTCGTGACCAGCCCTGGACTCAAAACAAGATGATAACATGCATATCTAGAACATTCGAGTGTGTAAGAAGTCACCTTGGGGCAGTTAGAACCATCCCTTAATGATACGAGGTCAGTAAGCTATGGATGAGTGCTTAAGCTAGTAGAAGACATCGGGCGAAATCTAAACTGTGAAAAGAGTCCAAAAGCTAGTTGCCTACACTTGAATAGTGAACACATTGTCCTGAGCTTCATGATTGGCGTAGATGGACTCCTGGGGTATGTAGGTCCGAATGGGACAAGTGGCCTATTTAAGCATGCTGCTGTAGGAGCGAAAGACTTTGCAAACAGGGCAATGTTCTACATTCTGTTTCGGATAGCCATTGACGCGAGGATGATGGTCTCCGTTTTCAGATTCCTTTTTCTCTCGTGACGCACAGACCAGCGACTGAGCCCATCTCGACAGTAGCTTAGGTTACGAGCATTTTGGTGAGTGGCACTTGAGTCTACATCATCACTAGTCATTTACACGCGTTTTTTTTGTTTGGAGGCGTTCCACGCAGTAAAAATGGGGGCGGGGGTTGTTGTGATGTGGAGGAAGGTAGAAAGGATGTTCACTTTAACGTGAATCCAAGAAACAAATCGGCGATGTATAGCCTCGGGTGAGGGAGGGGCTACGTTCTATGCCACGCGCCCTTTTTTACTCCCTCCCCTCTCCCAACTCGTACTCCTTTCAACTTGTTTGTCGAATGCACGAGGAAAAAGGATAAAAAAGAAAGAAAGTGAGAAACAAACAAAAAAAAATGCTAGGCCTAGTGCACGCAGCAACAAGTAGCTGAGACGCGTGATATCCAATGTCTGCCTTGTTGCCTCAGGTTAGCGGAAAGGGCCAGCCGAGGATGGTTGCGCTCGAACTCTCGAATCCTGCCGAGCGACAAGAAAGGGGATGATGGAAAGTAAGGAAAAGTGGTCCTTCGCATATACCTCCAGTGAGGGGATGATTGCTCGTTCACGAGACAAAGGTTCAGAAACAACGGAGGACCCTCTCGACCATGGTCCAAAGAAACAGTTCGGGCGAAACAAGGCATAAAAAGAAGTAAGGTTCTCTCCTCTCTTTGCTCTTCTCACCCTTTTTTCTTTGATCGCCTCCACAGTACACCTCAATACCTCGACTTCTTTATTCCAAGAGATTTCCCTTCTTGATTGTCCAATCTTACCAGCCTTCCTGCTCTGCACCTTTTCGTTCAGTTATTCACAATCTCATCCTTTGAACCTCCAGACTTAAAAGACCATATTTTCACCATGACAGCAGTAGTGAGCACCATGGCGTCCCCTCCATACCTCGCCTACGCTTGGGAGTATCTACACAAACGCCAAAGATCGCTCATCAAGCGATTCAAAGACAACCCAAGCATGGCTATGTTCGTCCTAACTGCCGCGCTCTACTTCTGGCTTGGCCGAGTCCGCCGTTCTAAACAAGAAGCAGCACCGCCTCCCCGAGGTATCCCGGTCCCTTGCATCAAATCATGGCTGTTTATGTTCGACGTTGGATTCCAGTTTGTCAAATCCAAGCTCGATGGCAATGAACTACAATATGTGCAGAGTCTTTCGAAGCAAGGCTTGACTTTGCGCACAAAGACCATCGGTCATAACTTGATAGTGGTCTTTGAGCCTTCATCGGTTCAACATATTCTTGTCAAAAACTTTGAGAACTACCCGAAAGGTAAAAAAAAAAAAACATGTTAGTTGAATAGTTGTAAGACCCAAATCCTCTCTATCAAGGATTACTCTCCTACTCCTCCTTCCTCCCCTTTCTGTCATTCGGTGTTTTGCATGTAAAGCCGAAGCGCCAACAAATCTGTCCCTTGCTCTCCCTGGCTCTTGAGTACCCCTTATATCTGGAGCTATCATCTCGAACAGCACCGGGCTTATACACAAGGTGCATATCTATTCCTCACTAAGCCGAGATGCTTGCAGATGGGGATGAGTGTTCGTCTAGAGCGTTTATGCATTTTTCCGGACACTATATATATTTAGATCGGATGACAAGAGAATGAAGACTAAGGGGATGGGCTGAAGGGCAAGAGGACGTGTGTAAAAACGAAAGACCCAGCTTACTCTCCTACCCCCTTCGTCTCACTTTTTATGTTTAACAGTCTATGTCTAACACTAAACGAGACTTATCTTGATCTATTCGCTTCAAGTACCATTGCTTGATACTGCACATCGGTCCCAACTGTTGAATCTAAATTGGTTGACTGTATTTTTTTTTTTTTTTTTTTTTTACACTAATCGGGATCATGAATAGGCCCATCGTTCCACAAGATCTTGTTCCCGCTGATGGGCACCGGAATCTTTAACTCTGATGGGGCCGCATGGAAGAATCAGCGCGCTCTAGCCCGTCCTCACTTCCAGGTGACAGAGTACAAGGGAGCTGTCCATATTGAGACCCAAATTAAACAAGTCTTCCGGATCCTTGACCAAACCATTTCAGACGGAGAGGTTATTGATGTACAAGACCTGTGGTCGAGGTATACAATTGATACATCTACCGGTTTCCTGTTTGGGGACTGTGTCAATGCACTAGACAAACCAAAGCATAAGTTCTTGAAGGCGTTCAGCAGAACTCAAAAAGTGTGTGGCTGGAAGATGCGATTGTGCGGTTATCAGACATTTGTTCCTGCCTTTTGGTCCACACAAGATACAAAGGACATGAATGAGTTCTTAATGCCTATAGTAGACTTGGCTATCGAAAAGACAAACAAGTATCGTCAAAAGGAAATGGAAACGGAGTCTTCCGCTGGCTCTACTAGCACGATAAATGGAACAGATGGCTACAGAGACAAGAGTGAGAATCTGCTCGCCCATTTCTTGCACTCAGTGGACGAGAATGGAGAACCATTCGATCGAGTATACCTCCGCGATATGCTGATGAATTTTTTGACCGCCGGTAGAGATACGTCGACCAACTTGTTGACCTTTGTATGTTATTGCCTCGGAAAACACCCCAAAGTCATGAACCAGCTCTGGGACGAAATTCAATCGGTCATCGGGCGCGACCGAAACCCCGATCATGAGGATCTCAAGAAGCTCAAGTATTTGAAGCAGGTTCTCAATGAGACATTACGCCTTTATCCCGCAGTTCCATTTAATATCAAGACTTGCCTGGAGGATGATGTCCTACCCAACGGGTATTTTGTTCCCAGGGGTACATCGATTGTCCATTCATCTTATGTCACTCATCGACTCAAGGAATACTGGGGTGAGAATGCTGAGGAGTTTGACCCGGACCGTTGGGGGCCAGAGCGCGTGAAGCAGATTCGACCGTTCATGTTCTTCCCCTTCCACGCAGGCCCAAGGATCTGTCTTGGCCAGAACTTTGCCTACAACCAAGTAATGCACACAATGGTTCGTTTGATGCAAAGATACACCTGGAAGGTTGTTGATGGTTTTGAGCCCAAACCTGAGTCTGATATAACAATGTTCTCCAGAAACGGCATGCCATTGATCTTTAACCACCGAGGCTAGAAGACTAGAGTGATGGTTCCAGGTGGACACTATATGGTAGTGACAGCAACACTATGTAGTATTTTTTGTTTGTGTATAAAAAAGACTTTTCTGGTAAGATTCGCGGGAGAATGGGAAGAGTGGATCCTGGTATCTTGCTCCTGTGTTGGAAGCATACCGTTGCTGTTGCTGTTAGGAGTTGCTTACGAAGGGAAAAGGACGGGGGTTGGGCTGCTTTCTCTCTCCCACACTCCCACAGGCACGGAGAGGAAATAAGGCCCGCACAAACCACCGCCCCCTTATTGGAATGCTCTGCATTGTTCGCCGCCCAAAAAAAAAAAAAAAAAAAAAAAGGCATCTCTTCTTTCTCTTCATCCACCTCATCGCCGCGCATTCACCCTTGTTTTCAACAGCCGAGTCATCCATCGCGCCAATTCGCTATTTTTTTTTTTCTTTGGTTCACATTTGATTGCAACAGGACGACACTATGAGCCAGTCACCGTCATCACCACCGCATCCGCACCATAGTCCTGTGCTCTCAGCCATGCCTGTCAAAGGAATCCTCAAACGCCCAGCCAGTTCACAGCCATTGGACGAGCGTACTCCTCGGTATGGAATAGAGTAGAAAGACATGTCGTCATGACAGGCAAAGAAGAATATCAAGCAGCTAGCCTTGCGAAAAGAATATGGGACAGAGGAGAGGGGACAGAAAAAAAAAAAGAGGCACTTGGAACGTCTTTTTTTTTTTTGGTGGGTAAAAAGATAGTATACTCACCCGTCTTCTCGAACTCTGTTTCTGTGTTGTCTAGCCTCAAGTGGGACGAAGAAAACCTTTCAATCACGGAGGCGCAAAAGGACTCGACAATGAAGATTGACGAACCCAGGACGCCATATGTTCACTACAACCCAGATCTAGACATGGATGATGACGGTATGTTTCCCCCCCCTACTTCCTCAAATTTTGAGAGCGCGTGCATCATGCACGCGTGCGGAGAGATTCGTTTGCATTGTGCCATGACCTTTTTTTTTTTTTTTTTTTAAGAGAGTGAAAAGAAGAGATGTCCCTTTTTCTCCCCTATCCTCTCTCTTGGTTGCTTCTTGATACTAATTGTACAATGACGACGTGGCATGCTGGATTTATGCGCACTAAATCTCTTTTCGTTTTAAGAGACTTTCACGTTGGATGAGTCCAAGAAGAAACAGGATGGATCATCTCCATTGACAGCTCATAGACAACCTGACGCCGATGACGATGGACCTACAGCGGAATGGGAGGACTCTGAGGACTCTGAAGACGAAGCAGAAGGGGATATCCATGAACGTGGTGTCGCCAATTCAGAAAGCAGTCTTGGGACGAGTCCCCGCAAGTCGAGTAAGTGGCCTTGGGAATGCTAGAATTGTATTTCTTTTGCTGCTAGGGGGAATTGAGTATCCAGCGCTGAGGGGAGAGCAATTGCAAGCCAGCCAGAAAGTGATGACTGACAAAGGAAATATCTGTATATTATATCTTTTGTTTTCTACATGATAGTTGACCATGAACAATTCGCAAAGATGCGTTCTCAGCATTACAATATGAAGGAGGCGCTCAAGATAGGACACGAGCTTGCAGAGCAGGAACTAAATAGGTTGGATAGCCCTGGGCCCGTGCCGCCGCTCCCTGCATTTGCGTTGCTATCAACAAAGTGCAATTCTAACACCACATCCGGTACTATTAGCACGACAGCGGCACCAGCATCCTCGTCGTCCTCGTCGTCACCATTGTCAAAGCCGGCATCTTCTGAGACGACGGCAAAGTCCTAGGGGAACCTCCTGAGGCAGCTCTGCTGGATAGAGGGTGGTCAGATCGGCAGAATCGGCAGGATCGGCATCTCGAAGATATAAAGAGTATCTTTTTTTTGCGCAGCGGTGGAATTTCGGGACGAGGAAGCCTGCTCTGGGATGCATGAGGAGGCTGTGGGTGAGTGGGTGGGTGGGTGCGAAGGAAGGAAGGCAGAACGAGGCTCGTGGGAAAGGCAAGACTGTAGATCAACGAGACCTCTGATCAAGACACCAACTGTGGGGCGGAGAAGAAGAAGAGAAAAAAATATTTAAGCACACGCATTAAAAAAAAAAAAAAAAATGATCTCAACTCTTGTTGCTGCGCTCTTTTGCATTTGTGTTCCTGACTCCTCTCACTCTCTCCTCTTCATTCTCCACTTTCTCATTCTTGCCTCCTGGCAGATCCTCTCTTGATCTTCCATTCTATCTTCCATTCTCTCATTCCTTGTGACCCGTCATTGCCAATGAACCGCCTCGTGCTCCTCAACCAGCTACATCGCCAGACTCAGCGGCATTTCATCTGCTCAAATGGCCCTTCCTTGACTTTGCATCGATTCAAAAGTGTCCGTGCATTCTCCACTTCCCTTGTCCGCCCCGCAGCAGCACCAGAAACTGCTACCACGTCGAACGGTGTTGACTCGGAAGGAGCAAAAGAGTCTCAGAGAGACCCCGCCGTTGCAGCCATCATCCATGAGAGAGCCGAGAAGCCCTTTAGGATGGCTGTGGTAGGCAGTGGTCCTGGTGGATTCTATACCGCCCATCGAATCCTAAAGCAGTTGCCTCGTTCAACCGTTGATATGTTTGAGGCGCTGCCTGTTCCTCACGGTCTGGTCCGCTTTGGAGTAGCCCCAGATCACCCAGAGGTCAAGGTGAGCAATCTCTCTTTCTTTCTTTCTCTTTCTTCTTCTCTCTCTCTCTCTCTCTCTCTCTCTCTCTCTCTCTCTTAACACTGCATTCGATCCGTTTATCTCTTGCATTGACCAAGTCAAATCTCTGTGTCCACCATGTTCATTCCAATGCTGCCTTCTAGAACGTCATGACTACGTTTGACGAGGTGGCCACGAACCCCAACTTTACCTTCATTGGCAACACAAGCGTTGGAACCTATACGACCCCTGACGCGCCCAAGGCTGATCTTGAGATCTCAGATCTTCGTCCTCACTATGATGCCATCTTGCTTGCGTATGGCGCCCATGAAGACCGACTCCTTGGTGTACCACATGAGCAGGATCTAAAGGGTATCATGGCTGCCAGAACCTTTGTCGGCTTTTACAACGGTCTGCCAAGTGAACAAGATCTTGACCCTGATCTGAGTCAAACAGATACTGCGGTTGTGATTGGTCAAGGCAACGTGGCCCTGGATGTGGCCAGAATCCTGTTGATGCCTCTGGAAGAGTTGAAAAAGACTGATCTGACAGACAAGATGGTCAAGGTCCTCGAGAAGAGTCGAGTGAAGCATGTTCATGTCATTGGACGTCGTGGACCGCTAGAGGTAACAAAATCGCGAAGAAGACTGATTGGAGGATTTTTTTTCCTCCCTCAAAACGAGTAGTAAAAAAAAAAGCTGTGTTAACATAAATACGGTGGGTTTTCATGAAATGGACACATATTAGGTTGCATTCACATCCAAAGAGCTCCGAGAGATGCTTCACTTGCCTGACACGTCTTTCTACATGGATAAAGATCTTCTGGCCTCCGAGTTGGAGCGTGCTGGCAAATCCCTGGATCGACCTCGGAAGCGACTGATGGGTCTATTGGAGAAGGGCGCCAAGGAATCTAAGCCAAACCAATCAAAGTCCTGGACACTTACATTCCTGCGCTCTCCACTTGGATTCCATGGAAACGATCAAGGGGTACTCAAGTCTATTGACCTTGGTATCAATCGTCTCGAAGGCGAGACTGGTAGCAGGAAGGCCGTCGACACGGGCGACAAGGAGACGTTGGATTGTGGACTTGCATTTAGGAGTATTGGATACAAGAGTGTGGGTATCCAGGGAGTTCCATTTGACGCTCGGAAGGGTGTTGTCCCGAACGAAGAGGGCAAGGTTGTCAATGCGGACAAAAATATTGTAGGTGAAAAAGTCTGGTGATCTTTAACATCTGCTTCCCGCCCTTTCTTCTCATCATTCTGTCCATAGGATAAACAATTCTTTCTAACTTTTACTCTTTTTAAATTGTCAAAATTAGGTGCCTGGAATGTATGTCTCTGGATGGCTGAAGCATGGGCCCATTGGTGTGATTGCATCAACCATGGCCGGTGCCTACGAGACTGCACACGCCATCATGGACGATTGGAACGATGGTGCACCGATGTTGAATGATCAAGCCAAGGAGACCGCATCTACAACTGAAGGAAAGGAAAGCAATGGCAACCGATCTAGCCCTGTCCTCGATTTGTTGAAGGCCAGAGGCCATAAGACCATTTCTTATCAGGATTGGAAGAAGATTGAACAGAAAGAGTTTGATTTGGGTGCCTCAGTAGGCAAGCCAAGAGAAAAGCTCTTGACGGTCGAGGAGATGTTGAAGGTCTTGGATTAAGGAAAAATGAACCTGATCCGAGCTCTTGGGCTCAGAGGACTCAGAAGCAGCACCGTTGCCGATCGCACCGTATAGCACCCATATAGATTTTTTTTCATGTTACATTAAATAGACATCCCCCACAAATACTCTGAACCAAGTATCAGAGCGTGTTCTTCTCCCCTGGATGGCATCCTGAGCTGCGTCCGAGACAATAGTCGACAAGGATGTTGCGTCAATCAAGTCAAAGGGATAAAGTATATGTCCTGATTATCTTGTACCTCTTTCTTACTCCCAGTGGGTACTTTGCTGCTTGATAACAGTCTCCGTATCATCTATAGTGTACCTTGAGAGAGTATCCCACGCCTGGCCAAATCTAGAAATGTGACGACATTCCCAAGATAGTGTTTTTAACACTTGAGCCGCCCGCAAAACGGCTATACGATCCCAGTGAAGGGAAAAGGAATGTCAGCGCTGTGCTTTTCTAGAGATGAGAAATCCCAATCACGGAGATAGACCACCTCAAATGCAGGGAGTACTAATACGCTAGCAATGGTATTGACCAAGACAGTGCCCGGGATCAGTTACTCTGAGATGCACCCGACTCTAGGCATGAATGTACCTGGTCAAAGGGCACAGTTACTAGCTCTCTAGGAGAAAAGAGGCAATGCGGCTTTTCACTATAGTCAAAGTAGAGTGGTTGGGGAGTAACTTACTCAAGACTGGGTGATGAAAAGGGACAAAGAGCAGATGGCTCGACGGTGTGTAAGAATGACCAGCATCTTGCTAGTCTCAGAGCCCTTGCTAGTCATGTCCCCATTCTCTAACCTATTCCAGAGGATGAGTCCAAGTGTAAACACCGTTGCCAGCAGCTTAGGAGCAACAAGACCTTCTTTATAGCTCCAAGTCAAGGGCCCTTTTTTAATCTATCTATGGGAGATATGCCGATACTCGTCTCTTAGACAGGATCCTATTGAGCTTGATCTTTAAACCAGGTCCATTCCAAGGAATGTATCCTTCTCCTGTTGTGCTATTGGGTCGAGAAGAGAAAAAGAAATTTCAGTTCATTACGCGAAAAACGGCTGTGGTCTACGTCAAAGGCCAAGATCGTTTGGAGTTGTCACCCTTTTCCAACGTTTCCAAAATCTGCTCTCACGACTTGCTGATCAAGTTTCAAGAAGGGAAGAGGCTCAACGCTCTTCGGCTAGAAGTGCGCTCCCACCATCCTCGGTCCTATTTGTGCGCAACATAGCATTTCTGGAGTTGCTTTCAAGACCAATTCACATCTACCTTGGGGTGTTGAACCAGGTCCAAGAATAAAGTCAAAAGGCTCTTTCTACATCTGTCCTCAGTTCTCTTTTTGCCTCAGCAGCTTTTTACTCAGCAAATTGCTCGGTGGATCGGTGGATGGGGAGAGAGCTCGAGCTTCGCGCCATCAAAGAAACAAGGGGGGAGGGGAAAGCGAAAAAAAAGGAAACAGAGCCGTTGTATGATATCTCATTCTCCTTGCAGGTGCACAAACAGACTAGTCTATCATTATTGGCTTATTGGCCAGAGTCGTTTGCCAACCCCAATGCGACTTTTTGTTTTTGTTTTTTGTTTTTTGTATCGTGGCGCCCTCCTTTATTCTGCAGAACCGCATCTTTGCCTCGGGCCGAATTGCCTCACTTGACAAGCTCTCTCCTTGTTGAAGTATGTAGTCGAAGGATGTCTACCCCTTGAAAACATATTTTCCTCTCCTGGAAAAGAGGCTCATCTTTGCCTCCTTCCCGTTTACTTGTTACCACGATGTCCATTCCAATGGCCCCACTCTTCACTGGGTTACATTTTAGATAAATCAAGCGGATCGCTTGTTCTCCTTATTATCCCCATACTTTGAGGTAACCTAGCCGCTATTATAAAAACCGTGGCGAACGAAGGCCGTTGCCCGGTTGTTTAAATCATAGTGCCATTCAAAAACCACTTGTCGATCTGTTGCATTGGTCCTTCCATTTTGGCATAATGAAATCGGTAACAGCGTCCATCTTTCTGCTTCTCCTAGTATGGACAGTGAAATCCGAGCCATCCCCAAGTATCCATAGTGTATCCAGACATAATATTCCCGTGCAGGCCCTGCCATACATTCCACCTCCAAACATAGCCCCTGACGGAAAAGGGAATATAATCCCTGACTTTAGCCATGTGTAAGTTTTTCCAACCCCCCTTTTCTCTCTGCTCCTGACACTTGAACGGTAATGCAATTTGCAATTCTAGCGCGCAGGCACAGCCCATCCATGACTGAACTTGTGTGTGCCATATACATTATCCCAATCAACATAGTGGATACCGGGAAGGTGCTGTTCCTCTTCCAGTAGTTCCTGTGAAAGTAGTGTTGGAACCCTCATTAGATCGTACCATCGACGACCGGCTGCGTATCCAGGATGCAATTGACAAAGTTGGCAATCTCCCATTGGAGTCGATGTTGTCCGGCGATGGCAAAACCCAGGTCCAAGTTCGGGGTGCAGTTCTTCTTAAAGCTGGAATTTATCGCGTCAACGGAACGCTTATTCTCAACAAGAGTGGTGTTGTTCTACGAGGAGAAGGCAACCAGGGCCCAGAAGGACCGGAAGGGTACGAGGGAATAGGGACCATCGTTGTGGCGACAGGCAAGTTCGTCCACGATTTTATTTACGTCAATGGATTACTTAGCTCCGATCAAGGCGCGCCAGAGAAGATCCTCACTAGTCGGGACTACCGCCAGGGAGGTGGTGAATCTGGAGGATCGACCGAGGAAATGCAGCCAAATAATTTCTATAGAAAGAAAATCAAGCGCCCTATACCACTGGCGGACGAATACGTCCCAGCAGGAAGCTTCCGTATCCCTGTCAAGGACATTACGCCTTTCAAGGAAGGGACCGAAGTTATTGTGGAACGGCTGGCAAAAAAAGCATGGATGGACATGATTGGAATGAGAAGGTTCCCAAACCAGCCAGGAAGACTCCCCAGAACTATCGGCTGGGAAACACCAAAGTATAATCTTCGGTTTGTTCGAAAAGTCGTTCGTGTGGAGAAAAAAGAGGTCATCAGTCATCTACCCGACCCTCTAGAGATGCCCACTCCCCCACCACCAACATTTCCTAGTCACCCGACCCTAAGTAATGTCAACAATGAAGATCCCGCCCAAAATAGGGTTCCCAAGCTGGTCCAGTCTACGGATCACATTCCAAGGAGGAGGAAACAGCCCAGTCGGCATCGACTATTAAAACGTCGCCTCATGGATCCAGACGGTTTCTTTGACAACTCGCAACTACCTCCAAGGAAGAGTTATCAGTACTCTGACGATGACAATTGGTCAGATACCTTTCCAGACGGCGACAGCAACTTTGGAGATGATTCAGACATTGATTCGCCAGACAAACCGGGAGAGGTAGCTAGAGGTGATCTCCCAAGGCTACCGGATGATCCGTCCTGGGTTCCTGGGTACCTGCACCTAAACATTCCAACGGTCATGGATATGGATCCAGAATATGGTCCTGGAGAAGTCTTTCCCTTTGAATACAAATTCCCCGTCCCATCTGATATCGGCGTCGAGAACATGGCTCTCTACTCTGTTTTCAATAGGGATACCACTAAATCTGGGACCGATCCACTCGAGGACGAGAATCATGCTTGGTTTGCAGTTGTTGTAGACCATTGTGAGCATTGTTGGGTAGCCGATATCCGAACAAGATATTTCGCATCTGGGGTCAACCTGGCTCCAGGATCCAAGCATGTGACCGTCCAAGACTGTGAAATCACTGAGGCGGTATCGAGAGCAATTGAAGGTGGTCGACGGTACATGTATCTGATCAAGGGTCAGATGGGACTTGTGAAACGATGTTTTGCCAGCGATGCTCGGCATGACTTTATTACTGGAACAATGACCCGTGGACCGAATGTTTACGTGGACTCGACTGGTATCCGGGCAAACAACGATGCTGGTCCTCATAGTAAGTCTTTTTTTTTTTTTTTTTCCTGGTTTTAGCCTTTCGCAAGCATCGAATGGCTAAAGGAATTTTCTACTTTGAAATCAATTTTCATTTAGATCGATGGAGTATGGGCACACTCTATGATAATGTCCATTCGAAAAAGCTCAATATCCGGAACCGTGGATGGATCGGGAGTGGTCAAGGATGGTGTGGCGTCTATCATGTCGTTTACCGATCCTCTACCGAACTCCCCGCTCAATTCCAATCACCCCCTGGAGGGACGAATTGGATCCTTGGGTTTCAAGGAACTTTAGGGAAACCATCCATTGAGTTTGAGGGCAAGGATGCTGAGATGATCAATATTGACTCGACAGCACCTAGATCACTCTACTGGGCACAACTTGTCAAGAGAATGGGTGGAACCGAGGATGTTGCTACACAGATCGAAGGATGGGTTGGGGTAGCGGGTAAGAACAAGTATCCGCCTAAAGGGTCTTATCCCAAGACTGACTAGAGAAAGAGGGTGGGGGTGGAAGGCGTTTTACAAAAGATACCCCCAGAGAGTCATAAAGAAACAAAAGGCTCCCGAGCCCAAAATTTTTAATTATTTATTTATTCATCCATTTTTGCAAGTGGAAATAACTCTGATCACCAGGAAAATCCCTTGAAAGAGATAGAGCTAGTCTTGCCCATTTATCCGCTGGGGAGGGGGAAGAAGAGGGCAAGAGAGTCTCTCGAACAGGCCTTGAAGAGAAGAAATGATAATTTGGCTGAAGCTTTGAGCCAGCTCTCATGTCTGCTAGGTCCAGGCGTTCGTTTTAAGGATTGAAATTTGAACGGATGAGGGTCAAAACTTTTGGATGGCCCTTTTCCAAGTCCAAAGCTCGTCTTCTAGTTGTTGTTGTTGTTTTTTATCCGCAGATGTGGGTAAGGGCAAATCGATGCGTGGCGGTCTGTATTTGCTCGGGTGTTAGAACGAAAAAAAAAAAAAAAAAAAAAAAAAAAAAAAGAGAGAGAGAGAGAGAGAGAGAGAGAGAAAGAAAAGATAGAAAGTTGAGAGAGTTTATATCAAGGAAACAGCATTTTTTTATCCTTTATTGGAGGGAGCGATACGGACATAGAAGAAAGGAAGGGAAAAGAAAGAGAGAAAAGAAGAAAAAGAAAAACAAGAAAGCGAGGAAAGCAAAGGAAAAGAAGAAAACGAAGAAAGCAAAAGAGATCAAAACAAAGAAGGGGGGATAAACCGGACAGGGATATTGCTATTGCTATTGCGAGCTGGTCTTTGATATAATTTTTTTTCAGCGGGATAAACTCGCCCTCCTTTAAGTAACAATACTGGATGCTGTTTCCAAATTATTGACGTCCGGTTTCCCCCATTTGTTCTTATCTGCCCTTAGTGGCAAATACGAGTGCCACACACGCATTCATTCGCGTTGACACTCCACTGGCAAGTGTATTCACAATCAGGGCGAGGTCCCGTGCAGCCGACTTGGGAGCATTGAAGGTGGGATAGACCCGAGCATGGACTCTGAGACTGAACAAGAGCGGCGACCGAGAGCAAGGCAGCGGCAAAGATATAGAACTTCATGGTAAAGTCTGGAGCGTTTTGTAAGTGAAAGAGAGATAGAAATAGATAGAGAAAGAATTTTAGTAACATAAGTTAAATATTGTATGCGATGGGATAAAAGTTCGATAGCTTAATAATACCAAGTCTCATTTACCTAGCTTCAAAGAGAGGGAGAAGGGTTTAAAGAGGTGAATGTTGCTGATGATGTTAGATGGCGTGTCGCTGTCGGGTCTCTTTTATAGACAGGATGGTCATTGTCTGCTTTCTATCATTCTAAGATCCAAAGCTTCTAAGCCAAAGCAGACAGCCCGACTATCTTACCAGTTTCCTCTACTCCTAAAAAAAAAAAGACACTAAAAGAGAGCTCCGCATGGCAAAGGCGACCCTCCCGATATGGAGTTGTGAAACCTCAGAAGTGAGGTGGAAGGTGGAAGAGGTTTGGACGTCCTGAACATCTTTGAAGCCCCCCATGTATCCGACATGTACTTCTCGGTATGCACAAGGGCTACAGCTTGCATCACAGAAAAAAAAAAGTTCACTTGACAAAGGACCTGTCAAAAGAATACATAGTAAATGTATGCGGAAGAACTAATAGTCCCGTCGTTCTACTTGGACTTTGGAAAGATGATATGGCTATTGTATCACTTTCTGGGTACCCTATGCATACCAATGCATCAGTCGGCCAGAATTCCAGGACATCTGCAACTCAATTGGCCATTCTTGTGAGAAAATGTACATCACATGCCATAGACTTTAGGGAAAAAAGAAAAGAAAAAGGAAAGAAGAGGCGTCATGCTACAGAAAACAGGAATTGCACACGCGTATTTTTATTGCCTACGCGGAGTAAAATCTAGCGTCGAGGAGGGAGTGGGTGTGGGTAATGCCGAAAAATAAAGTATACGATGGTGGACTACTGATCTAGGCGCTGGCAGCATTGAGGGCGCTACCCTTTCTAAACCATTCGATCTGATCCTTGCTCATGGTATGAAGAGCCTTGATCTCGTATTTCTCACCATTAGGTCGTCGCATGACCAACGAAATCTCGCCTCCTTCGGGAGTATCATTCTTTCCTGGACGACCGGCGACAAGGTCCGCTACTCCAATTGTGGTTTCGATCACATCACCTCCATGGACATTCTCCCAGTCTGCGGGGTCGGCAAAAGTCAGGGGCAGCACACCTTGTTTTTTCAAGTTGGTCTGGTGAATGCGGGCAAAGGAGCGAGCTAGAATGAGGGGGCATCCGAGATACCTCACTTGAAGCGCAGCATGCTCACGAGCTGATCCTTCACCATAGTTGTGCTATCAGGAAGACGGGGGGAGAGGGGAAGTAAAAAAGCGAGTATCAGTATCAATGCCAAAGCAAGCGACACGAGAGCGATCTTTCCAGAGCATAGGCTCATTCAAACATTCCGTGAGATACATACATCTGTAACAACAATCCATGGCTTTCCTTTTGCCTGATAGTCGCGCGCAACTTCGTGGATAGCTCCTTCCTGACCAGTGAATACGTTGGTCACGACGTTCACCTTTTCGTTGTCGGCATTCAAAGCTCCATTCAATGTGTTGTTGGAGATGTTTTCCAGATGACCCTTGTACTTGAGCCAAGGACCTGCTGCGCTAATGTGATCCGTCGTACATTTGCCCTTGACCTTGACTAGGACTTGAAGTTCAGAAAATTCGCCCTCGGGACCGGGTCCGAATGGCTCAAGGACCTGCAGACGAGTCGACTTAGGATCAACATTGATCTCAATCGAGGGGTTGGGCTCACTGACATCTGGAGGAGTATATGATAGGTTACCGGGCGTGAAGCCGTTCTGAGGAAGGTTGTCACCAAAGGGGGGCTGCAGCATAAACTCCTTTCCATTGGCATCGACGAGTGGGTCTGTAAGGGGATTGAATGTCAGCCTTCCAGAAAGTGACATAGCTGTGACTAACTACAGGTTTAGAAAAGAATATTGTACAAGAAAAGGTATTTTTCTATGAGTATTCTGCTAGTAGATGACGCGTGAATCTAGCTAAGAATGGAGAGCAAAACATCCTCACTTACCTCTGGGGAAGTCAAAAAGTTCATCGTTGTTGCATTTCCATCATTGCGGTTCTTAAAGTTGCGGTTGAACGAGGTCAAAATGGCGTTCTCCTCCTTTCCATTCAAGTCGTCGCGTGTCCACTACACAGTCAAGAAAAAGGCCTGTTTAGGAGATGGTTGAAAGAGGAGAAGAGGCACTCAACAGCTCAGAGGAGTCTCAAATGTCTTACCTGACCGATGCATGGTCCGCATGCATTCGCAAGAACGACTCCTCCAACCTTCTCCAGGACTGAGGTCTGTCCATCCCTCTCGATTGTGGCGCGGATCTGTTCTGAGCCAGGAGTAATGAAGAATCCTGCTTTCGACTTGATACCCTTTTCAACGGCCTGTCTTGCGAGACTGGTGACACGATCCATATCCTCGTAACTGCTGTTGGTGCAGCTTCCGATCAAACCAGCCTTGACCTCGTCCTTCCAACCATTCTGTTTAACAACGTCAGCAAACTTTGACAGAGGAGTGGCCAGATCGGGGGTAAATGGTCCGTTGATGTGGGGCTCCAGCTTTGAGAGGTCAACCTCAATGATCTTGTCATAAACAGCACCCTCATCGGCTCTCAAGAACTGGGCATTCCTGTGAGCAGCCTCAGCAACAGGACCACGTCCAGTGGCATGGAGATATGCCGACATACTAGGAACAAAAGGGAAGAGGGAGGTCGTTGCGCCAACTTCCGCACCCATGTTACAGATCGTGCCCATTCCTGTGCATGAAAGCGTCTCAATTCCAGGTCCAAAGTACTCAACGATGTGACCCGTTCCTCCCTACGATGTCATGATAGGAATCAATGTGAGTATTTTCAGATCAGATATACTGTAGGACATGTGCTGCTCCAATTTTGGAGGGAGAAAAAAAAAACTTACCCGAACTGTCAGTTTTCCGGCAAGGTGCAAGATCACGTCCTTTGGAGAAGTCCATCCGTTCAGTTTGCCAGTCAGCTTGACACCGATCACTTCTGGGGCTTTGAGTTCCCATGGAATGTTAGCCATCGCATCGACTGCATCTGCTCCTCCGACACCGATCGCAATCGCACCCAGACCACCTGCATTTGGAGTATGGCTGTCGGTACCAAGCATCAATAGACCCGGAGCTGCATAGTTCTCGAGCACGATCTGATGAATGATACCACTGCCGGGTCTCCAGAACGACATGCCATACTTGGCTGCAGCGGACTCTAAAAAGTTGAAGATCTCCTTGTTGTTCTCGATCGAGTTGACAAGATCTTTCTCTGCACCAACATGACCCACAATCAAATGATCGCAGTGGATAGAGGAAGGTACAGCAGTTGTAGGCATGCCAGCAAGCATGAACTGCAGAATAGCCATCTGGGCCGAGGCATCTATAAATGATAGATAGGTGAAAGTATAGAGCGACAGTGTCAGGAATGATTTTTTTTTTTTAAAAAAAAAGTATTCTCAGTCAATCTTTGCGCAGGCTTGATATCGCTTGATTATAGTAAAAGGTCATTACCTTGCATTGCAACACGGTCTGAACCATTGGAGACGATGGAAAGATGGATCAAGAGAGGGATATCAAACAGTGCAGTAGACAGGATCTGATGGTTAGTTTGCTGGCATTGACTATTACTCCCCTCTTTCGTTATCGTATCTGCACAAGATGATCTGACCACCAATCAATCTTTTCGCTCTCCGAGATTCAAAGCACGAGCTTAAAAAAAAAAAAGGGCACAGAGGGGCGCCTCCACAGCGCCGAGTATTTCATAGTCACACTCCCCTCTTCACTCAAAGATGAGTCTGCATTGCTGGGGAGGCCCCAGAAGAAAAGGTGATGGCTATTACCTGGAGAAAGCTTCAGATATGTCTGTCCACGGATCGGCTTGGTATCTTCGGGCTCAGCCAAGTGCGAGTAGAGAATCTTTTCGGACAATGTCATGGGACGATGATCCAGAACTCGCCTCACCTTTTCCAGATTCGACACGAGTTTGGTATATGGGGGTGTTATCCGTGTGCAGTTCTTGACTCCGACAGCCGGCGATCCTGATGGTGAGGACGAGACGGTGGCTAGTGATCTCCATGGGTGCGCCAAATGGCTCCTGGCAGTAGTCCTGGCCAAAGGCTGCAATGGAGAAAGAAGTAGGCGTTGTAGCAACAAAGCAAGTAGAATGGCACCAGTGGTGAGTATGGACAATAGGAGGAGGAGCCAGAAGATGAAATGGGTTCCCGTTTCATTCTTTGTTCTCTTGCAGGTCCGATGAATCCTTTTGTAGCAGTAATCTCTTGTACCTTAAGGAATGACATTGTTGTGTAGGATGAAGAAAGACCGAGAGGTAAAAGGCGAAGGGGAAAAAAAAAGAAAGTCCGGGGTTCAAAATTCCTGATTCACAGCAGGTTATATTGATGAGGAAAAGTAGAGAGGAGAGGAAAGTGGAAAGAGAAAAGTGGAGGACGATGATAAAGAGAACACAAAGAGAGGAAACAATGCCGAGGGAGGAGGAGGAGAACTGCCGGACCACGATGCCCATTTTTAACCTCCTGTGAAGGAGGGATCGTGACTGACAATTCGGACGGCTCGCCCGCGTGTATCAAAGATGAGTGATTGCGATCTCGTTTTGTCCAGTTCCCCACACTCTTGTGCAGATAATCAAACGCAGCATTTTTTTTATAGGTTGTTGTAGTGCTCGGCAAAAAGCTGCCATATCTTTTGAGTGACAGAGATCCTAGGCTTCAGAGCTCTTTGAGCGTGTTACATCCTGGCACATTTTCATAATTGGATAGCATCACACTGTCGTATTACAACCTGCTCTAGTTTTTCTCTTTACTCTCCTTCTCTTCATACTCCCCCCTTTCCCTTCCACATAATTATTCTCTCACGCATTCAATGGGCTAGATCAATTGATATTAACCTGGAGCATGAAAAAAAATAAAATAAAAGGAAGCATTGATTGTAGAGTTTTTGAACTAGTATTTTAATGGGGCTTTTCTCAGGCCGAGGTGACAAGAATCGCAAGCGGTCCCTGTGCTAACACGACCATGTTCCCTTGCACATCCTGATTAAAATCGCTTAGTTCTTGGTGGACTCGGGGTTAACGTTCATCTATAACAAGCGAAGCAGAGTATGTTACAAGATTAGAATTTGATCCAAGCTCAAAGAACAACCATACTCAGGAGAGAGAAATAAAAGACAAATTATGATAACTTACGCGGCGCTTGCCACCTGGAGCGTTGGTGATGTTAGCGAATCTGCGCTTGTAGGTATCGCGCTTCTTGGCACGACCTAGAAGGAAAAAAAAGACGATAGGGCTGAGTTAACCTCAAGAACAAAATAGGGATATCAAGCAACATAACAACAGGTTTTGAAGGAATGGTCCAAAAAAAAAAAAAGGGCAGTGCCGAGAAAATAATAACATACCAGTGAGCTTCTTCTTCTTCTCCTGCTTGGCAACCTTGGGGGTTTGCGACTTGACCTTACCGGCACGAGCCAGGGAACCGTGGACTTTACCCTATTTTTTTTTTTTTAAAAAAAAAGGAGAGCGTGTTAAAAAAAAATGCCATCTTATTATTTTCAAGTTGACAAGTTCCTGTCTAGCATCGTATGGATTGCTGCGGTTGTTGCCAAAAAAAAAGAGTGGTATGGTGGCATGTCGAAGGATTGGAGATCAAACTTTTGGGCGATCGCTTCCACAAAAGCATCCTGCCTAAAAGTTCAGAGTAATGATCCTCCGATGCACTGAGAATCAGCCCAGATGAGATCCCTCCTTGCATGGATGGACTTGAGACTCAATGGGACTGATGATGCTCTCCTGCAAATGGAAGCTTGTTTTGCATTGGCGAAGGGTGTTGCGATCAAGAATCAAGAGCTCTTAAAAAGTGGTGCAGGTTTCTCCATTGACTGTGTCGAGTAGAAAAATGAGCGATCCCATCGATTCGAGAAGGGAAAAAAAAAAGGTAAAAAAGAACATCCTGATCAGGTCAAGTGCGAAAAAGAGTTGGCGGCTCCAAATGAATGATCCCAATATTCCAGTCTATTGAATGACGATCTAGTGCGCCATGGTGTCTTTGATGTTGAGAAAGAAGTTGAGGCGACACTCAGAGCTGTCCTGTTGTTGGATGGTTTGATATGTCGATCGATGGATAGGTCCCATAATCCATTCGAGCACCTAATGCTTCAAAACTGCCTCCTATCACTTGCCATATTGAAATGTGATGTAAGAGGAGGAAAAAATTGGTCCCCGTCCCGTCTGGTCTAATATCTCAGAAGCCCTGTGGCTTGCCCTCCCTCCCTCTCTCACATTTCACGTGAGCTGATTCCCTTGGGCGGACGGTCAACTCGAACTTTGACATTCCCCTTTCGTTGCATCAACTTTCTCCCTCACGTTTCTACAACACCTTGCGCGATTCCTCTATAACGATGAGCAAGGAAACTCGGAAGGGAAAGGCTGCGGCACCTGAAAGGAGCCTTCCAGGTACGCGCGAATTCATGAAAAGATGTTTTCCATTACGCATTTCTCTGCTAGGAAGCTTTGACTGACTAACACCATCTTTTGGACGGGCCTTTTTTCCCCCCTCTTTTCTTTTGGGTTGGTTGCTTGAATAGACTTGATCCCGCTTGGTAAACGCGCCATGTCTACACTCTAATAAGCTTGGCTGCCATGTGTGTGCTTGGATCAGTATCTCATCAATCATTCTCGACTATTTTCTACTGGATATATCTAGGGAGGACACCGACTAGGCCTTTGAAGTCGTCATCAAAACTTGAAGGATCGCCCAAAAGCTCGACGACGTTATCCATAGAATCACCATATAATGCGACTGAGGCTCTACAGGATAACATTCCAATGCCTGCTGTGAAAAAGGCCCGGATAGGCTCGTCGTCCACTGGAAGTAATAGCGCTCCATCAACACCTCCTCGCGTCAAGTTTGAGGAGCCGCCTAGCAAATTAGGAGCACGAAAGACTCCTGCACAACAGCAACAACAGCAGCAACAGGAACTGCAGGCACGGCCAAAGAGTCTGTGGAGCTTTGCAAGGAATACTAAGCTCGAGCAGGATACCAGCTTGATCAACCCTCGTCAGGTGGATGAAGAAGGTATCACCATTCAAAAAAAAAAAAAAAAAAAAGCAACGTTGAGGGATGAACTCAATACTAAAGGCACAATCTTTCCACTATACGACCTAGTTCACAGTACATTTTCTCAGAGTTCATGGTCTGACCCACCACCCCTTCACCACATCCGAGTGGCGCTCCAATACCTCAAGTTCAATGCTCTCAAACCAGACCCTGTAATCACTAGTGGACTGCTCAGGCTTGCAAAGGCGATGCCGGACCTATTCAGGGAGCACACCATCTCGTCCATGATGATCCAAATGCTACGACCCGAGTTTACCCACAGTTTCAAAATCCGGACCAACGGCGCGGTTGTCTTTTTGGTGTGCGCTCTGCTCCATATTGCATGGGACGATATTGAAGACTGGCCCACGGATTTTGTCATGGCCTATCTTGAAGACGCACTCGGAGAGAGATCATGGTGTGCAATCGCAGAGACAAAACAATTTGTGGGCAACATCTTGACTGCATTCAGAATTGATGTAAGCTTACAGTTTTCTATCGTATCTACGTCCTACCACCTCAATTCGTCCGGATGGATATGTGACTAAGAGGCGTTTTGCTTTTTTTTTTTTTTTTTTTATAAATTTTATTTGTAGGATACTACGGACAGTGCAGCTGAGGAAAGATTTGATCCGGTTCGACTGGATGAAAAGAGTAGTACATCAGCAGTCATGGCAACAATCGATTTTCAACAATATACAGGCGATCTTTCATTACGCAAGCGATACAAGGATCAGTCAACAAGGAGCAACATCAAATTTTTCACATTACAAACCATGTGGGAACATTTACCAATGTGCCTAGGTGCCAGCGCTTTAGACGCTTCTGTTCGGAGTTTGATCAAAGTCATGATGATTACTTGTCGCTGGGTCGAAGTTCGCATGCGAGCCATGGGTTGCATGGAGTGTAAGTTGAACGAGCCATGCTCTAAACGCTGTCTTATCCGACTCATTTCAATCCAACTTCCATAAACTTAATTTGCCTTTCTCTTTCTGGTTCTCCTGATCTCCTGTTTAGTCTGGCTTGGAAGCTTTATGAAGAGTGCCAAACCTTTACTCCGGGTAGTCTTGCGCCATATCAGCTCTCAGGAGACACTTGTTCCAGAAGATCTCGAAACATGGACAATGCTATTGGATTTCAGATACAAAGGCAGGAGTCACCAGGTCGAGGCCGTAAAAGAGGAACTTCGCGTTGCTTTCTTGGGACTTTCCGGTCAAATCTTGATCCGTTCAGGACTGAAGCATATTATGGCTATGGAATTGAATCCCAATGAATTGAAGAACCCATACCACATGGATCTGATGGAACTTTTACTCCAAGGGATTTCTGAAAAGCCAGCTGTCGTTTTTGGACAGCTGATCCGAGGATATGTAGTAGAGTCTGCCATTCAAATGACAGGCACAGTCATCAGTCCTCCACTGGCACCTGTCGTTCTGGTGGTGAAGAGATGGATCCGTCACCTTGGGAAGCGGAGCACTGGTTGGAATGCGGATGTGATCATTGGACTCTTACAAGAAGGTCCTCATTTCCAGGAACTTGCCCAAAAGCAAGAGCAGCATCCAGGACCTGCTGGACGAAATCCTTCCGCTATCTGGCTTCAAATGATGACAGAAATCATTTGTAGTGTCATGTTAGCAGCAGCGATCGATGCCAAGGAGCCCGAGGAAGTCAAGATGAGCAAGTTTTCTATTTCTCATGCACATGCATTTGTGCTCCAGTGGATCCTTGCTATGATTGAACAAAATGATGCAGCAGATAATGAGACATGCAAGACGCCTTTTGGAATCGTTCCATTGGATGTTGTTCGTATCTGTATCGGAAGGATCCTCTACCTTGATCCGCCCCAGTCGTATGCTTTGGATTCGGTAAATATTTATTTTTGAGAACTCGGTAGTCGGTCCAGGACACTGGTGAGTACATTTTTTATACTCACCTATTCACGCTACCTATTGATCCATTTCAAAACCTAGACCTCTCAAGAGTTTGATACAGCATTGATCTTTCGTGTGATTGAGAATGGCCTACCGCTCACGGAACAAGGTCTGACGGCGCTCTTGGAAATTCGATTGCCTCCAAAGATGCTTCTGGCAATTGTTGGCGATTATATTTCGCGTGCCACAGATCTCTCTCGCTTGGTAAGCAACTCCTCCACTCCTCTTTTCTTCTTCACAATTCCGAATGAGCGCCCATTAACCCACTCATGCCTAAAAAAAAAAATAACAACGCTCTTTTCTTGCATTGCATCGGTAATAGTATCCGGACAGTGCTGTTGTAAAGAACCCCAGTGTGATTGTAAAGATTTTTGACTTGGCTCGATTCCATGAGTCTAACAACAGTCAGGTACTGCAGCTGTCCAACGATATCCCATTGGCATGGACGCAAGCCTTTTGGACATGTGCGCTCATCGTGGTTATGCTGGCATGCTGCAATCCAAGGTAGGCAATAGCGATTACCTTTTTTTTTTTTTTTTTTTTTTTTTTTTTTTAATAACTTAAGCAGCGACCATACTCGAATGAATCACTAAAAACATCGCCTTGACTACTCTTTCAATTGTCAGGATCCTTGCCTTGGTTGTATGGGATTCAATGCCGGTCATTCGAGCACTTTTGGAGATGTGTATCTCTCAGCACTACACCTTTCCTCCTCCAAACTATACCTCTCGATCGGAACCCCTCACCGCAGAAAGGCTTGTGCGTCAAGGTTTGATGGCAGAACAAAAGGATAGGGAAACCGTTCTCGCATGGGAGTACGAATCCTTGAAAATTCAGGGCAAATGGGATCAGAACCAGGGCAACACTCTTAGCGCAGACGACAGCGAATATGTCGGATGGCTGATGAAACTCGACTTTGGTGCATCGCAGCCTGCGCGTGCTCCACCACCAGAAGTTCTACAGCAACTTCGAGGTATGAACGAACGGTTTGGGCTTGGAATGAAACTGGCCAGTTCTCGGGACCCAGACTACCTTGGAAGGATGGTTGGCAGCAATGATGATGCTACATGGGTGGACAGGCTATTGAGGGATGTTCCTGAAATTCTGAACGCCCTGCCTGCATCCACTCTTTGCGCGAGATACTGTCGGTCAATTTTACTCTCGGCAACAGCCACAGATGGGGTGGATAAAATTGGAAAAGCGGGGGCTTCGAATATTGGCCAAGTCGATACCAATGTGAAAAAGAAGCTTGTCAAGTACCTTGAGAATGTCATGGATTCCAATTCTATGACGATGTCCATGTTTGATAACCAAGAAGGTTCCTCGCGCTTTCAAGAGGCTCGAGACATCTTTGAGTACTTTTTAGTTCGGCTTGGATCAGGAACACCCAAGAATCTGTCCGAGGGATCATTGTCAGACGCTGGCGTCCCTACAAGATCCGAGTTGTCTCTTGTTTCTCCCGAAACCATTCGGGATACGAAACATGCTATGGAGTCGCTCTTTCAAAGTAGTGGCGAGTCTCTCCGGTGGCCTCAAGTTTTGTTGCAGACAGTGACCAGGACTCCTGGAACAGGATTTGTTTGGAAGACGATGCAATGGCTAGGGGCCATGTTGACTGTGGAGGATGATATTAAATGGATTGCCAATTGCCTCGAGTTCCTGCTCAAGGTGGAGGGCGAAGAAGAGGACAGGATTGTTGAACAGAGTTTGCTGACGACCGCAGATCTCTTCTTGGCCCGACCCTTGGTCTGGGAATGGATTGTCCGAGAGAAAGAGACTCTTTTGGGATTACTCTCGAAGCGGGTCAGCCTTTATGTTGCTAAAGCGGACAATGCAATGGAAGAGTTGACTCAGACCCATATTCCCGGAATGCGACCTACCGAGACCAAGGTCCAGGTGCCTCTTTCTGGTGGATTTGTCATGAACACATATCCTGAGATTATTCGATTGATACTTATGGCTCTTACTGCTGATGACTCGGCTAAGCAAGGTAATTATGTCCGCCTATCTACACATGTCCCATGTGTAGTACAATCGCCTAGGACTGATGATAGCCTCTTGAATGTTGCACTTTTTCTTAGATGGATCCACCTGGAGCCGTCTTTTTACGCCTCGCTCTTCTTCAGATACTCTTCACGAAGATGATTCTCCAAAGCGACTAATGGATGGTCAGCCACTGTTGAAGAGCGAGCGACTTCTCAAGAATGATCTAGAGTGGCGAATCTGGCTGGCGATAGCCAGTCGGGAGCCCAGTCTGACCCGAGTAGCATTGGATGGATTGAATTTTGTGCAACTCCTCCAGGTCGCACAGACTTCGTTTGGAATTGATGTCAAAGCGGCTCAAATTGTTCACCAACTTTTGTTGGTGGCTATCGAGGATGAAAAGAATCAGCCTATTCCAACTGCCCGGCCAGATGCTGTCAATGCATACCCGTAAGCGACCCCCTCTCTCTTTTTTTTTTTTTTTTTTTTTTTTTGTAACTATGGGAAAGCTTTCAAGTCCTTTCCCCCATCTCATCTCAAATGTCACTCTTTTTTATATTACTGATCTACTTAGAGCTGACATCGCTTCTCGAGTATTATGCTGACCATGGTGGTCAAGCGAGTGCTCAAGCGTTAGTGGCCTTGAAGGCATGGCTTGCTCGTGATTCAATGACTCTCCCTACTACCTCTGTTGAAGATTCGACCATGGATCTGGCAAGTGATCAGTTCCTTCCTCCAAGAGCCCAACTTCCTAATTTTTTCCAATTAGCTGCCGAAGGAAGCAGGTCTCAATAGGGTCATACTCTTCTCTCTCTCTCTCTCTCTCTCTCTCTCTCTCTCTCTCTCTCTCTAGCATTAATTTTCTCGTTCTCTTTGTTTCTTTCACTCTCTCAAATCCTGCGATTTTACACACAGCACGCAAATGCGTAACTGTATTTTTAACGAGCACTACTACCTGTATAAACCAATACGATTTTTCTCTTTATTATTATTATTTTTTTTTTTTTTTTTTAAAAAAAATTATTTTTCTCTTTTTTTCATTCTTTTCTTTCTTTTTTTTCTGGTTGCAAGACAACAAAAGAGGAAAAATTGTTATACACCAAACATTATCCGATTACCGGATAGAGTGGAGGTCTCCACTATAAGAAAAAGAAAAAGAAAAAAAAATTATGCATTGCTCGAAAAAAAAAAAAAAAAAAAAAAAAATAAAATCATCTGCGACGGCGAGGTGACATGGATCGACTCAACGATCGGTTTCCTCGGCCTCCATTGAACCGACGACCACCACGATCCGAATAAGGGCTCCGACTACGAGAACGACTCCTGGACATTCGCCTTACTGGACTTCTGGATCGAGTTCTGGATCGAGGTCGAGGAGATCGGGATCGAGATCGACTCAAACTACGAGACCAGTTCCGTCGTCCTGCTGGGCCTCGACCCCTTGGACTACGATTCCGACTCCTGCTTCGAGATATGCTACGACGGGGTAAAGGGGATCGACTCCGACTGGAACTTCTACCACGGGCACGACCCCTACTACGACTCCTGGATCCATAGGGACTATAAGAA
The DNA here is from genome assembly GCA_011634665.1 of Mortierella sp. BCC40632. NCBI lineage: Eukaryota > Fungi > Mortierellomycota > Mortierellomycetes > Mortierellales > Mortierellaceae > Mortierella > Mortierella sp. BCC40632. Next base: position 2,218,798 of record WAEK01000002.1, read on the forward strand.
CGAGAACGCTTCCGACCTCGGATAGGGGATCTTGAAGGAGAACGAGGTCTTCGTCTGTTGGAAATTGGCGAACGACCTCGTCCATGTCCGATGGGACCACGTCCTGTGCCTAGAGGAGCTGCGTTGACGCCACGAGGGCGACGAGGTGGAGAAAGATCGTTCCTGCGAGGGGGTGGAGAGTAATTGCCTCTTCTGGGTGGCGCATATGTATTGATTCGACGAGGGGGCGAATAATGATCTAGAGAAAGCGGACAAAAAAAATAATAGTTAGATGACACTCGAAAAAAAAAAAAAAAAAAAAAAGACTGGTCTAAATCAATTCAGTAAAGACGAGAGCCGAGGGAAATGATGATGATGATGATGAAAATGAGTTTACCTTCGTTGCGACGACGAGGTGGGCTTCGGGGTCGTCCTCCACGGCGAGGGGGACTGAGGGGTCTGTTGCGTCCAAATCTCTCTGGTGCCGGGGCGGGAATAGGAGCCGCTGGTACGGATTTGATGACTTTTTTTGCAAATGACACTTCAAGAATCTCTCCATCCAGTTGGCCCTATTTTTTTTTTTTTTTTTTTTTTTAAAAAAAAAAAAAAAAAAAAAAAAAAAAAAAAAGAAGGGGTAATGATTTGGAAGGTAAACCCCGTTTGATCAGTCATCCAGACGAGTGTGGAATAATGGAGAGAAATACCACAATAAGAAGTAGTGACAGTAAAACCTTACCCCGTTCCATCCTTCCAATGCAACTAGAGCCTCATCTCTTGTCTCGAACTCGATGTCAGCATATCCCATATTGCTACGGACTAGAAAAAGGAAGAGGCGGGCTTCAAGATTAGAAAACGAAGGATAAAAAAAACAAGAGAGAAAGAGAGAGCCGCATTCTGCTGATCCCAAGACACCATATCGATTAAACATTACATCTGGGATTGATCGGGAAATTGATCAACTTGATTCTGCCGTATGAACTAAGGATTTCTCTGATATGAGCTTCGGTGACATTTTTCGTCAGGTTCTTTACAGAGATGGTCGATACAAGGGTCGCGTCCGAGTCAGAAGATCTCGAGTCTCGACGAGCCTGTTTTCGGACAGGTGAACGCGACCTCGATGCTGAACGAGGTCGGAGGTCGGATCTGGATCTAGATCTAGATCTCGTCATGGATCTGCCTCGAGTAGGGGTTGGTGATCTGGCGACATCCTTAGGTCTAGGTGAAGGTGTTCTCGAAAGCGAACGACCTCGAGAAGGTGACTGAGAGCGGGATCGAGACCGAGAGAGAGATCTGGAACGCGAACGCAGTCGAGGCTGAGAAGGCGAACGTGAACGAGAACGCGATTTAGGACTACGCGAACGCGAACGTGATCTTATTCTGGTATCTCGTCTTTGCTCTGTCGCCTCATGGGATCTGCGGCGGTCCTGTCCACTGCCTTCGTATGGAGACTGGTTGTAGTATGGCGTACGGTCTGCCGGAGAACGGGCAGGGCTGGGACTTCTCGAAGGCATAGTTTTCTTCTTCCTGTCCTAGAGAAATGAAATATAGAGTATGGACCCACAAGAAGGAGCAATCGTTCGTTGAGAGTCTAGTGAGTTGAGCTGGACTTTTGGTTTCAATGGAGGCTGCTCCGAGTAAAAGCGCTTTCGTCGCTGATTGTTGCTGTCGTCGAAATGTGGAGATCAAGCTCCTTACTTGAGTTTTCTGCTGCCCTTTCCTGTGGATGTCAAGGATGAAGTGATTCGCCTCCCGCCTCTCCCTGACAGAAATGCCTTTTAAAAAAAAAAAAAGTTAGAAGTGACGTTAAAGAAAACGGATATGGTGTAAAAGCTTCGGTCGCCTCTCACACTCTCCCCCTCCTCTCTCTCGGGGATGGTCCGTGATCGAAGAGGGAAAAAAAAAAAAAAAAAATTTGCTCAACCCCGCCAGCTACATTCGGCCTCGGTTCTTTTTGTCGGGCTGTTCTCTTTTTCTTTCTTTCTTTTGCCCGCCAACCTCCAACCGAAAAAAAAAAGAAGAAAAGGTGCCGCAGCAGCAGTATCGACATTCAGAATGAAGCTTGTCAAACAGCATATTGAAAAAGACCGATCGGGGTATGTCACCCTGATCCCCGAAGAGTTCGAGGACATGTGGCATGCTTACAACCTCATTCAGAAGCATGACCAACTTCGTGCACCAACTATTCGGTATGTTCACTCATGATACAAAGACTACGAAATGAAGCATGGGGTTGGAATGCTCTGGTACCTTTTTTTTTTCTTTTTTTTTTAAAAAAACAACAACAAAAAAACAAAAAGACTGGACACAACTACTCTTGGGAACACAAAATCTTACTACTCGCCTTCTTTTTTTTTTTTTTTTTTTTTTTTTGCAGACGCATCCAGACAGAGAGCTCAACAGGATCTGTAGACAGTCAAAGAGTAAGATTGACGCTTAATATCTCGATCGACAATGTTGATTTCGATACCCAAGTCGGTATGCTCCGAATCAGTGGACGTGTCATTGCCGAGAACCCTTATGTTAAGGTACTGTTGCACTGTGCTATTGCCAGGAAGGGTGTGTAAGGGAGAGGGACACACTATGGATCAAGTCTGACTAACAAGCTATGAATATTTCCAAAACACCTCTTGTATCCTCATAGATGGGAACCTTCCACACGATTGAACTGGAAATGAACCGCAATTTTACACTTATCAAACCCGAGTGGGACGTTATCGCATTGGAAAGAGTTCAGGAGGCGTGCGACATTACAAAGAAGGCCGATGTTGCCGCAGTCGTCTGTGAGGAAGGAATCGCCAATGTCTGTCTTGTGACTTCTAGCATGACAATCATTCGTCAGCATATTGATTGCCCCATCCCAAGAAAACGTAGAGGCTCCGTCGCCAACTACGAGAAAGTATGTGTCACCACCATCACAAAAAAAAAAAAAAAAAAAAAAAGAAAGAAAAAAAGAAAGAAAGAAAAAGAGAGGAAAAGGAGAGACACGCTTACCCAATCCATTTCGTATGTCTTTTTTCAAAGAAAGTGAAAGCCCTGTTCTGTCTAACTGGATTTATCTTTGCCTTTTTACTAGGGAATGAAACGATTCTTTGAACAAATCTACCAAGCCATTCTAAGACATGTTGACTTTGACATTGTAAAATGTGTGATTATCGGAAGTCCAGGATTTGTCCGAGAGCAGGTCTATGACTTCATCTTTGCCGAGGCCACGGTAAAATTGCCTTCTTCTTCTGGACACTTTACTCAAATGCCACTGGAATCATTTCGTTGTCAGAGGAATACACTGGATATTGACCTGAGACTATCAACCCTATCACTCTCAACCCTCCCTTCCCCCTTTTTAGAGGACGGATAACAAGACAGTTCTTCATAATAAGAGCAAGTTTCTTGTGGTGCATACATCGAACGGACATAAGCAGGCGCTTCAGGAGGTGATGAACGACCCTGCTATCAAGACCAAACTTGCAGATACAAAGGCCGCACAGGAAGTTCAGGCGCTCGATCAGTTTTATGAAATGTTGAACATGGATCCCGACAGAGCCTACTATGGTTACAAGGATGTTGCCAAGGCAGCAGAGCAAGGAGCTATTGGAACGCTTCTGGTTACGGATGAACTCTTTAGAGCTGCTGAGGTGGACAAGCGCAAAAAGTATATTGAGTTGGTCGAAACAGCACGCGATTCAGGCGGAAAAGTTTTTGTATTCTCGAGTCTACATGTTTCTGGAGAGAGTAAGTCCCAATGACAATAGAGCTAAGAACAGCAACACCATCATCGCCATCACCATCAACAACAACAAAAAAAAAAAAAAAAAAAAAAAACATTACTAACGTAGGATTATCGCCTTTTGTTCTTTACTTTCTTCCCTTCTCTCTAGATTTGAACCAATTGACAGGAGTTGCTGCCATTCTTAATTTCCCACTACCTGATATGGATGACGAAGAAGAAGAGGCTGAGGAGGAAGAGGAGGAAGCTCTGCCAGTGAACTCGAACCATCTTGGAAACGAACTAGGTGCATAGTCATTTTGAAAGGAAGTCATATTATACCTCATGGGTAACCAGCATTTTCAAAAATATATCTTTCAAAAAGCTTGATTCCAGGGAGGTGAGGGGAGGGGAGGTTACTGAGGGCCACAAAGCCACCAGAGGCGAAATCGACATTGGATGCTCTTTCCCCATTGTCTCTTCATTCGAACTTCATTCCTTGACAAGTCCAGGAACCTATTCTTTTACTTTTTTTCTAAACCTGGAGAACAGCTTTAAAACTATATCATGGCCCCTGACCAGTCACAGACCCAGGCATTGGACTCGAACCAAGGAACGACAGAACTAGTTCCTTGGAAGTATTGTAACCCATTTGCCAACAACCGAAGTCCAGAACGACTGTTTGTCTTTCAAGGCGAATCCAGTAAGGAGGCGCCCCTCTCCATCCCTTTGTCCTTAGAACTCTTTATTTTTTTTTTTTTTTTCCTGACGCGACTGGCTTAGTATTGATCAGACAGAGACTAGATGAAAAAGTCACCATTGACCAAAATACCGGGAACGTTGTCTGGGACGGAGTATGTGAATTTGACAAAAAAAAAAAAGAAAGGAAGAAGGAAAGAAGGAAAGAGAGAACGACCTTTTGGAATCCTAATGAGAATTGCTTGTATTCGATTCCTTACACTGACAGATCGTTCCAATCAAAAAAAAAAAAAAAAATCCACCACTGTAATCATCTAGGCCTACTTAACAGCCAGGTACCTCGAGACGTCCTTGGCTCGTGATATCCGAGGAAAGACGTGTTTAGAACTAGGAGCTGGCACAGGTCTTGTCAGCATTGTCGCCTGGCTACTCGGTAATGACAAAGAATATCCTTTGTCTAGTTAAACCGCCACAAAAAAAAAGAATCATCGTTCCACAAATCCACTGATCACCATTTTTTCTTTTTTCCCTACACCCTCATTTAGGTGCCAGTTTTGTATTGGCCACCGACCTACCAGGTCCACATACGGAACATGTTTGTATGAACACTTCTACAAATACTTCCAAGATAGAGGAGGAGCGTTCCCGATTGATTGAAGAGAACAAACTCTTGGAGACAAAAAACGATGTCCAGAGTCGTTGGGAAAGAAAAAAGAACAAAAAGAGGTTGTTTCCACTAGAGAAAAGACATCTCCATGTGGAGTCTCTTGATTGGTAATCCCCCCTTTTTTTTCGTATTTTGATCGATGCGCAGGTGCTATTGTATCACTTGGGGGGTGAAGGCGAGAGGAGATTACGAAAGAAAAGTTACCAACTCGGGAGGACACCATACTAACGTTGCTCTCTCTCTCTCTCTCTCTCTCTCCTAAAGGACTAACCCAAAACTTCCAGAAGCGACTCCATTCCATGGTCCCTTCTCATTTATTCTCTGTTCAGAGATTTTGTATCTTCCTCATCTCCACCAAGCCCTTCTCGAGACCATTACACAGTTCTCGGACGAGTCTACGGTAGTGATCTTGCTTTGGAAGCAACGTGGATTGAACGAGGAGCAATTCTTGGAGATGGCTAGTCAACCCTCCACTGGATGGACGGTGGATCAGGTAACTATTTTTTTTTTTTTTTTTTGGTGGAATTCTCTCCTCTTTTCTATTCCAACAAGATCAACTAAACATCATTTTTTTTTTTTTTTTTTGGTACCTTTCATGGATACGAAGCTCGACAGGACTGTGTTGGACTCTGAGTTTCAGGAGCATCCATACTGCATCGCACAAATGCGACGTACAGCGCCCAATAGCAAAAAAAAAAAAAAAAAGAATCTCTTCTCAGTGCGCTTCCATTTTTTGGCACCCGCTCTTTTTTTCTTTTTCTTTTCTTCTTTCCTCTCTTTTCTTCATGGTCTTTCTTGTCGTCTATAAACGATCGAGTCAAGAATCCTAAATTCGACCTAAACGCTCAAGGAGTGGAGAGAGATGGCGCGGAAAGGTACCTTGCTGACGCCATTTTCTTTTGTACGCGGGAAAAACGACCGGCTGGGATCATTCTTTCGAACTGACTTGGAAAAATAAAATAAAAAAGGGACAAGTGTACAAAAAAAAAAAAAAAAAACATGCACCATGTAGGTTAGTCAGTAAGCGGTAGAGCGCAAAAAGAAAGAAAAGAAAAAAAGATTGTGATTCATAGCTTTGATGTGTTTGCAGGGGTATCTCTCCCTCTCTTTCTCTCTTTCTCCGGCTGGGATGGACGTTTTGTATGTTTTGCTTGTCCGCGAATGGGCGCTTGGAAGAAAACTGCCGAATTGGACAAATGCGCTGCGAAGCACGCACAGAGGGAGAGAGAGAGGAGACAGGTGTGTCTTGCACCGCAGCCAGAGGGTCGATGAGAGAGAGACAACGAGTGTGAGTAACCCTGCATGGGGTTGCAAGAGAGAGAGAGAGAGAGAGAGAAAAAAGAGCATACGCAGATCCGTAATTCTGCTCTCTTTTTTTTTTTCTCTCTCACCCTTTCTCACCCCAACTGGGACGCCTTTCTTTTATAAATGTCTCTTCGCCCCGTCGTCTCGTCTTTTTTCCAACAGTCTCTTCTTCGACGAGCAGCCAACAAGGTCTCATTCCTCTCCACATCGTCCATCCTTACCAAGGCCCACCTTCAAGACAAGCACAACACCACCAACACCAACACTACCGCCACTGCCATGACTGAAAAGGCTACCTTTGCCGCCGGATGCTTCTGGTAACCCTTTTTTTTTTTTTTTTTTTTTTTTTTTTCTCCATTCCATTTGTCATTGGATCCTTTATTTTATTTTATTTTTCATTCCTTAATGACTCGAGACGCATGAAAGACTCACCGAAATGATTCTTTCTTTTTCCCAATCTGCAGGGGAGTTGAAAAGGCGTTCCAACGTTTTTACAAGGATGAAAATATCCAGACTAGCGTCGGATACATTGGAGGCTCGGACAATGCCCCAACCTACAAAAAGGTAGAGCTCTCTTTCTTGCAAACAAAAAAAAAAAAAAAAAAAAAAAACTGCGCTCTTTTTCTCACCCACATTTTTTTTTTTTTTTTTCTTTTTTTCTCTCAAACTAGGTCTGCACAGGTCATACAGAGCATGCAGAGGCTCTTCAGATCATTTATACACCCAATGACAAGATCAATTATCCCAACTTGGTCGAGTTCTTTTACCGGATGCACGATCCCACGACGCTCAACTATCAAGGACCTGATCGTGGCACACAATACCGTTCTGCTATTTTCTATCATTCGCCAGAACAAGAGACCATCGCTCGACGGGTTACGGCGGAGGTGCAAGAGAAGCATTACAAGGGTAAAAAGATTGTGACGGAAATTGTCCCAGCTGGAACTTGGTATGATGCGGAAGACTATCATCAAAAGTATTTGGATAAGAATCCTGGTGGATATGAATGTCCTTCACACTTTTTGAGATGGTAAGATGAGAGTTTCTCTCTCTCTCTCTCTCTCTCTCTTTCTCTCGCTAGAGACAGAGAAAAAAGACCCTCTCTACTCCTTTGTCTTTTAATTCTGTCCAAATAAACCAATAAAAAAAAAAAAAAAAGAGTCCTTTATTGAAATCCTCTGACGATCATTCAGTGGCTCGATCCAAAAAGGTCGTGGGAGTATTTTTTTCTTTTCTTTTCTTTTCTTTTTTCTTTTCCTCTTTTTTGTATGAACACATCAGGAGTTTGATTTGAAGAAAAAGAATCCTGAAAAAAAATAAAAAAAAATAAAAATAAAAAGGACAAGAAAACGAGCAAGCAAGCGTGAGAGAGAGCGAGGGCGAGAGAGCGGGGTGAGGATAAGAGAAGAGAGAGGAGGGAATGAGAGAGAAAAAAAAAAAAAGACAATTCGTCCGACCGACAAGGATAGAAAAGGGATTGCGCACGCTTATGATTTCTTTATCTTTTTTGTTGTTGTTGTTGTTGTTGTTGTTGATAATTTCTTCTTTCATTTCTTTCCTTAACACTTTGAGCCCTGGGCCTTGGTGTTCAAGATAAGAGCAACAATCAATCCGTACAAAGCCAACACTTCTGCGAAAATGAGGACAAGAATCTATTATAAATCGATTTGAATCAAAGAAGAAAAAAGTCAGAATTCATGTAACAGGGATGGGATGGGTCTCGTTTCTGTGAAAAATTGAAACAAAACAAAAAATACTGACCATTCCTGTATAGAGACGGGGCTGCTGAGCAGAGGCACGGACACCGGCGTCACCAACAATACCGACAGCGAATCCGGCAGCCATACCGGCCAAACCGACACTGAGTCCGGCGCCCAATTGAATGAATCCCGCGTACAACGACATTTGTTGGTCAACTAGATAAGAGGTATAAATCCGATCCGAATAGCATTGTTGGGTCGTTTGTTAGTATTATAAAACAAAACAAAAACAAGGGGGGTCTGATCAATAGTCGCTAGATCCATGGTCTCAGAAGAAAGAAAGTGAGAGAGAGACTTACATCCGTTTCCAATTAGGACTGACACGACCAATCCGTAAATACCGATAATACCGGCCATAATAATGGGGACGACACCCTTCATGATCAAGTCAGGACGGAGGACACCCATGGAGGTGAGACCGACTCCGGACTTGGCAGTGCCATAGGCAGCACCGAAGCCTAATGAGAGAGAAAAAGATAAAGATCAATGTGATGGGAGAGGGGGGGGGGAAAGAAGGAACTCTGTTAGAACTTTTTTTGTTGCAATAAGAAAGGGAGGCAAGCAGAATGCTTATTCGTCCCAAGATTGATGACTCGACACAAGCTGTAGGACTCTAATGGCTTGCACTCCGACCCGTGCAGCTCAAAGCAGAGAGTGAATGCAGTTGGCGTCATAAGAACAGATAGGGAACAAGGGAGAAGAAGGGAGGACATATCTGCGGTGCGGTATGGGGTTGTCTCGATCAAGGGACTCTGAACTCGAGTAGCAGGGGGTAAGAGAAAGAGAGAGGAGTAGATGGCGACAAGAGACGATCGTCTCTCAGCAACCGGTAACAGGGTAAAAAAAAAAAGGATAGAAACCATGAAGCGCGCATGATTACACTAGCCTGAACAAGAGATAGGAGGTTCTACTCTTTCTCCCACCCCCATGATGGCCACAACGTTCAGGTCGCGGGTGAAGGGAAGAAAGGAGACAAAAACAATGCTGCTCACGTTTACTCCTTGGTTAGATGTCCCATGATACCCGATGATACCATGATACAGACCAACCCTTTTGGACACGCACTCGTACCCATACTCGCACATAACACCTGTTCCTACTCACTTTTTTTTTTTTTTTTGTTCGTTGACCTCTTTTCTTTTTGTTAAGTGCCAGGTGGTGTCTGGTCGACTTTTGGTCTGGTGAAGAGAAAGGGGGAGGGCGCGCGACTGCTCACCGCATACACGTTCCCGTGGAGGATAGAAAAAAAAAAAAAAAAAAAAAAAAAAAAGAATGGCATTGTCGGGGTGTATGGATGGGATAGAGGAAAGAGAAGAGAAACAGAGAGAGTAGGATCCAAAAAAAAAGGGCACTGATGGGTCGACAATGTCCAAACTTACAGCAGAAGACGATGGCACTGGTGGCACCCATGACTCCAAAGAATGGAGAGTATACGGGGCTAGAAGCATGACAGACAAATCAACAGAAAAAGAGAAAAGAAAAAAAAAAATGATGAAAAATGGAGAATGGACCATTTAGAGTGCATGAGTTAGCTATCAGGAACATATTTCGCCTTCATGTGCATAATAGAGAGCGGGAGGGGGGAGGGAGGGGAGCCTAGTCGTCGAGAGACAGGTGGAGAGAACAGAGGCGACAGGTTGGATCGATCCCAATGTTTAGAGGCATCCAGAGACCAACACAACCTTTCTCCTCAACGAGCTCCATGAGACGAGGAAGAATAAAGCTGGGCATTTTCTTCAGTCTGGTCGCGCGAAAAAAGAGGTGTCTTGACAGATGGATTTCGAACAAAATAGTCTATTTGCGCATTTCTCTTTGGGCAAAGGGTGATCTTGATCACGGCGGTGCGTGGTATCCTGGTTCTTACCAGTACTCGGTGGCAACAAGAGGGGCGGACATGGTCGATGTGAGAGGGTGGGTGGGTGGGGTCTATGGAGAGCTTGGGTGGGGAAGAGAGAGAGAAGAGCAAGAAATCTAGATGTCTAAGGGGGAGGAGTAGAGAAGAGGAGGAGAGAGAGTGAGAAAGTACGTCACATAGTAATCGGGGAGAGGGTCGACAGTGACGTTCCACACTAAATCCTAACAAGTGCCTAGCAAAGTCAGTTGCTCATATATCTTTGACACCGGGCAATGAAAAGTGTCAATCAATGTATCTGTGGATAGCTGCAGCAGCCAAACCAAGCATCCAAACCTACAGGATGTTTACCAAACGGGAGAACCATCTAGATGGCCAGCCTGACATCAACTCTCACACTGTCAAAACAAAAGCTGACTTCTTTTCCAGTAGCACCGGCATTGAACCTCCTCCCCAATCTTCCTTTTGACTCCCTGCGGACGAATTGTCTATTTAATCGAGTTGAGGTCTTTCGATCCCCTTTACCCCCTCTTCTTCTCTCCGAACATAGTAAATAGATCTACGTACACTAATCTCCACATAGGGGACTGCTCTAGATTATGCACACGCTAATGATGCATCTGTCTGAATGCCACAGAGTATGCTGCAGCGCAGGTCCCATACAAAATAAAAAAAAATAGCATTCGGTTATGCAGTTGGTTCATGGTATTGTACAAAAATGGAGGAGTGGCGCAACTCTTTCTATGCGATCTATGAATTCTTTTTGTGTGTATGCGTTGTTGTTGATTTTTTTTTTCTTTTCCCTTGTATGGTTGTTGTTTGTTGTTGTTTCGTTTGGGTCCATATCAAATTAGTAGCCAGCTAGGTCCCGGACAGAAAGCTCAGCTCTCAGCATGGTCAACTCTGCCTCAAGCGATGCGATATGACCCATGTTTCTGCTTTGCTCATCCAAACGTAGTCGTCTCTCCCTTTGTGCTGCCATCTCCAGATCCTTGATCCTTCCCAATGTCTCCATAGGCAACCCTGATGTGTTGCCTGCTCCTGCTCCTCCCACTTTCATCTTGTGGATCGTATTCCGAAGCTCATTGATCGTGTTCTTGAACCCCTCTCGCTCCTCTTCCATCAAGACAAGTCTTTCACGTTGCGATTCGAGCTCCAAGATAATATTCCGGAATTCGTCCGAATCCTCAAACGCAACCATCTCTTCAATCTTTCTCTCTTGATCCATCACCACAATCTCAAGCTCACGCTTGGCCTGGCGAAGACTCTTGAGCTCTGCTCTGTTCCAGGGATTATCCATCAAATTCTCATCCTGGTCCTCGTCTCCATCCTGGATTGGCAAGAGACCCGACAAGCTTCTCGTCCGATCTCGAGGAGGTGGGGCATGGCCATTCTTTTGTTGCATGGCCAAGAGCGCTGCCAGATCCTCAGCATCTGTCGCAGACCCATCCGCGTTCAGGCTGTTGATGCTCATCACCGAAGCACGTTTCTCCATCAAGAACTTCTCACGGGGCTCGGGTTCAGCCTTGCCCAAGGCCTTTTCAAAGTCCACTCTCTCTCCACGAGCGGCCTTTTCGAGCGCCGCTTGCATTTGTGCCGTCTTTACTTGTTGGGCCTCCAGCTCGGATTGTAGTTGCTTCACCAGCGCGTCCTTGTGGGCCAGTCGCACCTCCATATCCTTGGGGAATTCAGACACGGTTCCGTCCGATGATGTCTCGACCGTGGACCGAGCTCCAGGCGTCTCTGGTGTAGTGGTCTTGGAACTGATCGATTGAGATGTCAAGATAAGTTTGGTCAAGTGGTCGATACGCTCCTTGAGTGCAGTTCGGGCCAGACTCATCTCACTAATCTCTTCCTGATGCTTTTGACGCTCCTTTTCCAAAAGTTGCTCCATCTCGGCCTGCTGTTCCTTGCTGATGACTCCATTGGCACCCTCAGCTGCACCACTGTTGCCTGAGGCATCTTGTGAGGAGGTCACCATGAGTTGAGCCTTGAGTTCACTAATCTCACGTCGATACTTTTCGAGCAGTGCCTTGTCGTCCATCACCTGGTTCGTCTGTGCCCTCGTGACGACCTTCTTGACACGAGCAGCAAATTTAAGAGTATTGTTGGATTCCTCGACATTCAAAAAGGAGGGACTGATCGTGCAAATGACGGACACGCGAGCACTGCCGTTCAAGGAGGACTGCAAAATTCGTGTCAGCTTGGAATCACGATAAGGGATATGTGTGCCACTAGATGATAAACAACAAAGCTGTGTTAGTGGCTGATTTGAGTTCATTTTCTCTTTTTCTTTCTTTTCCCCTGAAAGTTGGAAATAGACAAAGGCCAACACCTACGCTTTGTCTTCTGTCAGCTTAGAGATGACAGTTCCAAGGGTCAAGAGCGACTTGTTGATAAATGCACCCTCTTTACGACGTTCCACATCCGTTGTCGCCTTTTCAGATCCTGCCAAATCAATCAAGTTCAATTGTGATACACGAACTGCCAAGGCAGACTTGGTTCCTGGAATGGGCTTCCGCAGCGTGGGGCTACCATTTGTGGAGGAACGGTCTCTGCTTTCGATCACCTATGTTTTACATTCATTAAGAAAAAAAAAAAAAAAAAAAAAAAAGATGGGTGTGAGCCCTTTTTTGTCGAGGTGGGGAGAGGAGGCGATGCTCAGCTCTCTCGAGCCCCATGCTATTTTCAGCGACCCATGCATCTCGGAAGAATCTCTTTGCCAATGGCATTAGTCTCTTATCTTACAATCTGAAAAATAGAATGCGACCGACTGCTGTGGGCATTGAAGTCTGTTGAGCTAACGTGGCGTTGGTCTTTTTGAAGGAGAGAAAGAGAGAGAGAGAGAGAAAAGCCCCGAGGATAGATTGTATGAGTTGAATGATTCTTTTCATAGATTTTGGTCCGCATCCGTTTCCGTGATTGACACTACTTACGATCGCCTCGCTCAATAATCCGCATAACTTGACTAGGCGTGGTGACAATTTCTTCTTTCAGTGGACTCACATAGACGCCTCTCTAGATGTCGAAACCATGGAAATGGAGAAACGTTTTCATTAGTCCAAACATCTCCAAGAATGCGCCTCCAACTTTTTTTTTTTTTTTTTTTTTGGAATACATTGAGCCCATTGAAGGGGTCAATGCTCACAAGAGCAATCGGGGGAGCCCTGGCTTTTTTTTTTTTTTTTCATCTCACTTACCCTCTTATCCTCATGAATCCTCAAATCGTTCGACTCTGGCGAAAGCAAATCCCGGATCGATTCATTATAAATCTCGAGATACGATACACGAAGCAAGAATTCACGATCGGGGTTCTCGCGGATATACTTGAAAATGTCTTCAATCGCCCGTGGCGTAATACCAGGCTGTTGTTCATTTCCGCTCTATAAAGGAAAGAAGAGGAAAATGAAAAAAAAGGGATCAGTCCCATGGACGACTTGCCGAGTGGCCATGCCAATGCTGGAACACACACACACAGAGAGAGAGAGAGAGAAAAAAAGGGTGCCACCAGGACGGTGTTCCAAAAAAGACTCAAAGCTACTTACCATAGTCTGTTGAACATTATGGGACGGGGAGTAGCCACACCAGAAGAATGGGAACCAAGGAATGTAAAGGGGTAGAAGAAGAAGAAGAAAAAGACAGTTAGAAGAACATCCCGGTCTTTGACACTTCTTCTTTTGTGTGGTTCCTGAACTTTGCAAGAGTCAATGGTCCCCCCCCCCTCCTCTTCCCCCTTGCAAGAAAAAGAAAAAGAAAAAGGACCCAACCCCCACCCCCTTCTTTCATCCCAATGTCAAATCCCGAATAGTTCCATTACATATGTCTTTCCTGAAGATGTCTGACCGTATGCAAAAACGGTTCCTAAAGTGAATCAAAACAACAACAACATCTAGATTAGGTCCCAGTGCTAGCAAGTACCTTTTTTTTCTTCTTTTGTTTGTTTATGTCGTAGGCAAAAAAAGACCAAAAAAAAAAAAAAAAAAGTGCGTGTGAGAGAGAGGACTTACCGTTGAAGCCTTCCATGGCAGATTGGACTAGGTTTTTGACACTTGTGTTGTAGATCTGTTCATTGTTGCTTCCCGTCATGGCATGATCTATGACGAAACCATTCATATCAAAGCGCCCACCAAAAGCAAGCGTCCCAGGTTGCGTCAAGATGAAGAAGAAAAAAAAAAGCAGTTAGAGTTCTTGCTCATTGTCTCCGCAGAAAGAAAGAAAAACACACACACACACACACACACACCAAACGAGACTCCCCCTCCCCACCAAGTCCCTCGCATGGACGTCCGTGGACTATTCTCTCTCTCTTTCCATCTACATCTCTTCTCTTACCATAGATGTACTCAACAGCGACACGGCGAGCACTGACGGCATAGTCATCCGTGTACGCAATCTTGGATTCGTCCAACACATCCCAAACATCGGTTGGTCCACCCGCAACACTGAGCTCGGACTTGCTAAAGGGTCGGATACGGACCGTCACCGTGACATTCTCGGTCTTGGGGAGATGTGAACCCGTCGTCGAAGCTACGAGAGTACTGGTGGTGGAAGAGGCTGGAGAAGGGACTCGGTCAGGACTCGAGACACTGGTCGGAACAGGGGAAACAAGATTCGTATGATGGTCCAGAGTCGCAAGGGGTGGAGGAACAGGTTTTGGGGTCGACGTTGGCGTGACGACTGCAGGGGTCTTGCGGAATCCATAACCAGAGGAAATGGCAGAGGTGGGCGAAGGTGAGAGCAAAGGAGAGTGCTTGGTGGCGGTTGCTTGTGGTTGCTGCAGTTGCTGCTGTTGAGGTTGCTGACGGGTAGCGACCCTGGACGGAGGCTGGAGAATGGAAGAGCGATTAGAAGACGAGCTTGGCGCGAGAATGCCCGATGTATTCTGGGCAGCCAGGGACGGGGACCCTGGGTGGTGGATCCCTAGTCGATCGGCAACCGACTTGAGCATTTGTGTGGACGATGGATGGGGGGTGAGGAAAAGTAGGAGACAGGGATGGTAAAGCGGCGGACAAGGGGGTGAGGGGGTGGGGTGAAGAAGGAGGAAGGTGGGGGGGAATGAAAGAGAGGAGGAGAAAGAGTAAAGTAGGAGGAGAGGATGATCCAGGAGAGGCGGGAAGGATGAAAGGGGAATCGGGAATGGGGATTGGGGGGATGGGATTGGGATGGGAAGAAAAAAAGAAAAAAAAAAAAAAGGAAAAGGAAAAGGAAAAGAGAGAAATAGAGACAGGCAAAACCAACAAAGGCACGGAGGCTCTCTCTCTCTCTCTCTCACTTACTCTCTCTATGGCCACACAAAGCATTCCCCATGGGCTCTGATATCCTCAGCCTCAGTCAGTCTCCGCCCACGTCTGCCGCCGACTGCACTCCGTCTCAAGGGCCCATCCTTATCACCATCATTATCACCATTATCATTTATCACCACCAGAGAGGATATTGGTTATGATCGACATCCACCAGGCCGCCTTTTTAGCCAGTCTCTTTTGTGGTCATGTTGGTCATTTCCATTGCGATCGCCCATTCCTTACTAGACTTGTCTAGGGGAGAAAGAAAGAGCCTGCTCTCTTTTTTTTTTTTTTTTTCTATATCCAACTCGGCGACAAAGAGAGCTGTCCCCAGGCATTACGCCTTGCAGAGCCAGAGAAAAGAGCCACCGGTGAAGCGCCAGGAGTCGGCCTTTTCCTTAGCCGGTGCGTTTTGCACCGGAGTGGGCACCAGGCTCAGTCTCCACTGGTACCTGAATGCAGTCTCTCGCCTGAGTGGTCCGCTGTGGCGGGTAGAAGGAAAGAAGGATTAGTTCTTTCTATCCTTCTCTTTCTCTCTCCTCTCTCTATCTCTCATTCACTCTCTCACTCTCTCGGTGTCTTGACACCTTTACACAGAATGGCGGGGACTGCGCCCACTGATCCATCACCTCTCTCCGCCCACCCTTTGCCCAACTCCCTGAACCCTGACAGGCATTCGTTTTATGCATCATCACCTCTCTTCAGTTACTCACTACGTTCAGGGAACAAAATCTCGGTTGCTTTCCTCCTCTCCTCTCCCCCCCCCCTTCTCTTACCCCCCTATTGACCGTTCCTTGATCAAAGAAAGGATAAGCCCACTGTGCCACCAACCTTATTGCGATTCGATCCAACCGAATGGGATGAGTTCCAGCTCATCCGGATTCAACTGAATGTGAATGACTTTTGTAATTGGACTGTGCCTGTAGTGTTTGTGAAGTGAGTGATTCAAGAGCACAGCCATCCGCTTGTTGCTTTTCTTTCCTTCACCCACTCCTTGACCCTGGAGGAGGAGAAGGAGGAAGAGGCGCAATTAAAATTCGAAAAGACTGTTCTAATCTGGCCCCTGGGGTTGGACTTGTTCCTGCGCCTGTTTGCCTTGGAGAGAAATAAACGAGTGAGACTCTCGAGTTGTTGATCGGATCTCTTTTTTTTTTTCTCTCTCTCTCTCTCTCCACCCCTATCTATCCATCTTTCCATCCATCCATCTTTCCATCTTTCCATCCATCTTCATCTTCTTTGCACCATGACTGGATAATGATGGTCCGTCTTTGTCATCGCCCTTCCTCGCTCCTCACCACCCTCATCGCATTCCTCCTCGGCTTCATCGCCGCATATGCCTGGCTCCGTTTCCATCATCCCTCTCCCCATCCACCACTCCGCCATCTCCACAGCGCCACAGGAGA
Organism: Mortierella sp. BCC40632; assembly: GCA_011634665.1. Taxonomy (NCBI): domain Eukaryota; kingdom Fungi; phylum Mortierellomycota; class Mortierellomycetes; order Mortierellales; family Mortierellaceae; genus Mortierella; species Mortierella sp. BCC40632. The sequence continues at coordinate 2,235,448 of WAEK01000002.1, forward strand.
CAGCTGCGCGTCCACATTCAAGGATACTGTACAGAGAGATGCAGATGCAACGGCTGCACGCCATCGTGCCTTGCTTCGGCCAACCAACGCACGCCTCCCTCCTTCGCCTCCTCCTCCGTCGTCCCCTCCTCCTTTGCTTCCAAAGTCCGGCCAATACTACATGCAGGATGATAGCCTTGCCCCTGCACATGGATCAACTCAGGAGACACCTCCACCACAGCAACAGCAGCAGCAGCAACAGCAACAACAACAAATGCCTCGCGCAAACGCAGCCTTTGTGATACTACTCCAGAACAAGGATCTTCACGAAATGCGCAAGACGATGCGAATGCTTGAATGGACATTCAACCAACACTATGGATACCCGTATGTCTTTCTCAACAACAAGCCTTTTACCGAGCATTTCAAGACTCATATCCGAGCAATGACCCCTGCCCCTGTCAAATTCGGTGAGTGCTCTCTTCTTTTGGAAAAAGAGAGAGAGAGAGAGAGTTAAAAAAGAGAGACGATCAGGAAGACTGACCTAAAAAATCCCATTGGACATCTGGGAGGGGAACAAAATAGGGCTGATCCCAAAAGAACATTGGAGCTATCCTTCATTCATCAACCAGACTCTGGCCGCTAACAACCGGAAGGACATGGAGAACCGGAAGGTGCCTTATGGGAGAGCGAATCCTACCGCCACATGTGTCGGTAATGTGTCTCGATCCTTTTTTTTTTTTTTTTGTCTCTTTCTCCCTCCCCTCTCTCTCTCTCTCTCTTTCTCCAGGATGTCGAAAATACGCGTTCTCGACCAATACTCTATTTGTTTCCATTCCTAATTTAAACCGTCCAACTCGGGGGGCTGCCTTGATTTCTCTTTATTATCAATGCATGCAACCATTTTTTTAAAAAAAAAAAAAAAACGCTTCTCCCCTTGATTAGTTACGAATCTGGATTCATCTTTCGCCATGAGCTCGTGCAGGAATATGATTATTACTGGCGCGTTGAACCTGGCGTGTCGTTCAATTGTGATCTCGACTTTGACCCCTTCATGTTCATGAAGACCAAAAAGATTAAATACGGTAATAATACCCTCCCTCCTCTCCTTCACTCTCTCCTCCCCTGGCCAGACATCAGGACAGGGAGAGAGAGAGAGAGAGAGAGAGAGAGAGAGAGAGAGAGAGTACATTCTTTATTCTTAACCTCTTTTTATAAATACATTGAATTACTAACGCCATGTTCCTTTTTTTTTATACGTATTTCCCGGGATTTGGGATTGATAACAGGATTCACGATTGCGCTGCCCGAGTATGTAGACACGATCCCTACACTCTGGGAGAATGTGAAGCGTTACATGACCAAGTTTCCGGAGCATCTCGCCAAAAGAAATTCGCTTGAATGGATCAGTTATGACAAAGGTGATACCTACAACAATTGCCACTTTTGGTAAGGACGTTGACACTTCTCTCTCTCTCTCTCTCTCAATGGATGAATCCATCCTTTTTTTTTTCTTTCTTTCTTTCTTTCCAATGCTGTATCCTAACACTGCCTTGAATAATTTTTCTTTCTTTTCAACGACAACAACAACAACAACAAGGTCCAACTTTGAGATTATAGACTTGTCTTTCTTCCGATCAAAAGCCTATACGGATTTCTTTCAGCTCTTGGATGCCACAGGAGGGTTCTTTTACGAACGTTGGGGGGATGCGCCTGTGCACTCGATCGCGGCGGCTCTGATGCTTGATCGGAAAGAGATTCATTTCTTTAATGAGATTGGATATCGTCATGGAACATATGAACATTGTCCTGAGAGCCCTGCACTGCAACTCAAGTGTTCCTGCGATCCCAAGGACAATGTCGGTAGGTTCTTTTCTTCTTTTCCTTCTCGCTGCAGCGCGTGAATGCGCGTGTTTCTCTTGGTACTTCTAGGGTAGTACAGTACTGCCCGATCTCTGTTCAGGGCTCGTTTTTTTTTTTTTGTACACATTAATTGACTGATGCACAACGTGTATGTTTCCCTACCAATGAACACCTTGTCTTCTAGATTGGGTGCCCTTTTCTTGTCTTCGTCGTTTCCTTCAGCTCTAGACACTTGTAGTATTCATTAGCAATAACGTATCTCTCTTCGCGCGTGTGCGTATTTTTTTTTTTTTTTTTTTTTTTACGCCTGTTGCTGTTGCTATTGCAAAGAATATCATGGACATCTCTACCACTGGTATGTGCGAGATCAGGAAGTTGGGACATTCTCCTTCTCTTCCATCCCCCTTTTTTTTTTTTTGTATGTGTGTATGCCCAGTACAGTCTCCGTCGTGTGCTTCTCAAGAGTCTACCTAACCGTGGACCCAATCGTAAGGAAAGGGAGGGGGGAGGAGGAGGAGGAGGAGGAGAGGAGAGAAGGAGAGGAAGAGTGAGCATCTGCGACTGGGTTATTCCAATTTCCAATCTCGACGGCGATTCAATGTGTGGTAGTGTGCGTGTGGAGATCGCCGAATGCCTTTCTTTCCTTCTTTTCTTTTTTTCTGGGTAGGTGGTTGAATAGCGGCCTTGATCAAAACTATTTGCGAGAAAGCTGCAAGAGCGCGAGAGAGATAAGAAAGAAGAAAGAGTTGCCTTAAACTAGCACATCCAGCAGGATGTACTATCATAGCACCCTCCTCTTTTTTTCTTTTCTTTTCTTTTGCATTACGGCATTTGATACCACCACCCTTCATTCTCCCCTTCCAGGGAGTCGAGGACGCTGTCGATCTCTTCCCTTTCCCTTTCCAAGAGGAGAATGTGTATTTTTGGCCTTCGCTGAATACCTCTTTTTTTTTCTCTCTCTTTCTCTCTCTCACTTTCTCTCTTTTGTTTGGTTTTCTCGAGAACTCGGGAATTGACATCTGCTCGGAATAGGTTTTTAGCAGTTTGCGCGGGGAATAGATCGCACTGCATTAGGAAAGTGAGAAAAAATAGTCTCATTATCCTTTTCTCTCCCCTTTTTCTCTTTCGCTCTTTCTTCAGTCTCTCTTTCTCTTCTCTTTTCTCTCTCTCTCTCTCTCTCTCTCTCTCTCTCTCTCTCTCTCTCTCTCTCTCTCTCTCTTCTCTCTTTCCCTTCCTTTCACTCAAAATAACACTCATACTCTTGCATGACTCTATGGCACTCTCGGAAAGGTTCAGGTCTTATGCTGTTTCGATCGTCTTCAATTCTATCGTCTCGGCAACACTCATCTGCACCATCCTCTCTCCACCCTCCTTTCTGACCGACAGCATTTCTACAACATGGAGCGCAGCAGCCGTATTCACATCTTCAGCAGACCATTCACCCCATCGCGGATTCGTTGGCTCTTCCGAGGCAAGAAGCGCCACCAAGGACCTCAGCACGATCGTCCTTTCGCCTTTTCAAGCACGCGCCCACGGAATAGATGCTTCATCCATACGACCAGGATACGGTGCTCCCGCGAGGTGGTTCACGCGCTCGTCACCACAAACACCATCGAGGCCATTGCTTCATCTGGATTATCCCTACTCGGAGGATAACTTGATGACTCGGACTCGGACTCGGGACAAGGACTATTACGAGATCCATGGAGGCAAGAGAAGCTCGAGGCGAGGATCCAGGATTGAAAACCATCTGAAACTAGAGTTTGACTATGCTTCAGCAGCTGATTCAACACCACCTCGGTTCCACCGGTCCGAGCGTCCATTTTATCCCGTTGGACAACCCAGGACACAATCCTTCTCGAGCAAACGATCCATGGACATTCGTCAAATGCTAAGGCGACGTCCTGAGAAGGCACGCTTACAACTCTATCGGTTTCAACAACAATGGAACGAACAGGATGGACGAATTGTATTCTTTCGGAAACCAGTAAACTACATGGATAACCCATTCTCCAGATCCAAAGCAGCTCAGGGTGCTGGCGCTCTTGATCAGCCGCCAATGATGCCATGTCAACGGTCTTTGAGACATGGCTCTAAGTCTGAGCAGAGAGGACACCCTCAATCAGCGAAACGAACATGGAGTAGTCGACCTCATATGAAGGCGCATTCTTATCCGCACCAATCCTCTGGTCGACATTGTCTAGATATTCGTCATGGAAAGCAATGTCAGTGTCAGAGTCAACTCATGCAAGATTCCTCCACAGCCTCTCACAGCCAACACATTTGTCAACCAGATCCTCTTCAAGAATGTGACAACGACTGCGACAGCAGCAGCAGCGGGACCGTTGCCATGCCGTCCCAGGAAGACAACCATGGTTTCACTGAAGCATGCCATCACAACGGTCCTTCAGAGGATATTGACAGTAATGCCCAGTACCGGCACCACATGGCCAACCAGACGCAATGTGACTTTGGTCCCTTCAAATCTGTCTGTAAATATTGGAATCTGTATCAAAAACAACAACGAAGAGGACATCAATTGTTCAAGAATCAGCTCTACAAAAAATGGCTTCATGTCCGGAAACGATTTCGTCGTTATTATCGCAATATCTCGCTCTTGATTGCCACAGTCTGGTACCCGAGTCAGGCAGAACAGTCTACTCGAGGCATTGGTGGCCCATTAGAGAATCCTCGGCCTTCTGATTGCTGGCAACACAAGCTCGGGATGACTTTTGTGCAGTGTCAATCCAATGGTAACAACAACAATGATTACAACAAAGATGAACATGGTCAAGATATTCATGTCCATTCACCATTTCGGACTCGTCAACATCCTGTTCTGGCCGCCATTGCCTCCAATCTTTGGATCCGGTTAGTTTTGCTTATAGTCTTGAGTTTGGGTGGGTTCTATTACTGTATCACAATGATGGAACATCAGCAACGACAGATCGCGGGGACAGGAAGCAATGCCAATTGGTGGGCAGACCTTGGACCCTCGACGACGACAACAACTGCCACGAGATCTGATACGAGACCAGCGCCCTCCACTGTCACCGGATCCTCAGGGGAAGAAGCAACAAGGACCGAATCCACAAGAGCAACAGCCAGCGACAGCACAGCTTTGGAAAGCAGAACTGGATCTTCTATACCAAGGAGGACCCGTCGGCGCCAGGGTTTTGTAAGCGCTCTTGATGAATTATCCCTCCCAGGCCATGTTTCGTCCGTCCCAACCCGATCATCTCCAGCACCACAAGCGCTCGCCCCGACAACAACCAACAATCCCGGTAAGCAATTCTTTTCCTCACCCTTTCCTCAAAATCCATTTTGTCTTTTTTCTTTCAAGTCTAGTCTCAAGTCTGGTCACTTATAGAAGGTTTGTATCTTAGACTATGTAGTTGCTGCAGCATCGGTCAGCTTTTTGCTAGCCTTGGTCCGTTCATCTACTTCATTCATCTCGACACTCACTCCCAGCACAGACACCCAAGTCGATGACTCGACTCAACCACCTCATGATTCTACTCAGGAAGAAGAAACCGGATCAACAACAGAGCGTCAAGAAAGAGACTTGGTCTACTCTGATTCCAATACCCATTCATTTTCTCCGCCCATGCCATCGACGACAGCTGCTTCTATTGTAGGATCCTCGTCATCTTTACATAGACAAGTGGCACTCTCTTTGACACTTGATTCAGCACCGGAGACATGCCGTTCGGAAGAGGAACAACAAAAAGAACAAACATACCAGGGTATTGTAACGACTGTCCGATCCAAGGACAAGCAGCCAAAAATCTCATTGGATCAAGATTCTGATTTCATGCAAGACGATTACCCTCAAGACAGGAATGAAGACCACCTTGACGACGAGAGATCAAACATTTATTGGAGAATGACAACAGTGACCAGTCCTTCCAGGAGATGGAGAAATGGAGAAGGTTCGACCATGAAGAATTCAGATCCAGGTCCAAGTCTTCCTTGTCCAGGTCAGGAACCTCGAACGCGAGACCGGACACGGTTTTTAGGACGAGATGGAATCATCGAACGAGCTGGAGAATCTTCAAGAGATCCTTGTCAAGAGATGTGGACATCTCATGGTTCTGGTCAGGACAAGTCTTTAAGGGTTGTATCGTCTGTCAACCAGTCCTTTCAACCATCAAGCTGTTCCATTGTTAGCACTGGACTCGATTCTTCTGATCCAACCCGCTCCTCCTTCTCACCACCACTGTCTACTATCTCACAAACACGAGCAAGACCAGCTGCTGTCGATCATTTGGAGGAGAAAGAATCCAGATTGGATCAGGAACCGTTCTGGCGACATTTCTATAATTTTGAAGCGCTTCAATATCATACCCTCTGGCGAATCCTTCATCGGTCTTCAAGATCCAATCCAACGACAACTGCTCCTCCACCCCGTGCACGGTCCAGAAGGAGGAGGAGGAGGAGGAGGGGGACTCGACTATGCAGACCGAATCGTGTCCGACCTAATCTCAACCGTTGTTGTCATCGTCGATATTGTCGAATCTCTCCGAGAAGCAATTCTTGTGGTGAATGGAGGAAAAGACAGAGACTGGTTGTCCTTGCTGAACAAGAAACTCGAAGGACGAACCAAAGTTCTCTAGATCGACCTCCTCGACTCTTGAAAAGAGGAATGCTAGCACGAAGGATGCGGGCGCGTCAAAATCGTCTATCCAAACGTCCATGACCAGCATAGAGGAACAATAAAAAATATTTATTTGGTATCCTAAGCTTGATCCTTACTACCAAAATCTCTCTCTCTCAAAAAAAAAAAAAAAAAAAAAAAAAAAAATCTGTACATGGGGCGAGGTGGTCGATATTTATAATAGATTCTTTTTTCTTTTTTTTTTAAAAAAAAATTACACTAGAGAAGGTCTCCCATCATATCTCACTAAGACATAGTTGCAGGAGAGTGTGTCGCTGGCGTCGTAGGTGCAGTCGTCGGCAAAGGTGTATAGGCCGCCACCGTATTTGAACCACCTCCGGGCATAAATGAAAAAGAGGAAGAACGTCTCAACAACTTTCGTTGTCTCTCTGGCGGGATAATCACTCCTGTTGGGTCCAAAGGTTCTAAAATCGGATCCGCTGCACTCACTTCACATACTCCTGTTTGACCTTCTTCTTCATCACACACATGGTTGACATCAATCCCAACCTTCTTGGCTTCATGTCTTGCTAGGATCCATCGAATCAATACAGGCAAGGCCGCCAGGAGAGCTACAACTGCCAACATGGCCAAGTTCTTGAGTGTAAAGATACTCACGCCCGAAGAATGATCCTCGACCAACTTTTCGAGTACCATGCCTGCTTGGACATGAACAACCGAGGGTGCTGTCACACCGATTAGAGTACCGATAAAAAACTCTGGCCAGAGGGGGACGTTGAGATGAGGCGAACAAATGTTGACAAACCAATTGGGCGGGAAAGGTGCCAGTCGGAGTAGAATGATGTAACTTAGTAGGTTGTTGCGATGCCGCTCCAGCTAAGAAGGCAAATAAATATATCCAGAATCCAAAAGAGGGGGGGTAGAGATAAACAAGTCTGTTAGTGGACTTTGATCCAGAATTTAACCGAGGTGTGTGAGAGAATACGTCAATGCGTCCCGTGAGGAAGGGTGAAAAAAAAACAACAACAAAAAACAAAAAGGGCAAAAGGGGGAAGGGACCACCTGGGCTGGGCGCATCCTCGATATGGAAAACGAATGGGCGTAGTTTGGTCGAAGCACTTTTTTTCTGACCCCGTCACCTTTTTTTTTTTTTTCTTTTGTTACCCAGAACCGCTTTTCGCACTCCACGTTGCATCTCCTCTCAAAAAAACGTGAGCAAAAAAAAAAAAAGCATGCCCACGCGCGCGCAATGCCCTTGGAGAAATGAGCAACCGCTCAGCTGATCAAAACGATAGAGGAGTGAGCTGATATTCAACCTTGGCAACCGAAAAGAAAAGTAAAGGAAAAAAAAAAAAAAAAAAAAAAAAGGTGTAACCAATATCGAGCATGTCCTTGAACCCTCGATTCATCTCCACACTGTCCCATGGAAATTTATCATCCCGCCCTTCTAATGCCCAATTTCAATGCCAATGCCACAGTTGTCCAATGATAAAAAAAAAAAAAAAAAAAAAAAAATCTAATTTGAATTGGGTAAAGAAGGATAAAAAAAAAAAAGTAGCAAACAACTTCTTACCTGTGTGTTCCATTTTTCCATACGATCTCCAAACTTGCGCTTGACTAGCTTTGAAAAAAACAATCTAGAAAGTAGATAACAATTGGTTGCTCCAATAGCAGACGCCTACAGCAATGCACGGAATGGCGGAGTAAAGCATGAAAAGAGCGTCAGTTTGAAGAAAAAGAAAGAGGGAGATGGAAGAGAAGAGAGAGGAAGAAGAGGGGAGAGAGAGAGAGAGAGAGAGAGGGGAATGGAAGAAGGAGAATGAGGTGGACAACACAAGCAGGGATCGCCTCGAGGTGCGAGTATCACCCACGGAAATGCGGGAAAGCACTGTCCAATGAGTAAACCTTTTTTTCTCATGCGTCCCACAAACAGATAAAACAGGTTGAGGCATGCATTTTGCATACAACCACACACACAGAATTATCATAAAGAAGAAGAAGAAGAAAAAAAAAATTGGCCGGTGGTGGTAACAAAGAAAGGTGTAACCTTACAAAAGAAACCATGATCAAGGCGGCCCAGAACTTGAACAGTGCACCTCCGAGGATACTGAGCCACATGCTGCCAGGTACTGAGAATGTCTGAAGACTAAAGGTGGGAAGAAGAAAAAGAGAGAGAGAGAAAAAAAAAAAAAAGAGTCGAAATAATAGGTTAGGGCAAGACAAATGCTTGGCATCCAATTTTCTGCATAAATTCAAGTCGAGCAGGGGGAGGAACAAAGAAAAAAAAAAGTTCTTCCTCTCCTCCTGTTACTAGCGAGCACATACTAGAGATAGATGGTCAGGAATCCAAAGACCACGCGGTAATAGTGCTTGTCCATGTAGACAATCAGGATCTTGCGCAGCGCCTCCAAGTCTTCCAGTGAGTGAGGGAAATGCAGGTCTTTCCGGTGTTCCCTACTCAGACGGGATAACGAAAAGGAAGAAGAAGCAAAAAAAAAAAAAAAGGCACCCCCATCATACCATGTCATATCATACCACAACCATTCAACACCCGTCCAGTAACAAACAAGAGAAAACTTGGTTAGCTCAATCATCAGACCTCAAGGCACCCGTTCATACTCCTTCACACACCACACACCACCCGTACTGATCAAGCTAACGAAAACAACAACAATAAAAAAAAAAAAAAGGGATAAATTGCATACTCATCAACCCGGGGAAGGGTATATTCAAGGACAATCGCCACAAAGATAGTGCCGAGTGCTAGAATGAGAAAGAACTTGCCGAGTTCTTTGAACAACCGAAGAAGGGATCGGTACCATGATCGCCATCGAGAAGAGGTCGAGTCATTCTTGAGTAGGTTGACATCCTCGCCGTCGTCCTCATCATCAATATCATCGTCAATATATGTTGAGCCACTGTTGCCATCGATGCTATTGTGGTTGTTGTTAATGCTGTTGGTGTTGTTGTTGCCTCTGTGGTCAAATACGTCAAGTCCAGAGTCTGTGGGGACAAGCGTTTCATTGCTGGCAGTTATAGAAGCTGCGGTACTATATGACGGCCGTGCTTGGTCCTTGATGAATGACTGCTGTTGCTGCTGGCGGGATGCATCCAAGAGCGGCCTGGTCTCATTGACTGTAGCATGCATCTTCTTGGAGTGGTAGGAAGAGAGGAAGAGCCTCTGCAAGGTCTAGAAATGAAAGTGAATGAATGGTCTAAAAAGAAAGAAAGAAAGAAAGAATGGAGAGGAAGGGGAGAGGGGTGGGGAAGTTTGGGTTTATTGAGATGACAGCTTTTGAGTTGTTGGCTAGGAAGGAGAGAAAGAGCGGAGAGAGAAAAGAGAAGGAAAGATGTGTTGAAGAGGAATGAAATGAGAGTGAGAGTGTAATATAGAGTAAAAAAAGTGGCCCTTCTTTTCATGTAAAAAAGAGCGGATAAAAGGGATCAGCCTGCGACCCTTGTCTTGCATGCACTCTCTCACTCTCTCACTCTCACTCTCACTCTCTCTTGCTCTTGCTCTCTGACCAGTCACAAACGCCGTCCTTTTATTACGTCGTTGACTATACTGCGGTGAGAGGTATCTGGGGCGGATGATCACTTGTACGGTATTACTTGAAATTGACACCCTGCGCTACCACCTGGCCTTGCATCGCCTTGATCTCCCAGGTCGTTGCGCTCTCGGGACTCTTCTCCGTTCCGAACCCAGTCTTATAACAATTGGTCAGGTGGCTCATCGACGGCACATCCCCCGCTTGCGCTGCCTTCAGGAACCATGCGAATGCCTGTGGAGGGTTGACGGCCACACCCTTGCCTTCCTTGTACATGATCGCCACTCGCCTCATTCCAATCGCATGTCCCTTGGTCGCTGCTGCCATTTGCCACTCGAACGCCTCTTGCCAATCATTCCGTTCGTTGACTGCCATTGCCGCAAGGTTGATACACGCCTCGGCCGAACTGGCATTGTTATTGGCTCGAACAAATAGTTCCCGTGCCTTGACAGGGTCCTTGGATCCATTCTCACCATTGAGATAACACACTCCCAGATCGTAGGAGGCCTCTTCATAATTGTTCCGGAGTGCATTCTCATACCAGGCAAACTTTTTCTTGTCGTCCTTTTGAACAAAGTCACCCTTCTTGTACATCATTCCAAGATTGTACATGGCCTTTCCAGATCCAAGCTCTGCACCCTTGTTGAACCATTCAAAGGCCATTTCCATGTTGACGGGGACACCACGGCCATTGATATATGACAGGGCCAGGGCACAGCAGGCATCTGCATGTCCGTTGTTGGCTGCGGCCGTGAACCACTCGACAGCACCCTTCAGGTTCTGGTTCACACCCCAGCCATCACGATAACAATAACCAATCTCGGTTTGTGCCACTGGGATCCCGAGCTGTGCTGCCTTGAGCCACCATTCAAAGGCCTTTTCAGGTGTCTTTGTTGTTCCCTGTCCTTGTGAGTACATGTTGCCAATGGTTGCCATTGCCTTTCCATTGCCCTTTTCCGCTGTTTTTTTTTTTTTTTGTTGTTGTTGTTGTTGTTGGACGTTAGAAGATGATAAATAAACAAGCATCCATCAGGGGAGAGAGAAAGAAAGGACGAGAGAAAGAAAGGAAGAAGAAAGAAAAGAAAAAGAGGAAAAAGAGGAAAAGAAAAAAGAAAAAAGAGCATGATATCTCCTTGTTAATACCGTACCAATGCTTACAATATCTCCTCCTTGACACGAGCAATTCGCTTTCACATACACATACACACACACTCTCTCTCTCTCTTACCAGACTTTTCGTAAAAGTAAAAAGCTTGCTCATAATCAACCACCTTTCCATACATGCCGTATTGGTGGGCATTTCCAAGACTCAACAAAGCTTCTGCCCAACCGGCGGTGGCAGCACGTTCAAGCCAGTCCATGGCTTGTGCCGTGTCCTTGTTCAAATCCGATCCCGCAGGAGGATTGTTCAACATGCGTGCATAAACATGCATTGCCTCTGGATGACCTTCCTGTGCAGACTGCAAGAGCCACTGAAGTCCACTCTTCAAGTTGGCCTCAGTACCTGTACCCTTCATCAGACATTCTGCTACCTTGAACTGGGCCAAAGACTTGTCAATAATGTCAATAGACCCTTCTACGGTCGAGGCGGCCGTCATCCACCAACTAAAGGCCTTTTCCAGATCCACGGGAATCTCACCCGCTCCTGCTCCTGAAGAAACACTCGAGGAAGAGGGGCCAGCGACACCTCCTGTGGTGTAGAGTTCAGCCAGACGCATGGTTGATTTAGCATCGCCCTTCTTGGCAGCGGTCTCGAGCCACATGGCGGCTCCTTCTGCCGTGGCATTACAACCCTCACCACGCATCAAACATTCACCGACTCGCCTCGTGGCGGCGGTATGACTGGAATAAGCGGCCTTGAGATACAAATCAAAGGCGGCCTTGAGGTTTTTAGGGACACCAGGACCTCCACGGGTGTAGAGTTCTGCAAGATAGAACTGAGCCTCGAGATGACCCTTGTTGGCGGCAGCGAGGTACCAATCCTCGGCACCTTTGAGATTCGGCACGGTCCCGATCCCGTTCTCGTAACAGTAGGCGGCTCTAAA
>WAEK01000002.1:3602500-3624053 GCA_011634665.1 Mortierella sp. BCC40632
CTACTCAAAGTGCCTAAATGTGAGTGCTATCAAATCAAACTGCCTGATACCATTTAGTTCGTCGTTAGTGCATCATGCCACTAACTTTATTGCGTTGTACATGTTTGAATGCAAATAGTACAAAAATGGCGTTGTCTTCCTGGAGAAAGACGAGCTAGAGGCTGTTGGTAAGCAGGGTGAACAAAGGTTTAGAGGATCGGACAATTGTTGATACTGACTATTCAGTGAGACGTATCAGCTCCAAAGACTCATGTCATCGTATCTCATGGAATTACTCTTGATAGGAAACATACTGTCCTCAAATGATATTGTGAGAATAAGAACTCATAACCAACTTGTGTTGGAAGGAGAATGGGATATTAGCGAGCTTTGCATCGAATTTTCGGATTCCATCTCTGGAGAGCTTGAGCTTCACTATATTGAGCTCACGAACAATAGGATCGCGACACCAGAAAATACCGGTAAGAAAGGACGTGATGACATCGTACCATGGAGCAATGGCTGCCTCAGTGACTCTCTTCAAGACACCAGCAACTTACGACTATGCTTTTTCTCATGGGTGACTCATAGAGATCGTAATTTATGGCGAGAGTAAACCACATATCTGCATCGAGTTCGGCTATAAACTTCCAGCGCCTAAGGAATCTGCGACATCTGAGGACGCACCGACCATCTTGAGTGTGGTTATCAACCACAAGTTCACTCACACTTTGACTTTGTGTGAGAAGAACGATCTCAACTACCTTGAACTCTGGGACATGCGCAATTGCAGCTCACTAAATATAGATCCGACAGCACCTCATCAAGTCGAAAAGATGAATATACCCTACGCATCTACAACTTTTACAAAACTCGAAAAAAGTCCGATCATCTCCTTTATTTCAACCGCAGGATCTCTTGTTGGTTTGAGTTCGGACAATGATAGAAGCTATCCTGTCAGAATTTACAAATGTGAAACCGTCGCTCCAGCCGACATGGATCCACTCAGGCCGATCAAGCTAGAACCAGTCCATGTGAGCGGTCTTACAGACTTTCATGGATGTTGTGGATTCTTCAACCGGGACGATGTTGATCCACAGGAGGAAGATGATAAGCTCATTGCTTGCGATGGCCAAACTGTATCCGTTTACAACACAGGCGACTCATGGGATCGAATCTATTCTATCGACTTCGGTACAGGTTTCGATCAAGAACTTGCGTCAGTGCTTGTATCAGGAGTGAGAGGCGGCTATTTTGTGTGGATGGGAGCATCGGATGTGGCGTCAATCTGGAATGCTGAAACGGGAAAGAATATCTCTCATATCCCTCTTTCCCGCGTCAACCAGTGGATGGACTATTTGGCAAAGCTCTCCTACGATGGGACTCGAATTGCCGTCTGTTCAGTCTATGGCATCGATGTATACGACACCGTTTCAGGAACAAAGTTCAATGGTTTCTTACCCAGCACCGACGAGAGTCACTATTCGCTCAATGTCCTTCGGGATCATTTCCTTCTATCGGTTACTGGACACGTACCAAAGGAAAATAGCCGCTTTCGTATTCACCGAGTTGTCAACATCCGGACGTTGATGGACGATCACCTTGACGTTTGTTTAGATGATTATATCAACTACCCTCTGCCTCTCTCAAATGACAGATGGGGTCTTCGTATCCTCGGATCTTCCTTAGACTATCTCAAGGTCTATGACGGCTCCAAGACCATCATGAGCCAGTCAGCCGAAGACCAGTGCCAGTTCCAGGAGCTTGAACTCGAAGAGATGTCAAACGGAAGCCGGAAAGACTATGTTATGGAATCAGGCGCTGTCTTTTCGGCGTGGATCTCACTCCAAGAAAGTGTCTTTGAGTATGTGGCTAGGATCTCGATGTCAGTCAAGTTTCCCGACCAGGATGAAGCACGCGTCTTGATTGGGGCTAACGAGATTGTTGGAAAGCACAAGCTCTGCTTTATTAAGAGCTCGTCTCAGATTGTACAGTTCACCTTGACTGAAGTGCATGTCTGGAACATCCCTTCGACAAAGGAGGAGGATTTTACTCTTGTAGCAAGTTGGCAAAACGGGTATGAGAACATGCTGGGCGGTGAAAATACTAGCAGCTGGGAAATCCTTGGAACTCATTTCTGTGAACATTGTCGACGGCTCGAGTTTGAGTTCAATCCGACTTTTTACGAGACAGAAGATGGAGAAGAAGGAGAGGGAGGAGATGAGGAAGATGAAGAAGAAGAAGAAGAAGAAGAAGGAGAGGAAGGAGAAGAGGAAGAGCAGGAAGGAGGAGAAAAGTCGGAGCGACAATCTAAGGATGAAGTGAACCCAATCCCAGAAGCGAGGGTTTTAGTGAAGACCGAAAAGGGTGATCAGGTCAAAAAGGACAATACCGACAACAATGAGAAGATTGGACTAACAGTCGATGAGAAAGGAGAAGGAAGTGAGGAACACGAAAATAAGGACGACGAGAACGATACAAAAACGAATAGTCCAACGAAATCAGGATTCGTGGTTCCTCGAACAGCTCGAGAGTTTTACGACTATTTGGTCAGCAACCCAACCTACCTTCAAAGCGTGGTCAATGGAGCCTTAATCCCCTATGTGTTCAGCACAGGAGATCTCCTTAATGTCATCAGAACATTCTACAAGGAATTCATCTTCCCAGGATCCCCATTAGCCAGTTCATGCCTTTTACACATCACAACGGAGTGGGGTCAATCCTTTGACGGCCTATTCGAGAATTTGCTTCGATCTTTATTGAGCCAAGATCAAGTCACTTGGATCCCTGAAGACTATTACATTGAAGATTCTAATCTCTTGGATCCTCTGATCGCGGCTTCAAGTGAATACCCGAAGGCCTTCAAAGCTACGAAGATCATTGCCGAGTATTGTATTATCCATGCCCATGAGCAGAGGAACCTCGTGTTCTTGTCTCCGATTCTGGGACGTCTCAAACATTTCTTGGAGGTGTATCCTGAGTTTGCTCTAAGTACTCTGGAGCGTATTGCCTTCATTCCTATAAAATCACGCAAATTCATTGTGGACAATCATCAGATTGCACATCCTCCAAGATTCCGCCTGAAATTCTGGAGACCCAATAGCCGTCCTTTGTACAAGACAAAAAACCCTGTTCTCCAAGTCCATCCAGGAGTAGGAAATCAGAGCGCACAGAACCAACACTACAAAGGAGAGATTTTCACAGCCTCGTTTGATGCTCTGTGGCATTATCTGGACGAGTCTCGGAGAGTGGAGGCCGAGGAAGATATTCCGCCGATGAGTTTCCCAAGGATGCTGTTCGAGATGTTCAAACTCCGAGCCAGATTTACATCCAAACTCACGGTCGAGTATCATGACTTTACGATCGAGCATTGCGACAACCCGGCGATTGCAGCACTTGTTGAATACAAATGGTAATGCATTTTTTTTGGATGCTTGAGTATTTTACTTTTGCTCTGACTCTTATTGTGGGTCGATATGAATAGCTCTTCGCAAGAAAGGGAATGAGCTCATCTTTGTTTACCCCTTGCTTTATCCTCTTTTTTTTTCGGTCACCCATTACCCGCTGGTTTTCACCCTTGTCAGGAACACAATTGGATTTCCATACTGGCTTGTCCGGTTTATCATCGAGTGTATCTTTTATACACTTGTACTCACCGCAGCTCTTCTCCAGGTGTACAACAATAATCGGCATGCGCTTGAAGGCATCTTCATAGCCATCATTGCCTTTGTGATTCTCTTCTTTTTACTCGAGATTGGTCAAGCAAGGGACAATTGGAACCGATACAAAAAGTAATGAAAGGCTCTCTTTGAATACCTGAAGGATGCGGAGCAAATGTTCTTTATATCCACTCTTTCTACCAAGAGAGGTTGGAGAGGAGGAAAATGAGTGGCTCCAAATAGTATTGATAAGGTACTTACGCTCCTTGATTTTTTCTTGAATCTTTAGTTCTGGATACAATATTCTTGATGCTCTCGGCTTTGGACTTCCATTGGCGGCCAGTATCCAACAGCTTATAGTTCTCCAACAGAACCCAGAGGGTGCAGAGTCATTAATGGATGATCCCGGTAATAACAAACGCACTTGGTTACTCAGCTACTCAGTCTTGGTCGTACTCTTTCATTTGGTAAGAATCTCTTTCGATAGACGAGCACTAGAAACTGTACCGCTTTGCTCTTGGTTGTCCATGGTTCACTCGATACCTCTTCTACTAACACTTGTTTGACCATTAACCTAGCTGTTCGAACTCCGTATCGCCAAAAGCATCTGCAAATATGTGACCATCATCCAGCAAGCCATTGTCCAGATCCGAGTCTTCTTCTTCATCTTTGCAGCAGGAATTGTGGCATTCGCATTGGCAATCATCCATCTACTTCGAGCATGTCCTGTCTATGTGTGCCAGCCTGATACCAAGCTTAAGAGTAACCCCTTTTTCGCTTTCTCGGCCACCTATTACTTTATGGTAAGGATATCACACCCTACTCCCCAAAAGGTCCCGGTGCTGTGGAATCATTGTATCAGGGGGCGCTGGTGACTAATCCGCGACTCCTCACCCCTTTATCCCTCAACCAACAGGGAGGAATGTATGACCCGGTTAGTGATGAGTTTGAAAGTGAGAACTGGGCATTCCATATCATGATGATCATCTACTTTTTCTTTACGGTCATTCTTATGCTCAATGTGTTGATTGGTAAGTGTAGTATAAGATTCACAACACCATCTGTGTCCTAACCTGAGGTTATCGTTCGTTCATTGACCCTCTCTCTCTCTCTTTCATTGCTACTTTAACTACCTCTCTTCCTTAGCACTGATCAACAAGGCATTTGAGAAAGGAGATGATGGTTGGCGATTGACATGGGTCGAGAACCGACTAAGATACATTGAGAGTGCTGAGAACCTCTCCTACAATATTCCAGGTAACCGAGTCAAGATGTGCTTCAAGTGTTGAGGACATCGAAAGGAACAACCAGATGCTCTTCTCTCTGTTTCTTTCCCAACTCTCCATGGGCCTCACCAATTTTCCCCCCTCTTCCTATTCTTCTTCTAAACTCTTGTAGGATTCCGTCGAACGTACAACATCTTCCCCAAGGAGATCTACTTTTCACTCCCTTCAAGGATCATTAAGGAATACCAGGCCAAGGTTGAAGAGAATATCCAAAAGGTGGAGGAGACATCCAAGGAAGACAATGGAGCCTTGGTTCAAGCGCTTCGAGAGCAGATTGAGGATATGAGGAGACATCAGGAGGACCAGCTCGTCGAACTGAAGCGACTAATTCTTGAGTCGAGGAAAGCACCGGAGTCATAGAACAGAAAGAGAGGACGGAGAGAAGGAAAAGGAGGGAATGAAAGGATAGGTTCTCCCCCTCCCCCTTCTTCTTTTTGAATAGTGTAACATATTTTCACTAAAACTATATACCTGGCTTTTTTTTTTTTTTTTTTTTTCTTCTTGGGAGATGAATCGTTGTTGGCATCTAGCAGTAAATAAGGTACAGAAAGAAAGAAAGGAAAAAAGAAAACAAGAAAAAAAAGAAAAAAAAGAAAAAGAAAAAGAAAGAAAGGTAGCTAAGAAGGATCTTTTATGCATGACCTAACAGTCTCTCTTAAATACTCTACAAACCTTTGCGGTGTTGTGAGAATGATCGTTTGCCATGGCACTACGCAGGATTACACCTTATTGTCTCGATCGGATTCCCAATCACGATCTTTGGGGACTCAACGGCCGTGCTTTTGGCTGGGATGACCGTCAGAAATTAGTCAATTGATGTATGGTGAAGAGAGTCTACCCAAGAACAACAAAGGACACGACCATAATATGGCAGATAGGCTAGAGAAAATAAGGCCGGGAGACAGAGAAGAGAAAAGGTAAATACCGGGTTGAGTCAACCAGCAGTGTGTGGTGCAGAGTATGTCAATAGTATTCTCTTCACCTGTAACCACTCGCTGTAATAGCCAGATGGCCAAAGGGGCATTGGAAGGCTGTATGACCTTCATTTACGAGAAAAGAGCATGCTCCATATGAGAACAGCACCCACCGAGGCGTGTGCGACAGGGTGAAGGTCCAAATATGCTTAAATGACCCAGACCTCCCTCTTAGTCGTTCTCTTCCACCTCTTTACCCGACCCCTAAACGAGTACTACTCCGCTTATAATCCTTCACCTCCCCATGCAAGGGAAATTTTAGAGACAGCCAGGCTAAGAGTCATGGGGGTTGAACCCAGGATCCAAAGTGGATTGTCCCGTTATGTGGTACTGAAACTTAATAGCTGATTCAGGAGCCAATGTGCCAACAAAACGGGTCTTGGTGGAGGCTTCCGGTCACTGTATCCTTCTCTGTCGTCCCTTGGATCAGCAGCACTGGTTTACCGAATGTATCCCCTCTCATAGCAAACGGATCGTGTACCTGAAGATACAAACGAGCAGCACTAGCCGAAGATTAGGCTCGATAGTGTACAAACAGGACAAGCGGTTACAGGGTTTCCTTCGAAAGACTCACTTTGAGGTTGCACCAACATAGTCTAGGCAACCTCAAATGTTTGTTGGATGCCTTAGCTTTGACCACTGTTGTCAGCTGACAGTGTGGTCCAAAAAAAAAAAAAAAAAAAAAAAAAAAAAAAAAAAAAAGTCTGTTCTGAGGAAGAATGGAACTCGATTTGCTTCATCTCTCTTTGAGAAGCAAAGAGCTCCTCCCGATGCAGACAACCAGGGTGCAGCTCCGGCTCACACAACTCAGTCAATTGTCTATACCATAGTGAACATTTTTCTATAATTGTCCATCTCTTTACAAGGAAAGGAGGTTGCTTGTTTGGATGATATCAATTCACCTCATGTGTCCGTCTGTCAAGTGCAGCTCCAAGTTTGGACCCTTACCCTATCTCTTGGATTGCGGTTTCTCTCTGATCTGACGCATATGATGGGACGTCGGATGTGGATGATAGTCGACTCATGACTGTTAAGAGAGAATGGGAGGCCTCTGAGTCTTTTGTTATAACTTCCTTCTATCAGGCTGGCCTTTGACAGTAGAATAATACTCTGCTGAGAGAAGAGGTTCCTGAGCGACCTACGCAGAGCACATTGATCCCCATAGAAAAAGTAAAAAAAAAAAAGATACTCTTTAAGTTCTCACTGCTAAGTATGGTATGAGAGGCCAAGTAACGCAAGACCTCATGTGGTCACAAGAGGAAGGGGGAGGGGCCTGGATAGATACGATTCTCGGTTAGTCGATGCACCAGCAGGGGGGTAGTAAACAACCAGAAACAACAAAAACCTTATTTTTTTTCCACAACCCATGGTCTCCCCGCAGAGTAGAAATAACAGCCAAGAACGCACACCTTTCTCTACTCCTTCATCCCCCTTCTTCTCTCTCGAGTCATTCACATCACTCCTGTTCCTACTCCCTCTTGCTTCCCCAATCTCTCCCGAGCCACAGGATGGATATCTCAACTGAGAAGGACGCAAAATCATCCCTGTCCTCTACCAACAGCAGTGGCGCCCCTGTAGCTGTTCAGGGCAATGGTTCAACAAACGCGCCAGAAGTCGCGAAGGCCTCAGGAAGTATGAGATATTCTGATAAACTATAAGAGAGACAAAAAGGTGAGATGAGGTTCCATCTAATGTTTACATCGTCCTCTCTCTCTCTCTCTCTCTCTCTCTCTCAATGAAAGGCATAGTCCACAGACTCTACTTCAAGAAAAATCCCATCAATAACTTGAGAGGGTAGGCGTCCCCACTAACAAATGTCTCTCTTGCGCTCTCGCAGCAAACTCTTGATTGGGGTAATGTAATTCAGGGTCTTGTTCATTCTTTCTTCCTAACGACTTTACATTTACTTTTTTTTTTTTTTTTTTTTTTTTTTTTTTTTTTTTTAGAGCAACATCCCCGGTTACTATCAAGAGTAATACCCCATGGAAGGTATTCTCTTCCTTTCTTGTCTTTCATTTATCCAGCTCTCTCATTACTAGAGATCCCAACAGACTACAAACTAATCCTTTCTGCGCAATATCCATCGCGACTCACCAATTTAGTGCTCAATACCCTGCGAGAGAATTCCACATGGATCATACTGGATTGTCTTCGGTGTTTCGCGCAAAAGAGGAAAACAGAGTGCCTTGACATCGTTTATGACGTCCGAGGGAGCTTTGATGAAAGACCATTCAAAATATTTGAATGTAGGAGCCGTCACGGCAAATGTCAGATACCATGTAATTCGTCGTTGGCGTGTCTTGCCGCTAATGCTCTTATATGTTGGATATGTCTGATTTCAAATAGTACAAGACTGGTGTTGTCTTCCTGGAGAAGGACGAACTAGAGACCGTTGGTAAGCAGGGTGGACAAAGGACAAAAGGACTGGGTGAATGTTAATTACGATTTCTCTGTGAGATGTACCGACTCCAAAGACTCACATTAGTACGACTCTTCGGAAAGCGTCTGATAGGAAATTTACTGTCCTCAAACGAGATCGTCAGAATAAGACCCTACAACCAGCTTTTAATAGAAGGTAAATGGGCATTCAGTGAGCTCCACCTTGAGTTTTCGGATACCGACTTTGGAGAGCTTGAGCTTCATTACGTTGAGCTCACGAACAATAGGATCGCGACACCAGAAAACAACGGTAAGCAAGGACGTGATGACATCGTACCATGGAGCAATGGCTGCCTCAGTGACTCTCTTCAAGACACCAGCAACTTACGACTATGCTTTTTCTCATGGGTGACTCATAGAGATCGTAATTTATGGCGAGAGTAAACCACATATTTGCATTGAGTTCGGCTATCAACTTCCAGCGCTCAATGAGCCAGCTTCATCCAACAGCGCACCAACCATTGTAGATACCGCAATCAACCACAAGTTCACTCGCACTTTGACTTTGTGTAAGATGAACGATCTCAACTACCTTGAGCTTTGGGACATGCGCAGTTGCAGCGCACTAAAAGTGGATCCGACAGCACCACATCAAGTCGAAAAGATGACTATACCCTACGCATCTACAACTTTTACAAAGCTCGACAAAGATGCAATAGGTGTATTCATTTCTACTGAAGGATCTCTTGTTGGTTTGAGCTCAGACAAGGAAAGGAGCTACCCTGTCAGAATTTACAAATGTACATCTGTGGCGCCAGTCGACGCGGATCCACTCAAGCCAATTAGACTGGAACTAGTTCATGTGAGCGGTCTCGCTGACTTCCATGGATGCTGCGGTTTTTTCAACAAGGACCACATCGATCCACAAGAGGACGACGATAAGTTAATTGCTTGCGATGGCCAATCCGTATCCGTTTATAGCACGAATGGCTCTTGGGACCATATCTATTCTATCAATCTCGGTACAAGTTTCGATCAGGAACTTGCGTCAGCGCTTACATCAGGAGTGAGGGGTGGCTATTTTTTATGGATGGGAGTATCGGGCGTGGTGTCGATTTGGAATGCTGAGACAGGAAAGAATATTTCTCATATCTCTTTCTCCCGTATCGGTCAGAGGAACGTCTACTTGACTAAACTCTCCTATGACGGAAGTCGAGTTGCCATTTTTTCACTGGATGGCATCGATGTATATGACACCATCTCAGGAACAAGGTCCAATGGCTTTCTGCCAAGTACTGATAAGAGCCATTACACACTCAGCGTCCTTCAGGATCATTTCGTTCTGTCAGTCACTGGACATTCACCAAAAGAGAATAGCCGCTTTCGTGTTCACCGAATTGTCAATATCCGGACTTTGAAGGACGATCATCTTGACATTTGTCTAGATGATTACAGCTACTACCCTCTGCCTCTCACGAATCATCGGTGGGTTTCACGTACCCCTGGGTCTTCCTTAGAATTTCTCAAGGTCTATGACGGCTCCAAGACCCTCAATAACGAACCAACCGAAGACCAATGCCAGTTGCAGGAGCTTGACCTTGAAGAGATGTCAAGAAAATTCCGGAAAGACTATATTTTGGAATCTGGGGCAGTCTTTTCGGCGTGGGTCTCACTCCAAGAGAGTGTCTCTAGATACGTTGCCAGGTTCTCGATGTCAGTCAAATTCACCGACCAGGATGAGCCTCGCATCTTGTTGGGAGCTAAAGAAGTTAATGGCAAATATAAGTTCTGTTTTCTGAAGAGCTCGTCTCAGATTGTACTGTTCACCCTGAACGAAGTGAATGTCTGGAACATCCCTACAACAAAAGGCCAAGACTTCACAACAGCAACGAGTTGGCAGAACGGATATCAAAATATGCTGGGCGGTGAAAACATCAAAAGCTGGGAAATCCTTAGAACTCGATTTTGTGAACATTGTCGACAACTCGAGCTTGAGTTCAATGCAACTCCAATCAGGACAGTAGAAGTAGATGGAGGTGAAGAGAGAGAAGAGGGGCAGGAGAAATGGGACGGTGAAATCGACTCAGAATCAAGCAGCCCGACTAGAGCAGGATTTGTAGTCCCCCGAACAGCTCAAGAGTTGTACGACTATCTGGTCCTCAACCCAACTTATCTTCAAAGTGCGGTCAACGGAGCTTTATTCGTCTACGTGTTTATCTCAGGAGACCTTGTCGATGTTACAAGAGGATTCTACAATGGGCTCATCTTCCAGGGATCTTCACTAGCCAGCTCATGCCTTTTTTACCTCACCGCAGAGTGGGACCAATCCTTTGACGGCCTATTCGAGAATTTGCTACGATCATTGTTGAGCCAAGATCAGGTCACTTGGATACCAGAAGAGTATTACATCGAAGGTTCCAACCCCTTGGATCTCTTGATTGCTGCTTCAAATGAGTACCCGAAAGCCTTTAAGACCACGAAGATCATTGCCGAATATTGTATTGTCCATGCCCATGAACAAAAGAACCTTGTATTCTTGTCTCCAATCCTGGGACGTCTCAAACATTTCTTGGAGGTGTATCCTGAATTTGCTCAAAGTACGCTGGAGCGTATTGCCTTCATTCCTATAAAGTCACGCAAGTTCATTGTGGGCAATCATCAGATCGCACACCCCCCAAGATTCCGTTTAAGGTTCTGGAGACCTAATCGCCGTCCTTTGTACAAAACGAAGAGCCCTGTTCTCCAAATCCATCCAGGGGCAGGAAACCAAAATCCACAGAATCAAAACTACAAGGGAGAGATTTTCGCAGCCTCGTTTGATGCTCTATGGCATTATCTGGACGAGTCTCGGAGAGTGGAGACTGAGACTGAGGGAAATGCTCCGCCGATGAGTTTCCCAAGGATGTTGTTCGAGATGGTCAAACTACGAGCTAGATTTACATCCAAACTCACGGTCGAGTATCATGACTTTACGGTCGAGCATTGCGACAACCCGGTGATTGCAGCACTTGTTGAATACAAATGGTAATGCAAGTTTGGATGTTTGGATGTCTGGATGATTCATCATTGCTCTGGCTCTTCGTGAATTCCTGTGAGCTGCCCTTCTTGAGAAAGAAGGAGATAAGCTCAATTACTTGTTGCTCTATTTTCTTTCTCTCTCTCTCTCTCTCTCTTTTTTTTTTTTTTTTTTTTTTTTTTTTTTTTTTTTTCTCCGACACCCAATAACCGCCGATTTTTACTCTTGTTAGGAACACAATTGGATTTCCATATTGGCTTGTTCGGTTTGTCCTAGAGTGTATATTTTATATGCTTGTACTCACAGCGGCTCTTCTCCAAGTTTACAAAAATGATCGAAATGCACTCCGAAGCATTTTCATTGCCATCATTGTCTTTGTGATTTTCTTCTTCTTTCTCGAGATTGGTCAAGCAAGGAACAATTGGAACCGATACAAAAAGTAATACGAGACTCTCTTTGATTACATGAGGGATGCGGAGCAAACGTTCCTTTATGTCTATTCTTTCCACCAGGAGAAACTGGAAGGGACAAGAACGGATAGTCCTGGATGGCTATGCTTAGATACTGACATTCTTTGAATTACTCTTGACTCTAGTTCTGGATACAATATTCTTGATGCTCTTAGCTTTGGACTCCCACTTGTGACCAGTATCCAACAGCTTATAGTTCTCCAGCAGAATCCGGAACTGCCAGTAGGCGAGGCACTTTCAGTAGATGATCCTGGTGATAACAAGCGCACCTGGTTACTCAGCTACTCTGTCTTGATCGTGCTCTTTCATTTGGTAAGAATCTCTTTCGTTAGACGAGCACTAGAAACTGTACCGCTTTGCTCTTGGTTGTCCATGGTTCACTCGATACCTCTTCTACTAACACTTGTTTAACCATTAACCTAGCTGTTCGAGCTCCGTATCGCTAAAAGCATCTGCAAGTATGTGACCATCATCCAACAAGTCATTGTCCAGATCCGAGTCTTCTTCTTCATCTTTGCAGCAGGAATTGTGGCATTCGCATTGGCAATCATCCATCTACTTCGAGCATGTCCTGTCTATGTGTGCCAGCCTGATACCAAGCTTAAGAGTAACCCCTTTTTCGCTTTCTCGGCCACCTATTACTTTATGGTAAGGATATCACACCCTACTCTCCAAAAGACACTGTTGTCGTAGGTATTGAACCAAGTGTGCGGGGGATTAATCAACGACTCTCATCTCCACACTATTCAACCAATAGGGAGGGCTGTATGACCCGGTCAATGATGAGTTTGAGAGTGAGAACTGGGCATTCCATATCATGATGATCATCTACTTTTTCTTTACGGTCATTCTTATGCTCAATGTGTTGATTGGTAAGTGTAGTAAAAGATTCACAACGCCATCCGTGTCCCAACCTGAGACTATCGTTCGTTCAATAACCCTCTCTCCCTATCTCTTTCATTACCACTCCAACTTCTCTTCCCCCCTTCCTTTAGCACTGATCAACAAGGCATTTGAGAAAGGAGACAATGGTTGGCGATTGGCATGGGTCGAGAACCGACTACGATACATTGAGAGTGCTGAGAACCTCTCATACAACATTCCAGGTAATAGAGCCAAACCATGGTATCTCCAGAGTGGCAGACACTGTACGAAGCTATCAAATGCTTTCCTCTTCTTCATCCCTACCTCTAATGAACTTCACTATTTTTCATCTTCTAATCTCTTGTAGGATTCCGCCGAAAATATAACATTTTCCCCAAAAGGAAATTTACTTTTTCACTTCCTGCAAAGACCATCAAAGCATACCAGACCAAGGTAGAAGAGAACATTCAAAAGTGAAGGAGACGTCCAAGGATGACAATGAGGATTTGGTACAAGCGCTTCGAGAGCAGATTGAGGATATGAAGAAACATCAGGAGGATCGACTTGATGAACTGAAGAGACTTCAGGATGATCAAATTGGTGAAATGAAGAGACATCAAGATGATCAACTTGGTGAACTGAGGAGACGTCAGGAAGACCAACTCAACGAACTAAAATGGCTTATTCTCGAGTCGAGGAAGGCACCGGAACCGTAGAACAGGAAGGACAGGAGGAATAGAGAGAGCGAGAGAGAGCGAGAGAGAAATGATCCAGCTTCTTCTTGAACAGCGTAACAAACACCACTGAATACCTTAATTATTAAACGCACATCTCCCCTCTTATGTCTTCTTGAGAAACATTTCGACCCCATAATTGAAAAGCAAATAGTATACCCAGGGTTATTGCGCTGTCGAATGTAGGTAGTGCCGAATGTAATGAAGGAGAGAAGAAGAAAAGGATTAGGCGAGAACAGGCTACGATAGATGAGAATACAAGAGCAGCAATGGACTCAACTGTAGCACAACAGACAAGTGAGACAAGCATGAAAAAAAGCGGGAGAGAAAAGAGGAAGAGGAAGAGGAAGAGGGTAGCATAAATTAACCCGAGCCAACCATTACCGCTTGGTATGTAGTGTAACACGCGGAGAATATTCTCTTGGCTACAACCATTCGTCGTAGATGGCCAAATGGTAAAGAGATAGCGAGGGGCTGTATCTTATGAGTAAGGTATGGTAGTTGAGTGATAGCGTGTACGCAAGGCATCTTTCCAGCAGGACAAACAGATCAGGGTGCAGCTTTTGGTTCACATAGTCCAACCAAGCACCATTGCTAAAGAGGGCGTATCTCTCGACTCATTTCATTGCCACTGTACTTGAATGTCTTTCCACCTTCTCATCTCTATTTCCAAAACAGCTCCTGGTTTGAGTGCTGGTCCGATAGCTCTGATTGCAACCACTTTTTTGTTCAATCCACAAAATGGGACGCTGGATAATAATGTCAGAGTGAGGCGACTTGCTCGTCTCGGAATAGAGCTGAAGGTACTGATGAGAGTGAATGGTTTTTTTTTGGATGAACTCCTTCTTGCTGAACATTGGCTATAGAATATTAATATCCTCAAAGTAGGCGGTCCTGAACGACTTTTCTCGATCACAGTACTCCTCTGTCAACTGTTTTCCTCTTTTGAATTCTCATGGCGAAAGTGCAAAGTCCGGTGTGTGCCATGAGCAGCTACGTGATCTGTTCTGATTAAGAATCCAATGGCAAGAGGTTGGCAAGATTATATCCCCCACGCAGCAGTCACTGAGGGTTACAGGAACGGATCAATCTGTTGGCTCACAGGTGCATATGCTTCTCCTCAGAGGGGGGCAGACAAAGAAGGTACATGCATTAAACTTTGCTTGTTTAGCTGCAAAGCCCTCAGGTGCATGCCCCTCTCCTCCAGAGGAAAGTAGATGTTGTGGCTCAGAATGCACATTTATCTCTCCGGTTCCTTCTCCCACTCTTTCCTTTCTTTCTCTCTTCATCTTTCCCTTTCCTGCCTCCCAACAGTCTCTTACATCGCTTCTCTTCTCTCTTCCTCCTGCCTCCCCAATCTCTTCCGAGCCGCAGGATGGACACCTCGACTGGAAAAGACAGAAAACCATCCTTGTCCTCTGTCAATAGCAATGCTGTTCAGGACAATGACTCGGCAAAAGCACTCGAAGTCGCGAAGACTACAGGAAGTACGAGACATACTAAGCACACATGGACGAGAAATAGCGGAGTGCGATGTGCATCTGCCCTATATTTACCAAATCTGAACACCATCACCCTGCGCGTTCTCTCTCTCTCTCTCTCTCTCTTTGGATTAGTCCATAGATTCTATATTCAGGAACAATCCAACCCCAAATATAAGCTGCATGGTGTGAGAGAGTAAGCATATATTTCAACAAGCGTCTTTCTTGCACCAAACCCTTGGCTGGTGCGACAGAACTTTGTCTACTCTCTCTCTTTCTAACGAACCCTGACTTCAACCACCCTGTTTAGAGTAACTCCTCCTGTTATTATCAAGAGTGACGTCCCATGGAAGGTAAGTTCCTCCTTCTCTGTCTGCTATTCCCCCCTAGCTCAGGCATCTAGTAATCCCAACAGGCCACAAATTAATCCCCTTTGCGCACCATCCATCTTAACTCACTAATCTAGTGTATAGTCCCTTGCGAGGACATACCAATTGGATCATACTGGATTGTCTTTCATGTTTCGTATAAAGGAGGGAAGCAGAGTACCTTGACATCGTATATGACGTCAGGGAGCTTTGTTGAAAGATTATTCGCAATACCTAGACGTAAGTCTGTCGAATTAACTGTATGATATCGTGTAGTTCGTCGTTGGTGTATCTTATCACTAATGCTCTCGTGCGTTGGATATGCTTGGATGCAAATAGTACAAAAATATCATTACATTCCTGGAGAAAGACGAACTAGAGGCCGTTGGTAAGCAGGGTGGGCAAAAGGGTGATAGAACCAGACGATCTTTGTTACTGATTGTTCTATGAGAGGTAACAGCTTAAAAAAAAAGAAAAAGAAAAGAAAAAGAAAAAAAACTCACATGGTTGCCTCTTCCTGGAATCACTTTGATAGGAAACATGTTGTCCTCAAACGAGTTTGTGAAAATAAGAACTCAAAGCCAGGTTCTAGTAGACGGAGAGCTGGTTTTCAGTGAGATTAGCATCGAGTTTTCGGATACCAACTCTGGAGAACTTGAGCTTCATTATATTGAGCTCACCAACAATAGGATCGGAACACCAGAAAGCAATGGTAAGCAAAGAATTGATATCATAGAGTTATGGAGCCATGGCTGCCTCAGTGACTCTCTTCGAGACATCAGCAACTTACAGCTATACTTTTCTCATGTGCAACTCATAGAAATTGTGATTTATGGTGAGAATAAACCACATTTTTGCATCGAGCCCGGTTATCAAGCTCCTCTCCCTGAGGAATCCGTGTCGCCCAAGGATGCACCAACCATTATGTGTTCCTTTACCAGCCACAAGTTCACACATACTTTAACCCTGTGTGGGAGGAACGAAGTCGCCTACTTGGAACTATGGGACATGCGCAGTTGTAGTGCATTGAAACTGGATCCAACAGTACCTCATCCAGTTGAGAAAAAATGACGATACCCTATGCATCCACCACTTTTGAAAAGCCTGAGAACGATCCAACGATGGCCTTTATTTCAACCGCAGGGTCATTTGTTGGCTTGAGCTCAGACGACGATAGAAACTATCCTGTCAGAATATTCAAATGTGCAACTGTCGCACCGGCCGACATGGATCCACTTCAGCCAATCAAACTGGAACCAGTTCATGTGAACGGTCTTGACGACTTTATTGGATGCTGTGATATTTTCAACCGGGACCCCGTTGACCCACAGGAGGAAAACGATAAACTAATTGCCTGTGATGGACGATACGTATCGGTTTACAACACAGGCGACTCTTGGGATCAAATCTACTCTATCGAATTCGGTACAAGTTTTAACCAAGATCTTGCATTAGAGCTTGTATCAGGAGTGAGAGGTGGATATTTTGTGTGGATGGGAGCATCAGATGTAGTATCAATCTGGAATGCCGAGACAGGGAAGAACATCTCTCAGAACTCTCTTTTCCGTGCCAATCTATGGGTGAGCTATCTGGCATATCTCTCCTACGATGGAACTCGAGTTGTCGTTGGTTCAGTTTATAATATCGATGTATACGACACCATCTCAGGAACAAAAAGTTCAACAGTTTTCAACCAACTATCGATGCGGCCGATTACTCAGTCAATGTCCTTCGAGATCATCTCATTCTTTCAGTTACTGGACACACACCAAAGGACAATAGCCGCTTACGCATTCACCGAATTGTCAACATCAGAACTTTTGAAGGACGATCACCATGATGTTTGTCTAGAAGATTACATCAACCTCCCTCTGCCTCTCTCAAATGACCGATGGGGTCTTCGTGTCCTTGGATCTTCCCTGGGCTTTTTCAAGATCTATGACGGCTCGAAGGCTATCACAAACCAATCGGCCGAAGATCAGTGCAAGTTCCAGGAGCTTGAACTTGATGAGGCGTCTAACGGTTTCCGAAAAGACTATGTTATGGAAACAGGAGCGGTCCTTTCAGCATGGATCTCACTCCAAGAGAGTATCTCTAATTATGTGGCTAAGGTCTCAATGTCAGTCAAGTTTCCCGACCAGGATGAGCCACGCGTCCTAATTGGAGCTAATGAGACTTTGGGAAAGTACAAATTCTGCTTTCTGAAGAGCTCATCTCAGATTGTACAGTTCACCCTGACTGATGTGCATGTCTGGAATATCCCTTCGACAAAGGACGAGGAATTTTCTCTTGCAGCAAGTTGGAAAACTAGATTCGAGAACCCTGTGACTGGTGGCAAAATCAAAAAGCTGGGAAGCAATTTTTGCAACTCATTTTTGTGAGCATTGTCGACGGCTCGAGCTTGAGTACAATCCGATTCTAGACCAGACAGGAGATGACGGGAATGCAGATGGAGAAAAAGGGAGAGGAAGAGGAGGACAGAGGCGAAGGCGGAGGCGAAGGCGAAGGAGAGGGTGAGGGGGGAGGGAGAAAAAGAGAAAGTGAGGGGAGGAAACCCAGGGACGATGTGAACCCGATCCCAGAAGCAAGGGCTTTAGTGGAGACCGAAAAGGACGATCGAGTCAAAAGGACAATGTCGATAACAACGAGAAGATCAAATCAACAGTCGACGATAAAGGAGAAGGAGAAAAAGAACAAAAAGAGAAGGATGATGGAATTGATTCGAATACAATCAGTCCAATAAGAACAGGATTTGTGGTCCCTCGAAAAGCTCGTGAGCTATACGACTATCTGGTTCTTAACCCAACCCACCTTCATAGTACGGTGATTGGAGCATTAATCCCTTATGTACTCAGCGAGGGAGATCTCATCAAAGTCTTCAGAACATTCTACAAGGAGTTCATCTTCCCAGGATCCCCATTGGCTAGCCCATGTCTTTTATATATCGCTGCCCACTGGAACCAAACCCTTGACAACTTGTTCGAGGATTTGCTACGATCATTGTTGTGTCAAGACAAGGTTACCTGGATTCCAGAAGATTATTACATTGGTGGTGAAAACCCTTTGGATCCCTTGATTGCTGCTTCAAATGAGTACCCGAAAACCTTCAAGTGTACAAAGATCATCGCCGAGTACTGTATTTTCCATGCCCTTGAGCAAAAGAACCTCGTGTTCTTGTCTCCGATCCTGGGTCGTTTCAAACACTTCTTGGAGGTGTATCCTGAGTTTGCTCTAAGTACTCTGGAGCGCATTGCCTTCATTCCTATCAAGTCACGCAAGTTCATTGTGGACAATCATCAGATTGCTCATCCTCCAAGATTCCGTTTGAAGTTCTGGAGACCCAATAGCCGTCCTTTGTACAAAATGAAGAACCCTGTTCTCCAAATCCATCCAGGAGTAGGAAATCAAGACTCACAGAACCAACACTACAAGGGAGAGATTTTCTCAGCCTCGTTTGATGCTCTGTGGCATTATCTGGACGAGTCTCGGAGAGTGGAGGCCGAGGAAGATATTCCGCCCATGAGTTTCCCAAGGATGTTGTTCGAGATGTTCAAACTCCGAGCCAGATTTACATCCAAACTCACAGTCGAGTATCATGACTTTACGATCGATCATTTCGACAACCCGGCGATTGCGGCGCTTGTTGAATACAAATGGTAACACAAGTTTGGATATTGGATGTTGGATATTTGGATGTTTCGCTCTTTGCTCTGGCTCTTGTTACGGGTCGGTTTAGGCAGCTCTTGGTGACAAAGAAGGAGACGAGTTCAACATTGTTAACCTGTTCTTTTTTTTCTCTCTCTCTCTTTTTATCCCCACACCCATGCCCACCGGTTTTCACTCTTATTAGGAACACAATCGGATTCCCATATTGGCTGATCCGGTTTGTCCTCGAATGTATCTTCTATGTTCTTGTGCTCACCCGCAGCTCTTCTCCAGGTGTACAACAATAACCGAAATGCACTCGAAGGCATCTTCATAGCCATCATTGTCTTTGTGATATTCTTCTTCTTACTCGAGATCGGTCAAGCAAAAGGAATAATTGGAAGCGATACAAAAAGTAATGTGTGGCTCTCATTGATTGCTTGGAGGATGCGGAGCAAATGTTCTTTTATGTCTACTGTCTACTCTTTCTATCAGTGGGAGGTTGGAGAGAAGAATGGAGAAATGATTGATACTGATACTCTTTGAACCTATTCTTGACTCTCTTAGTTCTGGATACAATGTTCTTGATGCTCTTGGCTTTGGACTCCCACTGGCTGCCAGTATCCAGCAGCTTATTGTCCTCCACATGAACATTGAGGCTCCACAGACAGAAGAAGAACTAAAATCACTTGGAGATAACAAGCACACGTGGCTACTCAGTTATTCTGTCTTGGTCGTATTCTTCCATGCGGTAAGGGATATCTCGATACCTGGGTGCTAGAGGCTGTTTCCTGGACATCCATGACTAACTCAGCGCATCTTCAAACATTCACTTTCTAGTTGTTCGAACTCCGTATCTCCAAGAGTATCTGTAAATATGTGACCATCATCCAACAAGCCATTGTCCAGATCCGAGTCTTCTTCTTCATCTTTGCAGCAGGAATTATAGCATTTGCATTGGCAATCATCCATCTACTTCGAGCATGTCCTGTCCATGAGGTGTCAATCCGATACCAAGCTTAAGAGTAACCCCTTTTTTTCGCTTTTCTCGGCCACCCTATTGCTTTTATGGTAATGATATCACCCCCTCACTCTCCAAATGATGTTGCTGTTGTAGAGTCGTTTTACCAAAGGGGTGCCAGGACTAACCCTTGACCCCTCGTCTCTGCACCACTCGACCAACAGGGGAGGATTGTATGACCCAATCAACGATGAGTTTGAGAGTGAGAACTGGGCATTCCATATCATGATGATCATCTACTTTTTTCTTTACGGTCATTCTAATGCTCAATGTTGATTGGTAAGTGCAATACAAGATTCATGCCATCATATTTCCCTGACCTATGAGACTACCGTTCGTTCGTTGACCCCGCTCTCTCTCTCTCCCTCTCTTTTCATTACAACTTCAACCATCCTTTCCTCTTTTTTTCAGCACTGATCAACAAGGCATTTGAGAAAGGAGATGATGGTTGGCGACTGACATGGGTCGAAAACCGACTACGATACATTGAGAGTGCTGGAGAACCTCTCCTACAACATTCCAGGTAACTGATCTAATTTATGCTTCAAGTGTTGGGGACATCGAAAGAAACTACTAGATGTCCCCTCTCCGTTTTCCTTCCCCAGCTCCCCATAAGCCTCATCAAATTTCCCTATTCTTCCTAAACTCTTGTAGGATTCGTTGAACGTACAACATCTTCCCCAAGGAGATCTTTTTCACTCCTTCACGGATCACATGAATACCAGGCCAGGTTGAAGAGAATATTCAAAAGGTGGAGGAGACATCCAAGGAAGACAATGGAGCTTTGGTTCAAGCGCTTCGAGATCAGATTGAGGGATGAAGAGACATCAGATGATCAACTTGATGGACTGAGGAGACGTCAGGAAGACCAACTCAACGAACTAAAAATGGCTTATTCTCGAGTCGAGGAAGGCACCGGAACCGTAGAACAGTAAGGACAGGAGGAATAGAGAGAGAGAGAGAGAGAGAGAGAGAGAGAGATAACCCGGCTTCTGCTTGAACTCCGGAACAAACACCACTGAATACCTTAATCATTAAACGCACATCTCCTTTCTTCTGTTATTTTTTGAGACACATATCGGTCCCCAAAATGAAAACAAATGATGTACCCGGATCTGAGCGCTGCCAAATGTAGGTGGTGCAGAATGTAGTAGAGAGAGGAGAGAAGAAGAACAGGACTGGAGTGAAGGCAGGCAAGATAGATGAGAATTACAAGAACAGAATTGACGCAGCCATGACAGAACAGAGACAGGTGAACAATAACAAAGAAAGAAAAAGTAGGAGAGGAAGAGGGTATCAGGTGCCAAATATTGCTACATGGTAACTAGTGTAGTATGCTGAGAATATTCTCCCAATACCACTACTGCTTTAGATGGCAAAAATGGTCGAAGGGGTAACGATAGTCTGTATCCTATGAATAAGGTATAGCAATAGAGTAATAAAGTAAGAAAGTAAGAGAGTGTACAGAAAAAGCGCCTGCTGTATCCCTAGAAGATACTTTTGTTCTATCTCCACTCTGTTGTTGTTGTACCAACATCATAGAAATCCTCAACTGTTTCGTTAGAGGCATCAGTTTTTGACGGACTATTGTTATCAGATCAGCTGACAGTCTTTTTTCCAGGGAGAGTTGTTCCGAGGAGGAATTGGGCCTGGTTTTGTTTCATTTCTCATTTGAGA